>OX451207.1:22208724-22417123 GCA_949628255.1 Macrophya alboannulata
GGAGGTGAAAATTCGTAAAGCGCACGAGGGCGAGGGAGTCGCATAGTAATTTTGGGGAGCCTTTAACCCTGTGCTACAGATAGAGCGAGAGTAAAAGAGTGAGAGAGAGAGAGAGAGAGAGCAAGAAAGAGTAAGAAGAGCGAAGAAGAGAATAGAAGAGGCAAGAAGAGGCGAGATAACTGAATTGGCTCTACGCGATTGTTAATCCGGTTAGGCTAAGTTTTCGAAGACGATTCGTTCCTTCCCTCGACAGAGCGACAAGTTTGTTGGCACACCCTGGGGAACCGGAGACACCTGGGTCGGTCCAACCCCTTCTTCCTATTCTCTACTCTCCCGAAGTCAACTGAATACAGCCGAGACAGGGTCCTTATTTCCGTTTTCACTTTCCGGCACCAAAAAAGCTTTTGCTAATTTTTTTTTTTTTTTAGAAATTTTTGCGCTTGAAAGTTTTCCACCTATTTTTTTCTATCAGTCAAAAATTTTTCTCTTCTTTTCAAGGTTCCGCAGGGGAGTAGCTATCAGGCGAGTGTTTATGGGCAAAAAAATTAAAAGGAAAAGAAGAAGAAAAAAAAAAACTAAAAAATACAAAAACGAAACTTGGTCCTTTTTTCGAGCTTGGTTCTTCTTTAGGCTACACTAGCTGAGCTTAGGGGGGGTCTATTAAAAAGTTCTAAATAGCTTCGGCCGAGTAGTGAGGGTCGACATGGTCTGAAAGTCTTCAGGGTGGTTCGGCAGCCAGTTCCGCTCTATTTACTACTTCATAAAAAAATCTTTTTTAAATCTTTACCCACCCCGTGTACCCGGTTACATTATTTTCGCTCCTCTCTTCGTTTGCGAAACAAATTTTTGGAGTGTTACCGAGAGAAAAAAAATAATAAAAATTAGCGTAGATTTTTATCCCCTTTTGATAAATACATTTCTATCTCTCCCTCTCTCCACGTCTCTTTCTCTTTGTGGGTACGACTGTTTTTTTTTTTTTCAAAACATATCTAATTCTCGAAGCGAGTAAATATATACAAACATTATACATACCTGCGGAGAATTTTTCGTTTGATCTCCAAACCGTCCCTCTTCTTTTTATTTTTTTCACCCCGTATAAAGTTTTTGACGATGAAAAAACAAAATAACTCGATAACAGGGTTTTACACTTTTTATTTATATTTATATATTTGTGTTTTTGAAACGAGGATTTTTTTTTACTCTCGTGACCCCTAATTATGCTAAAAAAAAAAGAACTCCAGAGAAATTATATTTTATGATAACGTTTCATAACGAATAACTCGCTCGATACACACACACACACAGTATAATATAATCATTCACAATTCCCAATCTTTCTTTCTTAGATCGAGTATTTGAAGGGTGATTTCGATACAGTGGATTATATGTATCGTTACTGTCTATAGAATAAGGTCACCTCCGAACCGTCGTTGATAATAATAAAGGGTATAGGGTAAGGGTAAGTATAGAGTTTGAGATATATAGGTATAGAAGGGTAGATGAGACGATAATAAAACGATCGGTTAGAGGTGTATAGAAGTACGAAGAAAGAGCTGTAGGGGTCCTCGAAACCGAGTTACGATTATGATTTATACCCCAATATAACTTATGGCACCCATATATAGGCACGTTACCTCAGATCAGTTTGAGGAACTGAAAATTAATATATAAGAGTCTGCGCGAGAGGAATGGGAGGGTAGGTAATCCGTCCCGTACGTCCTCAGCAATACTTTGGACTAAAGTGGACAAGAAGTTCCGCCTCACGCCGTTCACCCTTCTTTGAAATTCAAAAAAAAAAAAAAAAAAAAAATGGAAATAATTTATTCGCACATTCATATCAAATCGAGCGAACGATTTCTTCGTCTTCTTCTTCTTCGGAAAGAAAAAAAAAAAAAAAAATCATCTGAGATTGTTCTGTGCGGAAAAGTTTATTCTTCGGTTCTTGTTCCCTTGTCCTCTCTATCTTCCGATCACAAAGCACACAACGGCTAGAGAGGAATGAGTAGAGGTAATAGGATTGGTAGAGAGGGGGAGGGCGCGGAAGTACGAGATGGAAGACTTCATCACCGCAACTGATTGCCCGATTTGTCACCCGCTAACGGAGTTCAGGATCCCAACCTTCTAATGGCTGATAGAGCCGACGAACCTGATCTGACGAGGTGGTTTAGCGCTTTCTCAAATCATTCCACTTCCACTTCTATCCAGCCTCCTTCGTCTGCTGATGATCGTACTGCGTAGAGGTGATATGGCTTATACCTAACCTACGCCTCTACTTCGAGTACCATCAATCCAATTACCAATTCAACCCCCAACCCCTTACTACCTATCTCATTTCTCATACAAACACGTAGAACGAATTTAACTAACGAATTTTAACCGTCCTTGATGACGTTATACCGAAATTTCTACCCCACGTATATCTACGAGGAGGATCTATTGTCTGGATATATGGGAGTGGAAGGGAAATATATAATAAGCTTTAAGAATATACTATATGCAAAAATCTTCTGCTGTGTACAAAAAAGGTTGTGTGTATTTCTCACCCTTATTATATTTTTTTTTTCTCATCGTTCTTCTTCTTTTTCCTTTTCTTTTTCTTTTTCTTTTCTGATTTCTTCGTATCCACGTGCGTACGTTTATTTCGAAACGTGACATCCTGCAGGAACAAAAAAAAAATAAAATAAAATAAAAATAAAATAATCCTGCAGTGAAAAGCTCTCGATGATTTTACAAAGCTTCGTAGTCGTAGTATAGTCGTCGTCTCTTCCAGCTAAATAAAGAATGAAATACTTCAAACGATTTTAGCAGTTTTTATTTTTCCTCCCCGTTTTCATATTTTCTTTCCTTTCTTCTTTTTCTTCGTCCTTTTTTTTTTTGTTTTTTGTTTTTTTATTTTCTACTTTATTCCGAATGTCTGTTATTTTCTCGAGAACTCTATACGGCAACAGGAGGAAATCTATACATTACGTAAAAGAGGAGAAGACATACCTGGATTTTTCCACGCCCAATTTTTTTTTTTTTTTTTTTTTTTCTTTTTTTTTTTTTTGTACACCGTTTTCGTTCTATCCGTACGGATTCTATGTACCTCGTATCGAAGGTATATATATGCTTACGCAAAGTCGCCTTTTTTTTACTTTTTATTTCATTTTAATCTATTTTCTTCTCAGTATTCAACATTGAGGAACTGACTTTGAATTTCCTCCTCCCCTAAATCTCGGAAATTTCTTTACCTATAAGTTCTGAAAAAAAATGTAACTAAAAAAAAAAAACAGAAAAAGTGGGGCTGCTGATGCCTTATATTTTCTACTCGACCCGGACAACGACGCTAGTCGTACAAGGGTGCAGAGAGTATCTTTCTTTTTATACAATTTATCCTTTTTCTCGTTCATTTTTTCACGGTTTTTTTTTTTCTTTTTTCTTCTATTTTTCTATTTCGTTCTTCGTTTCTTTTTCATCTTATCCCCCCCCCCCCCCGCTCCCGTGGTGTTAAGCTCTTAATCCTTGGCTGGTCTACCTCCTATCCGTTATCGTAATAATCCTGAAAATTCTACCTCGCCGTTGGTGTAGGAAGGCCAGCCCGGTTAAAATATCCCTTTTATTTTTTACTCATTTAATTTTTCAACTTTTTTTTGTCTTCCGTTTCTTCGTTTTTTCTTCTCCATTTTTTTTTTTCACATCCCTCAAGGCCCAAGTCATCAAAAATTTACATACAACACAGCATTAGTTAGGATTTTACTCAATCCTCGTAAATATATAATTGAATTAATAATAAAAATAATAATAATAATCACTACGATAACAGGACGAGGGTGGTAAACGGTTTATACGGTCCCCGTGGCGTTGAAATTCGACTCGTACAAATATCAACCCCTCCCCCCCTCCCGTTCCCTTCCCTGGGCTATTATTATTCATTAGGATTTTGGTCACCCCGACCCACGATCGTGTGTCTTCCTCGAAATATTATTAATTTTTTTTCTCTTGTTTTTTTTTTTTGGGTTATCTTCGTTTTTGTAACTATAATACAGTCGGAGAGCTTGCAAGTATACCGAAAAGAGGATTCGCACGGTGAGTTCGTGAAAACAGTCCAGCTTTAATTTTTTTTTCAGTAGTAGAATTTATGGCCTGGAGCTTCGTCGTCACACTTTATATTCAATTCGAAAAGTCGAAGGAAAAAGGCAGAGGGAAGAAAAAAAATAAATAAAAATTTTGCGCAGTAGTTAACCTCATAGGTGGACCACAAGCTCAGAAGTTCCGAGGAGTTACCGAAGCAGTAATCTCCGCTCAAAAAAAAAAAAAAATCAAAGGAAGAAAAAACCGAAAGCCAAAAAGGAACGTACCAAATTACGGCCGATCGTTAAACGATCGATTAAATTCCTGAAAAAAATTTCGACAAAGAATAATCACCGGCTTGTCAAATTTCGAAAAAATAAAAGAGAAAAACTGAATTATCAAAATAAGAAAAAATAAAAAAGCTTTTTTCAGGAATGAAGGAATTACACGAGAATTTGTATTAAAAAGGGCGTCCAGTTAGGACCCCAGCTCATTTTCAAAATGACCGAGGGTTCGGTCATTTTCACACATATAACTATATATACGTATATTCTCTTCTCTCACAATATCGTACGCATTATTTACGTTTATCCTTTCATTGCTTCCGCTCCGCCACGTCCAGTTCACTTGGGGTTCAATGATGGGAGGATATATAGGAAGGTACCTGACCATGGTACCACTCAACAGCAGCCCCTGTCCCTTCTCTTCCCTTCTCTCTCTCTTATTTTCTCTCCTCCACTCCTCTCGGGGTTATTATTTACTGATCCAACCAACCCGGACGCCTATACTACTACTTCTCGCTTAATTTACTCCAGCCATGCAAGGGGGGCTCCATGCCAAACCAGGGCCAGGCTGGGGCCAGACCAGACCAGCAGGATATTAAATATCCACCTCTCATCTATTGCCAATACCGTTACGTGCCTCACTGAATATATACCGTTATTACCATCGAAGGGATCGTCAAATAATTTCCTTTTTTTCCCCACCCCTATTCTTCCCTTTCCTTTTTTCCCTCTTTCCTTCTCGTTATTATCCAAGGATCGTGGTAGACCACATCGACTATCAAACAAAACGCTCCTGTAATTTACCTCTCTCAAATCCTATACGTGCTATTTACCATCCAAGTTCATTAATTGGCTGAAATGAAATCCCTTTTCCTTTTTCATATTTGATCTTCTGTCGCTAAGAAGAAAAAATAAAAAACGAATCCTATTTTACCTGAAGAGAAAGCTTTCATCTAGAAAGAATTTTCCATCCCTATCTTTATCTTCATATCCTTCTCTCTCTCTCTCTCTCTCTCTCTCTCTCTCTCTCTCTTTCTGTATATAGATCTGAGATGGGGAAAATTCGGCGTGTGTACAAGTCGGATGTTGTTGAAATGATTTGACATTTCGACATTCGGTAAGCAGTTTACGTTATATCTACCAACGAACCAACGAACCCACCTCCGATCCATCCATCCATGGGGAGAATCCCAGGGTGAGGTGCAAAATGGTTTGAAATCGAAGAGCTACACCCCCGTAGCCTGTACTATGCCGATGGCAAAAGCCGGGGGAATAAGAGGGGGCTCCGCGGGGGCTGGGCTGCTGATATACACGAGCGAACTGAAACGGCTTACCGTATTTGCAGAGCCGAACCAACACGCGAGTATGTTCACCCCTGTACCCTATTCCATCTCTCGTTCACATACTCACAGTCACATCAAGCCACCTACCTATCTACCTGCTGGTTTGCTTGCTATAGGCCATCCCTTGGAGATACTCGGCATGGGTGGTGGTACGTCATGCGATATATTAAACATATACAGAGAGACAGACAACGGCGTGTTGGACCCGGTGGTAAGAGACCGGTACGGGTGTATAAAATCCGAAGAGAAAATTTACCACCTTCCAGCATCGGTGTATGATTTGATTTTATACTCTGTCAGCATCCTCCCACTCGTAGCGAATGATCTAGCTTGTTCAAATTTAGTTTAGTCTTGTATTTTCTGTTCTCCGTTGGATATTTCCCCACCCCCATGTGGAAGAAGACCGGAGTTTTTGTTTTCTTTCGAAGGGGATGTAGAGAGAGAGATCTTAAATCCGCTTTATTTTCGGTGTTTCACCCCATAGAAAGCCGCGACCGTTGAATAGCACACGGTATATATAAACCAGAAATAGTGGATCCTGGTATAGTTCGACGGTCTATCTGCTCTTAAAACAAAGAGCATACCCGTAAACGTGTATTTCTAATCATCGCGTAAACCTTCGGGGAGCAAACCCTCCGTAACCCCCGTAGCTATTCCACGAATGGGGGCTACTCGCTTCGGGGGTTTGTACAGGCGATAAAACACCCCGGGCACTACAATGACACTACAGTAAACACGATATGTATATACAGATGTGCACATATGCCTGATCCTCTTCGACCTCATCGTCATCAAGAAGAAAAAAAAAAAAAAAGAAACGGATGAAATTCGAATTTTCAGTTTCTTTTTTTGTTTCATAGGTGCTGTGCAGGTTTTAGTTTGAGAATTTGAGGTGAGATTTGGCAGCAATAGGTATGTACATACGTGCTGTAGACACATGTATACTTGTCAGCGAAGCTTCGGAGTAGCAAGAGCCACTAATTCTGTTAACAGAAACGTTGTGTGAAGGATTTGAGGAGGTAAAACACAACCTCATTCATTCTATTTAGTTAGAGTACACTTAATTGCACTAACTGGTTCTGAATGAGGACGGAAATAGGTGCGTGTATACGTAACGAGTTAGAGTAATTAGCGACATGCGTAGGGTAGAAGAAAAATTGAAGAAAAAAAAAGGAAAAAAAAAATTCCAATGTGAAGAATTGTTTGAAGAGAATTTTTTTTCAAACTTTTTTGCTTGTTTTTCAGGTGAAAACGATCGTTCAATGAAATGGTCAGAGTTGCACGGGCCGACTGACTTGGCATGGAATGCCCTATACACCTTTTAGAAATGTTTGATACAGCTGTTTGCAGTAATTGCACAAAGTCCTGATTCCGGGTCTTCATTAATATGTACATTCCCTCATTTCTTATTCATTCGGAAAACCCTTCTGCATCCATGAAACGGGGAGATATCGATTTTCCCTGGCGCCGATTTTCTAGATTTGACTTATTAATGTGACTCCGCTATACCCACTGCAGTCCCCCCAACCTCGTAGACGAATAAGCCAAGAGACCCAGGGAGTTTGGATTACCGGAGTTTTTTGTCCCAGGTTCGGTAAACACGATTCTCTTACAAGTCTAACGACGGGGGGGTTTGATGGGGATGGAGGGACAGAGGGATGGACGAGGACGGGGACGAAGAAAAAAAAAAGTAAAAGTAAAAGTAAAACTAAAAGGGATAAAGGCAAAGGGTATAAGGTGAAATAGGGGAAGATGACACAACGTCCTGGATGACACTCCCGAGGTTTAAGCGCTGACATCGGATACAATGTTTGAGATGCTATTAGGAAAAGGGTTATCAACCGGGAGAATACAAGATCGAATCGCCTCGTAGTAGAGAATGTTTGCGATTCCCGTCTATTTGTCTGTTACAAGCAGAAGCAGCAGCAGCAGCAGGAGCAGGAGCAACAGCAACAACAGCATCGCTAGTAGCACAGCTCAAGTTGTGAGCCGAACTAACCTCCGACCTTTCGATCGCCCTATACTATTCCCGACACGTTCCAACCCTAGAAGAGGTCAAGCCTCGAGAGACCTACGGAGTTGCAGCAAGGGACTAGCCAGGCGACGTACCTACCTAACGGCGGAAAAGGGTACGGTAGCCCCTGCGACCTAACGTGGGTAAATACAATTTTCAACGAGACAGAAGAAATTTCGACCATTCTCCTATCGCCACCATCACCAACACCAACACCGTCCTCATCTCCACCTCCACCCCGAAGGACATCGGAGAGTGAATTCTACCGTAAAACTATAGCCGATGGGGTCCTTTTCTACTACGAAACACTTGCTGTTTTCTATATACACAATGCACGCGTTTTGGAATGGGGAAGAAACTGGGCAGGGAATTCGGAATCAGAATATCATTTCTAATATATTTTTTTTTTTCGTTTATATGATATTTTAAGACCCGTGAGTGATATGAAGATGAAGGTGCAGGGGTACCAAAATTAAAGCCAGTTAAATTCTACCGAATCTACCAAAGATACAGAAAAAGTGTATCCTACCTTTTTGACAGAGAATTTAATCGGCTTTATTTTTTGTGTCAACTTTTATCTCGATATCATTTACCGTTTAGGAGGAATCTTCGAAAAACTGGTTCCGAGAATCTTCATTTTTAATTTGCAATCAGACCACTGAACCGTTCATCATGGGATCTGGGTCTCAATTGAAACAGTTGGGTTTCTGGTGTCAGCTGGTCAATGCGCTATTAATGTCGAGGAGAGTTATCTTCAGCGGAATACAGTCCACCCCTATCAAGTTCATTGGTCAATTGACTTGAGGGTATCGTCGTGTCCGTTGTAGCTATATATCTAAAACTATGACAGAGAAAGAGAGAGAGAGAGACTGAAACAGATGAATTCGAGGTGAAAGAAAGAGGAAAAGAACACTTCTAAGGGGATTAAAATTGAGTTCGGTCGTATTCCGTATTTGAAAATCGTTTCCGACATTAATCGAAAGCTTTTTTCCCAACATCTGACGTATTTTATTTTTCATTTTATTTATTTATTTTTTTCTTATAGACGCATACATCCACTGACTTGACATAAAGTGTTTTTCTTGAGTTTATGACACAGGTGACAACCCTAAGGAAACTTGGCTCTTGATAGTAAGTAGGGTTGCGGGTAACCCGCGAGGGATTTCGCTGGTTTAAAACGTCCGATATTTGAGAAAAGGGGTCGAAGGGTAATCCGCGTTATCATCCAAAAATATTTTCTCATATTTATTTACCACTTTTCAACTCAATTTTTTATTTTTATTTTTTTTTCCTCTTTGATCTTTCTTTTTCTACTCGACCCGAGTTTTCCACCCCGAGTAAAACAGCCGAAGAAATTTCGCTGCGTCGGTCTGAAGTTCCGGACGATATTCTACCCGATACCTAACTGATACCCGTAATCTCGTTTAGATCGTGATACGAATTTTAGATGAATTGTTCAGCTAACGTTTTAAACTGGGAATCAATTAGCCACGTTCTGAGCTTTGTACCTGAAACGATCTCACTATAGGCGAAGTTACGAAATAGAATAAAAATTTCAAAATGTACTACACATATTAGGGTGTGTCATTTTGGGGTAACTTTTTTTTTAAACTTACAAGCAGGTTTTATACTTGCAGGAAGGTAAAATAAGAAGCCTGTTAAAATTTGTGATCTCAATATTAATATTAAGAGGTGCCTCATCGCGAATTTCTATTTCCCATTTGAATAACACGGGAAATGTTCTAGTGGCACACTTCAATTTTTATATCTTGAATACTAATCTACTCAGAATGATTCTGCATAGCTACTTTTGTTCGAAATTGAACGCTCTACAAAAAAGGTCTCTTGGTCTTTTTCGATAAATCTAGCTGTTTGCAAGTTTGTTGTTGGCTATCAATGATAATTAACCAATAACTAACTTGGAAATAGTTTGATTTATCGAAAAAGACCAAGAGACCTTTTTTGTAGAGCGTTCAATTTCGAACAAAAGTAGCCATGCAGAATCATTCCGAGTAGATTAGTACTTGAGATATAAAAATTGAAGTGTGCCACTAGAACATTTCCCGTGTTGTTTAAATGGGAAATAGAAATTCGCGATGAGGCACCTTTTAATATTAATATTAAGATCTCAAATTTTAACAGGCCCCAAAATGACACATCCTAATACATATACATGCACCGAGATTGAAAAATTTTTGACAACTTTACCGCATATATTCAGCTTTATTTTTCTACACAGTAGAGGGTTTGTCAAGCGTTGATATCGTCCTGCACGTGACCGTTACTGCAGCAGTATGTAATGCATCGATTCTGCGAACGATCAGTCTCGTAATGGTGGTAATTTCGGTGCCAATTTAGGTACCAATTTCGGCGCCAGGTTACCCGTAAACAAAGTTTCGACGCGGAATTAATAGCTCGATGTATATATACATATACATACGTGAATCTGATTCTCTTTGTCTATGTGAACCTCGCCGATTCATTCTACCGTGTGGTCAATCATACTGAATGACCGACTGACTGACCGACCCACGGACACATGATATCATCACAACACTGAATGTCATTGTATCCGGTTTGGTATAAAATTACCGTATAACTGTAATGCGGGCGGACCACTTTGAAGTCTGATAAGTCATGGTCCAGCTTCATCTGTACAACGCAATTTTTGGATTACTCGATTCAGTTGAAAAGTTCCGTACGGTCAGAATTACGAATTCATTTACGACGATTCAGGATTTTCGAAAAAGGTCAGAATCCACAAGAATACGAAAATCTGTTCGAGGCGCACGACGTTTTTGATTTGACATTTTTTGAATCTACTACCATGTCGAAAAATTGTGAATTTGTAAAATAAAAATTCGGAATCTCGACCCTTCGGAACTTTAACCCGATTCCATGTAAGAAAAAAAGAAATATCGAGGGTGGTAATGAAAGGGATGAGGCCGAGTCTCACTCAGTCGCTAACTCAGTTGGGCCCCGGAGCCTGCAGGGGTAACGAATGCAAAGTTATGGAACAAGTAATTAGCTCGTAGCAAAGTCGAGTAGAGCCGGGCTAATCGAGGCCCTGCTTTTCCTCTGACCATACCGATCCACCTGGTCTCCATCCCGAAACTCCCGAATATATTAACCCTTCGGGGTGTATTATGCAAGTAACCTCGGTTCAATTTCGTCGAGACGAGATGAGACAGAAACTGTCTCCTGTTAACCTCCTAGTTTCGGGGTCAGATGCCGTGTATCACTCAACCTGTAAGGGATAATTAAACAAACCTTGTACTCAGGTGACACCAAATTTTCACACCCCTTATACACGTCAATCCCCTTCCATGAATTCCTTCAAGGATAATTAAAAAACGATGAAATCTTGCTTCTTTTTTTCTTGTTTTCTCACTTTTTGGTGTACTTTTTTTCTTGTTGTGGTTCGTATATTTCCGAATGGAAATCGAGTCCCGATGTTCAACCGTTTTTGTATTATATATCTTCGGAGAAGTGATGGTGGGATTTTTTATTTTGATCAAAAGTTCGGTTTAATTGGGTCGACGTCGATCGTTGTAATGAGAAAAGTTGTCGAGGAAAACTCTTCCCGTCACGAGTTTAGCTGGTTACTACCAACCCCCGGCTGCCTCATCCCCACGGGGTATTCGGGATCGACGTCGACGTCGAGCTCGCGGTTTTATACCATCCGATAACTCGCGGCGTTTATATCGATGACGCAGGTATTATAACGGTAAAGAATCTGTTTTAACAAAACCTGCGTCTGCATCTCTGCCCCCCCCTGGATCTCGAAAATCATCCATTAGATGTCACCTCCCGGAAAGCTACGCGTTCGGGGATTATATAAAATCGGAGTATAAGGTAAGTAAGTAGCTAAGTAACTAACTAAGGAAGAAGAAAGGCTAATTTCAGAATTGCAAATTTAAAGGAGCTTATTACCTCGTTTCCTCTATTAAACCTAAAATTGTCGCAAGTCCTAACCGGGGGGATTAGGGCGAATAATTAATTAGATATTTAACGGGAAACGAAGACTCGCTAGGTGTGGGGAGTTCGTTGTATCCCGCAAGAACCGAAAAAGCTTCTTCTTCTTTTTGCTTCTTCTTTATTTCGCTTCAAAATGTTACGACAGGACTTCAAATTCTCCCAAAAAAAAAAAAAAAAACACGAAATAAGTAACAAAATGAGTGATGAAATAAATTACCAACAAAAAAGGTTCCCCGATTTGCCCCATCATGTAGTTACATGGATAGAACATGACTCGAAATTATCGATATACAACCCGGCTCGAATCGAGAGGGTCGTTGAGGTAATTATTCAGCGTGTATGGATTATGGATAATATATTATCCACGCCGCTGGCAGTCGAGGTTGAACAGTGAAATACCTGTTCATTGCGCACAGTCCGATGTTCGCTGTTTTGGTCGAGCAGGGATTGTTCTAATTCACTCATTGCCCAGAGCTGAGGATGAGTGAGTCTCGTTGATTCGAGCTAAAAAGAAAAAGAAGGGAAATCTTCTGGTGCGAATGTTAATCCCTTAATAAACAAAATTCTATTTCACGACGGAGATCTTATTAAAAAACTAAAAACCGCGAGTTTCGATCGTATCGATACTGCGGATCCAAACTTTCAGCCCTATAACGTCTCTAATCGGCGATCTTCCGAATCGCAGACGTGTCAGCAGACCCTTTACCTCAGGTGCCAAATAAGAAGAAGAAGAAGAAGAAGTAGAAGAATGTTTACCCTTTCTTAAATTCTCCGCTCTCTTTTCCCGCTCGAGTTGATAGTCCAGGACGAGAAGAGAGAGGCGGTTTCTGGATGGAAAGAAAAAACCATCCCCCTCCCTTTTCCGGGTTGGTTATTCGACCGGGTTATACCCGCGTGTTTTTTGCGATCCTGAGGGCAACCCCGGGTTTCCGGGTGAGTCGCTCCGCCCTCCTCATATCTTGGCCCCTCGACTCTGCAATCCCGACAAGAAATAGTGCCAATGCTGCTGGGCTGGCCCTCCACCTTATTTTCCTCCACCGTATCTCTCGGCAGAGCTGCCTTCGTATTGTTACTTGAGAGGATACTCTTCATCCCTCTATAAACCAGCAGACCAGCCAGGGTAGGGCAGGTTTTTCCGGGATACAGATATGTGCTACAGCTGGGTATATGGGTACATACAAAACTCGAAAATATGTGTTCAGAATGGAAACGTCGCGTTTTCAGCTCGCAACAAAAGTCTTGATCTTTTTTTTTTCGCTTTTCTAGTCAAAAAATGCGGAATTTCAACCCCTAAGACTGACTTTAAGCCTTCTGTCTGCAGTTATGGGTACACTTATATCGACTTGACGAGCCTAGGCTAGAGAGTAGTTACGAGGATAATATCAGACGGTACAAATCGTCATGAGACGCATTATATTCGCATTAGTTTTGCCGCAGAGAAAATATCATGTACACAAGGGATACGCGATATTAAAACTCCATTATTATAGGTATAAGGGTAGAGCTTCTAGACACACGTATACCAACTCGACTTTGAAATGCTCGACGAAATGGTGAAGCAAAGTTCTCCGAATTTGAAGAAAAATGCCGGAGAACGGTTTTTAGATGATATCGTCGATAACCATCGACGATATCAAGATAAAGACTGGAGTAAAAATTGTAGATAATTGAATTCTGCATGGAAAAGATGAAATTAACTTTTTCTGTATCTTCATTAGTTCCGCTGTATCTCGAGGTTGAATATTCATTCGATAACTGAGATTACTTAAGGACTTGGAACGAGCGTGATGCACATCCCACATGAAAATATAGCGAAACCAATAGAGATACAGAAAAAACGTATCGTATCTTTTTTGTAGAGAATTTAATTGACTTCAGTTTTGATATTCACTTTTATCTCGATATCGTTAACGGTTCTCGAGATATGATCGAAAAACTATCACAGCACTTTCGGAGTCTATGAATACTCTTTTAAATTTGTAAAAAGGGTAATAATTTTCTATGAAAAAAGCACGTTTCTTCTTCTTTTTCTTTTTTACTTAATAAATAAACTCTCTCTCTCTCTCTCTCTCTCTCTCTCTCTCTCAGATATATATGTGAACCTCGAGGTTCCCCTGTCCAGCATAGAGAAAGGGGGTAGAGGGTCAGGCGGTATGGAAATACGAGGCGACACTCGCCCTGGACTCTCGCAGTGATTGCCTTTTTAATTAACGCTGTGAGAGACTTTGTACTCTGTTTCCTGTTTTCTGTTTCTAGTTTCCATTTTCCTCGTGCAATTCACTCTTTACTCTCTTCGCGACTGCACCTCGCCGTTTGCTACGGCAGATTCATTTACAATGCAAAAAAAAAAAAAAAGAAAGTGAAAAAAAAAAAATAGAAACTAAATATCAAATTCAAATTCAAATTCCAAAAAAAAAAAAATAAATAAATAAAATCAAATAAGGAAGCTGTAGGGAGTAAAAATTGTGAGACGTGTGCAAATACTGGCTCAGAATACTGAATAACCTTCGGCCTGTATTGAAACGTCTTATTTTTTTTTTTCTTTCTTTTTTCATGGATGAGATGAAAAGAGAGAAGGAAGGAAGGAAGTAAGTAGGTTACTCGAACTCCGTATGACGGAGGGTTTAATACTGTACGGTTATTCCTGAAAAACCTTAAGGATAGAACAGGGTGTGTTTAGGTTGCGAGGCACGGTCTAGAGTCACAGCCAGTTACAGCCAATAAAAAGAGATTAGGACGCGAACATCCTCCGGTTCCACTGGGAGGTATGGCTTCGCGGGAGTTCCAAAGAAGAAGAAGAAGAAGAAGAAGAAGAAGAAGAAGAAGAAGAAGAAGAAGAAGAAGAAGAAGAAGAAGAAGAAGAAGAAGAAGAAGAAGAAGAAGAAGAAGAAGGAGAAGGATAGGGAAGATAAGAAGAAGAGGGATACGGCGTCACCTCTCTCCAGGGAGAACGACGCGACGTCTGCCAGTCAGACTTCAAAAGTGTATCCCCCAGGTTGCAGTGGGTGACTGTGTTTTTGACTCAGCAAAAATGAGGACTCACCGCACAGATATCCCATGATATGCGGTAACGCATCAACAACACGATCATATCGATCTATCTCGACGCCATGCCACGGGCTCGTAAACAGTTCCGGGTTTTTCCAAGATACTCTCTTTACCCTCTTTCCCTCTTTCCATACTTTTCTGCACATATTCGATGAACGAAAAGCCACTCTACTTCCCATCCCCCCTCCTTTTTTCTTCCTTTTTTTTTTTTTTTGCTTTACAGTATATCGACCCCCGTCCTCTTTTACTTTTTCCTCGATATTTTTCAACGGATTTTTACACTTCCAAACGCAGAGATTCTGATACCTATATACCGTCTACTCGGACAAATTCATAGAGATGATCGACTGACTTTGATTAGTTTACCTACGTAACCGTAAACTTACCTAAACCGTCTACTCTGGCCAAGTTAATTATACAATTTTTTTTTTATTCTCGTTCTCCGTTAGTCTCCGGAGTTTGTATTATAGGGTTGAAATTTTCTCTCAGCTTCAGGGCTCAGGTGGGTGTGTGTGGGTATGTCTAAAATATACATACATATGGGGCATTCGACGCCAATTAGTCAACCAGAAAAATCAAAAATCACTTTTTCGGTGGTTTTTAAGGTGAAAACTATGGCATACTGAAAAATATGAACAAAATGCGAAACGGTCAGAGTCACAACGAGCTGTATGACCTCGCATGGTAAAGCTCCATATGCAGGCTAGGAAAAATCCGTCTGCAAAAAAAAAAAAAAAGAAACAAGAACAAGGAGAAAATCTTATCGTTCCTTTATCCGATAGCTAAATTTTCCTCACTTTATTACTCACATATTTACGTCAGATATATTTTCCTCATATCAAGTTTTCTCTTCGGGCATAGGTCATACTGTTACCTACTAAAAAAAAAAAAAAATAGATGTAGTGGGAAACAGTCGTACGGAAAAACTTGCTTCATCCCTCTAAAATATATATATATATATGAATATATAATATACACCTATATGACCATACGAAGAAAAAAAAAGTAGTCTGAACACACCGAGCTGAAATAATTCTGGTTCCAACCTCGCCCCCTCCCGCCCGCCCCAAAAAAAAAAAAAAAAATGGAGCAAGACTGAAAAAAAAAAAATGGAACAAGATCTTATTTTCTGTAAACAGCTTCCAGGATTGTTAATTGGCTTTGCCGTTGATAGACTCGGGGTAAAATGCTGATGCTTTTACATCTGGCGCAGCGTAGGTGGGTAGGTATATATGCGGGGTGGTTCCGGACGATTTGAGGGCGGTAGAGAGGATGCGGCAAGAACGTTCATGTTTTCCCTGGGCAAGCTCGTACGTTACGGGCAACTAAGCCCCTCCGCCTGGTTGCAGAGTATTTACCCCACTTCGAAGGGGGGCAACGGGGTCCTGCAAGGGGTCCAAGAGGGGGAGAAGGACGTCGGAGGATGAGCGAGTAAACATTTGGAGGTCGGGGAGTGAGTGACCGCTAACCCCTAGCACAAACAAATCGAAGTCCCGCAGATATGAACCCTTTTCTTTTTTCATTTTTTCATTTTTTATTTGGCTCAGTTTTCTTTTAAACTTTTTTTTTTTCCTATATATACAAGAAGCAATTTTAAGACCTAGGGGACTGAGATGCGGAGAATGGAGAATAGGGAATGGGAAATGGGGTGGTGCTAAAACATTCGAATTACCTTGCCACCCCCGCTTCCTCCCATCTCACCCCCATCCCACGCAATGCCACAATGAAATTAATTCTTGTTGGGGTTTTCGAGCGAGACTAACTAAATTAGCGAAGATAGGAACGAGGAGGAGAACGAAAATTAAGGCGGAGACGACGAGTCGGATGTAGTAGCACAAAAAAATAAAACAACAGAAAAAAAACCAACTAAAAAAAACAACAAAAAAAGGAGTACAAACGGGGGTTAGTTTGCGGGAACTATTACAATAGTCGGAGAATAAGAAGGAACAGAGGGATTTTGGTGTTGCACATTCGTTGTTTCTTTTTGTTAATTTTTTTTTTTTTTTTTCTGGAAGAAAAAAACGTTTCAAAGTTAGGAAACTTTGACAAAATAAAAGAACAACCTCTATACATATATATGTATATATATATATACCTTATATACCTAACAAAAGGAGGAAATATCCTCAAGTGTACGAGGCGGGGTAGGGGTAGGTATGATAACCTTTCTCTGCTGCAGGGACGCTCCTCGAGGTAATCTCCTTTGGCTAAGTAATGGATACCGTTCTGATAAACTTCACCCTTACTTCACCCTTCCTTCACCCTTTTCATACCCCTAAATCCCCGACGTACGTCCTTCGTCGACGTTCATACTCCGCAGAGGTCTCGTCTCAGAAACAGAAAGAGAGAGAGAGAGAGAGAGAGAGAGATACTGTATTATACAAGCTTGTTGGATGATGGATGATGGGTTAAGTAAGCTTTTGAAAACGCATTTTGTCTTTTTTTTTCATTCATCCCTTATATTATTTATTTATTTGTTTGTTTGTTCGTTTGTTGGTTGATAGGAGCTCAGGGAATAAAAGGGTAAAACGAATAGAGCAAAGAGATAGATAGAAAGGGAAGGAAAAAAGAATCTTTTTCCCGCAGAGATTAACGTCTCGTAAATAAGGGAAGAAAAAAGAGTAAAAAAAAAAAAAGGAGTAAATAAAGAATTGGGTTGGGTCTGGAATCCCTCCCGGTAATTACCGATTAAGACGAGAGATAAGAGGCTTTAACGCCCCCGAAGAAGGAGAAGAAGAAGAGAAAAAAACGCAAAATAAAAAAAACATACAAAATGCAAAAGGGAAAGATTATTTTTTTTTCAAATCCTCGGAGGTAAAAATACAACTCGGAAAAGAAATTTTTGCCTCCTTTCACGTAGCAGCTGACTCCGAGGAAACGAAAAAGAAGAAAAAAAAAAATCGAAACAAAAAGGGTGAAACAAAAAACCTCCCCATAAAAAAATTTAAAGACGTAAACAGTCGAGAGTGGAAGAAGAAAAGAGGCGAGGAGTTCCCTCTTACTGATGCCATTTATGGCACGCGTATTCCGGACTCGCCTTATACGGGGTAGACTGCAGGGTAGATCCGAGAGGGAATCGAAGAAAGTCGAGTCGAGGCCGTACTCGGTGTACAATCAACAGCCAGCATTGCAGAAAAGCTCCATGTTTTTACTCAGCTAGGAAAAACAACCTCGTTTCTTAGCAGATCTCCAGGTTTGTATTTGTACATACCCTATATATAGGTATATGTATGTACGTATGTAGGTACATAGAAAATAACAAAACCAACCCTTGTTTTAGACTCGGGGAAAACTCCTGCTGCAGCTTAGCTTATACACATATACGTACCCCTCTAGGATCTCTTTTTAGCAAGTTGTTGTTGCTGCCACTGCAGTACAGATACTGAGAATACCACCCTACTCAGTACTTTGCGGTAAATTTTGCTCATCTCGTTTATACTCTCGCTGTAGAAAGAGATGATCGAGACGGCCGTTCTTCCGTTCGATTGGTTTTGGGGTAAAAATACGATTTTTTTTATTGGAATTTAGACAATCGAGAACCTTATTTTTTTTTTCTATCTTCTGTCTCATTTTTTTCATACGCGTTGGAGAGTTTCGAAAGTGATTTGATATTGTTTATACCGATCTCTTTAAACGAAAATCAGTAGATATATATCCTGTATAATTTGCGAGGGTTAAAAGGGCGCGATATATTATTCGTGGCACCTACGTTACGTCATCGTCTCACTTCCTGAGGTGGGTTGGTAGATAAATCACCCCCCTATAACACGAGCCCTGATTTTCACTGGTTGAATTTTCAAAGAAACCCACCCCTCTTCTTCCGCTGTTCAGAATAGTGAACATTCCTTCCTTCACTTTCGCCTTCTCCTTCGAGAATAGCGATTGTCCCTAGCCGGTGTTAAAACAACCATGAAACAATAATTAATCGAACAAAAAAAAATATATAAACGGTTTGGGGTGGCTCAAACATCCAGCGAAAAGCCTCGCTCTGTTAGTTGCCCATTGCCCATTACCCGCCGCCTCTGTAAAAGGACGAAACTCTGCGGTGAGACAGAGCAGCCGTTTACAAACCCGCGAATCGATTTAACGACATGGATATGCAACCAAACCGTTTTCCCGACCATATCTGCGTTTGAAAAACAAAAAACCTCGGGATGTTAATTTGACAAAAAAAAAATTAAAAAATTTTTTTTTGATCATTTGAAGACAGAAAACCCCTCGACAATCGATCATCCGATCGATTTCAAATTTGGAAGGATCTCGTAAGACGTAATTATGTCAAGGATGAAACTATTTTCGTGCTTACTTTTTGAGGGGACCAGAATTTATTTATTTGTCAACCAAAGCTTATTTCACATCGAAAAAAAATTTTCTTCGAAAAACTTTGTCGTAGGGTTTCAGGCATATCGTTGGTCCAATTCAACCTCTCAAGGTCTTGCTTTCTTCAGACAGCAATTCTACATCTTATGAACGTAGGGATCGGTAAAAAAAAATTCATGTGAAAAGTTACGATCAATTATCAAAAATTTCCAATATTTGGGCCACTAATTTGAAAATAACTTCGGCAACACGAAATTGTAAAAAAAATTCCCTCCCTCACATGATGAGGATTTCTTTTCTGAACAAAATGAGCCCTCGACGACCCTAATCGGAATAACGATGTGCCTAAAACCTTACGACAAAGGTTTTCAAAGAAAAATTTTTTTTAACTTTGGCTGACAAATAAATGCATTTTGGAGTACTTCGAATTTCCAAAACTAAGTTGTACTGGTTCCCATAAAAAAATCTTTGAAATTTTTCAGTCAAATTTTTTCCTTACGATTCGTGTACAAAACGAATTCGGTCAATTTTTTATTCTATTCAACGATCGAGGTTTAAAACGTCACCTTATTTACCCAAGGTGTTAAAAAATTGCCACCGCGAGTGGTATGGGCTTAAGGAATAATACAGCCGATAGTAACCGTTATAAGTCAAGGTTACGTCGATTCAATACCTCGACTCATTAATCAAAACCTTTCATCGTATAAATTTTCTGGTCTCAGGGTTGTCGGACGAGAGAATAGCAAACTCGTGGTAAAAATGTGTCCACAAAAATCTTCTTTCGCCTGTTGTTAGTGTATAGGGTATAAGGTATAAGAGCCCCGTAACAGAAGAAAAAAAAACAAGAAAAAAAGGGAGGCAAGAAAAGAGTCCGAAAGAAAAGAAGAAGAAAAATGGGTTAAAAAAAGAAATTTTATAAGCGTTTATCTTCACCTTCTTTCTCTTTCTTTCTCCCTCCCTCTCGCTCTCTCTCTCTGTGTCCTCTGTATTTTCTCTCTCTGAAAGGGGCTAAAGCCCTTCTATTATTGATGGAAGCTCCTTTCTATATAACCATCTTCGAGCTCCCTTAACGATACCACGGTAGCTGTAGGGGCGTAGTAGGTAGGTGGGTATAAGGCAGCTAGCTATCGGTATTACGGCGATTTAGTATAGTAAAACGAGCCAATCGGGCGGAAAAGTGAATTTTGATCGGTTTTTATATAACTGCATGCAGTGTATAGGTAAGAGGTATAGGTACGGTTCCTTACGGAAGTCCGATATTTATTCCCCACGGCTATTCCTTAAGGATTTTCTATATTATACGCGTATAATCGAACCCGACCATCGGCCAACGGCCACTGGCCAGTCTTGACCATTCCTTTATATCGTATAGGAATATGCGGTTCACCGTCCGGCATCAAGGTATCAGTCCTGTTTCCTTATACCCTTATACCTATACATATATATAAATACATACGTCCGTCGGCTACCCGCGTAACGGCCCTTTGATCTTTTGCTTCTGACCAAACAGTTACGGTGTCCAAACTCGACGGTAGATAATTACCTACTCTTCTTCTTCTTCTTCTTCTTCTTCTTCTTCTTTTTTTTACAGGTAGGTGGGTAGGTATAAGGTATATACCTACCAAATTTTATATACATATATACCTTTTATCGTGAATCGAAATCCTATTATTTCCTATCCTTTTAAAGTTTTATTGCTTATTGGTTTCTTTTCTTTTTTTCATTACAAATTACTCGATTATATGTAAAGAAAGGGGCTAATTCACCGTGTCTAGAGTCTCAGGCAGCTAAATGTATACGCATGAATTAGATTGGGCTAATTAATCACCGACCACCCAATAAGCGGATAATTAGGAATCGATTATTTAAGAAAAATCAAGAATAAATCCACCGAACTTTCTCATTCTTATTATTCACAGTCTTCAGACTCGTCGGAGCCGAAGAGATGATCTTACCTGGAGTAATCAATGTACACAGAATTTCATATTCGCCTTTTAAATCGGTGATAAAATTATCCGGCCGTTTCGAAAAAAAAATTGATATTTTTATTATTCGGTGTACAAGTGTGTGTGTGTGTGTGTTTTGTATTTTTTATTTTTTTCTTCTTCAAATACTCCGGCATCCCTTACGCTCTAATTCGCAGGAACGTACCAACGGGCAACAATTTACGAACCCATTTTAAAACGCCAGGGGAATATCACCGCGAGCTAGCTCAAATGCATGTGCAGTTGAACTCCAGTCTGGTTATAAGGTATATAGGTATACAGGTGTACAGGTACTTGCACATGCGGCGCATGAAACAATGTTTTCATTAGTTTCAGCGCACCGTTTTATACCGATACCGCTATAATGGACTCGGTTTAAACCGAGAGTCTGTGCACCGTACGACCCCTCCGGCCACTGCCTTGAAATAAGGTATTTAAAAAATGTCAAAATTTTTCGTAAATTTTCTTTGCTCTTTTTTTTTTGTTTTTTTTGTAGGCATACATTTGCGTAGTTGAACCGCTTCAGTCGTCCTCACAGACGATTGATTATTCAATTAAACACCGCGTACTGTTTGATACAGAAACCATACACGTATGCGTATATCCCATGCAGATATATATCTGAACCCTTCGAAACCGCGTAGCCCTCGCCCCATCGCACGATCCGATCTAATTTCATCATGGAATTTCGGCTCAATTAACATTCAGTTGACTCGCGCTAAGATAACGTTGTGATGCTGGAGGAATCGGAGGTGAGTTGAGACCCGTGTTCTCCTCTCTCTTTCTCTCTCTCTCTCTCTCTCTCTACATGTGTGCAACGGGGATGTATGTTACATCCACAACCACCATGGTATATCTACAATGCTAATCCAATTTCCGTACAGCCTTTACGGTTTACGAGATCATCATACTGCGAGTCTATGTCCTAGGTATATATACATGGATGTACATACGTACGTACCTGTGTACATGTGTGATATTCCATCCTGGGTATAGGTATGCAAATAAAACTATCATCCGCGAGTAATTCTCTTAGCAGTAGGACCAGGTATAACATGATTTAACTATGGGAAACGATCCTGCTCCAGTGCTTAGGTAATCGTACTCCGAATCAGTTTTTTTATCATATCTCGAAAACCGTTAGCGATATCGAGACAAAAGTGATTATCAAAACTGAAGCCGATTAAATTCTCTGTAAAAAAGGTGCAATACACTTTTTCCGTATCTGCATTATTTTCGGCGTAATATCTGGCTCAAGATTCAACATTTTCAGTCTCGCCAGAGCCGAAAAATTATGTTTCATTAGTTACAGTTTCTTCGTTAAAATGCAGGGAAACTAATCAAGATATAGAAAAAATGTGTTCTACCTTTTTGATGGGAAATTTTATTGGCCTTATTTTTGATGCTGAGGTTCATCTTGATATCATTGACGGGCTCTGAGATATGATGGAAAAACTGTTTTGGGGTACTAGGTGGATTTTCCCGAACCTTCGTGAAAAGTCAATTTTCGGAAATGTATTTTTGGTGAGTAATCGCGTTGAGTTTTTTTTTTTTTTTTTTAGATAAAATGGGTCTGGTAAGAGATGGGTGTGAGGGACGGGATGCCGGGGCTACTACTATACCGCGTGTAGAAATTGAAAAGAAACTATATATAACGAGGAGAGAACGTCGGAGGAGGAAAATAAGAAAAGGAATAAGAAAAAAAAAGCAATAAAAAGAAAAAAAAAAAAAAAAAAGTAGAAAAAGGGACGTGGTGCGGTGCAGGCGTGCGGATAGCTACGTTTCGCGGAATGCCCCCTTTAAGCCATATCTTAACCTTAATGTTTTTCTTTTGCGCATTAATTCAATTTAGCCCTCGCTACGTTGGGCCAATTCTCTCAGAGGCTGGGAAAACTCTCATTCTTTCTCTTTCTCTCGCTTTTCACATTTTCTTCGCTTTTCACTACGACGATCCCGACGAGAGACGAGAACGAGGACGCAGACGCGGTTCTCTTCTCTTCTCTTCTCTTCTCTTCTCTTATTTTCTTTTCTATACCTACTATCCACCACCCACGACGAGGACCAGTTTCTTTGTCTTTTTCTCATTGAATTACTACGCCGCGGAAAGAATTAACATTTTTCCGTGATTATTTAAATTTAAAGCAACCAGTACTCCGCCCCGTCCGTACCTAACTCGCTGCCTGGCTGGCTGGCTGGCTGGCTGCCTGCCTTGTTTTAAATACCAAAAACTGAAGCGAAAATAAAAGATCCGTACATTTTTACCCGACCCCCAGAACTGCCTCAAAGAAATTATCATTCCTTTTAACCTATATAAAACACATATACCAGGATGGTTCTTAAATTGGTCACATTCCAAACGGATACAAAAAAATTCTATCAAAAGCTCGAGGTTCGTTTCTCAATTCTAAGAACTGACCCAAATCTTTAGAATTTTTTCGATTTTAATAGAACGCGATTTTAGCACTTCGGGGTTAATTTTATTTCCCCCTTATCTCAGTATAGCTCCGAAAAATCTGAAACTCGGCTCATTTCTTACCTCAAGTAGTAGATCTTTCTTGAAAATATTACAGATTCTTTTTTTTTGTTTTTAACGCGATAATTTTCGGAACTACAGTTTGAAGAACGAATTTTTTTTTCGCGCTTCTATATAGCTTCGAAAATTCTAACGTTAAGAATCTGTCGAATTTTTGTGGGATACCTACCAGGATAGGTAAGAATTGTGCCAAGTTTCAGATTTTTCGGAACGATACTGCGTTAGGGAAAAAATAAAAATTAACCCCTGAGTGGAAAAATCCTTTTGGTCAGTTCTTAGAATTGCTTATATATTTTTTTTTATGTTTTTGGAGACATTTGGGTCCATATAGGAGAACGAAAATTCGAATCTGACCGAATCGAGGACCACCTCAACGTATTAATTAAATTTTTTCAGCTACTGGTATAATTCTATTTAGATGAAACTTTCCACACGGCGTAGGTATCCCGACTCAAAAAAAAAAGCTTTCGTTTTCCATGTGACTCTATACATATATATAAAATAATGACCGTTATTTTAGAGGCGTTAGACTGCAATGACCGACCATTTATTATAGCAATTATATTTCCGTCACGTAATCATCATCACCATAATAATAATAATAATAATAATAATAATAATAATAATAATAATAGTAATAATAATAATAATAATCATCATCATCATCATCGTAGAAGCAGCAGCAGCAGCAGCAGCAGCAGTAGCACCACTGTTTGTAATTACCTCGTTAATGTTAATAGCTGAGGGTTTTACAAAAGTAGACGTATATACGGCGACACAAACCTTATGCTCCAGGATCTTACGCTTTGACGTCGAATTTAAAAAGTAAAAGTAATCAGGGAAAGGTCGACTTTCCCCAAAATTTTGACCAAGAAAAAAAAACGTAGATACATATATATATATAATAATTTATATCATAAATAAATGAATAAATATGTATAGCTGTACATAGCTACTTTTCAATTCTCAATAGAAATTGAGAGAATACTGGTCAGGGTCTTATTCGGCGTTCGTTATCGTTCGTTTCTTTTATTTTATTTTATTTTTTCTGCGAAACGGGAAATTGTTTCCTAGTTTGTCGTATTAATTTTGCTCTCTTGGCAGAGCTCTTTTCTGTACCCGTTTTATATATATATATATATATATATATATATATATATATATATATATAATTGGAATAATAAAGCAATTTCAGTGTCGTTTTACTTCGCCTGTATGTATAAGGTATATAGATATACCTATGTACCGCCTTTTTCTCGCTTCAGTCTGCAGCATTTACTATACAGCTCGCGTGTACACATGCATAAACAGAAATTCTGTACATAGACACCTAGGTATATGGGGAAGAAAAAAAAGGGGAAGAAAAAAAAATGGAAAATAGAATCTGGGAGGTAGCACAGCGTTAACAAATGCCCGAGGTATACAACTGTAACACTGTACATGGTAGCTGTACCACCCTACTATACCTACCCAACAGCGACATGCAGTTCAGTTCAGTTCAGTTCAGTTCAGTTCAGTTCAGTTCAGTACGAATTCAAAATGTTGAAAAGGGGGTTTTGTTTTTATTTTTTTTTATTTCCTCTTTTACTCCACTAGCGGAATTAAGTCGCCGTGACATATCTGAAAAGCGAAATATGAAAAGGATTACCTGCCTTACACCCGAGGTACGGGGGGTATGGGTACGTAGATGGGTACAGACAAAAATTACTGCAGTGGGTTCAAAAACTCGAAAAGGTACGTCGACGTTATTCATAAGTGAGTAGACAGTGGAGTGGCGCAGCGATTTCGCGAGACGAGTAAATGCGGTGAAATTAAATGAAAATTTGATAAATATAAGTTCACGATGGAATTCATACGGCATTGAGATCGGATTCGGGGATGGGTTGAGGGTCCGAATTTCAAAAGATCCGAACGGTTATAATTACGAAAAAGAAAGCGAAGTTCAGTCTTCATAATTTTTTTTTATTTACGGATTTTGACAGATTTATTTTATCGATCGCGATAGGATTTTCGAACGGGGTTCAATTTTGAGAATTGTTATTTTATAATCGATAATCGATTTATTGGGGCAGGGTTTGAGTTGCGAATTTTTTCAAGTTACGAGTGATCAAGATTGCGAATTAATTTTATACGATTTCGAATTTTTGGTGACAGCTAAAGACTTGGAATGTCCAAGAATTCAAAAAGCGAATTTCAAATTTTGAAGTTTCGCCCTTTCGAATTACGAGAATGTAAAATTTTTTTTTTTTTTTTTAATGGAAAACTATGAAACGTTCTAATTTCCCGAAAAATTTCTCGAAATTTGTGGAATTATTTTCATCTGGGGAGTTGGGAATATTAAAATTCGTAATTTTCATCGTTAGGCAACTTTTCAAATTCGGAACATCGACCCAGTCCCATTAGATCCGCAAAAGTAACCATACCGAAGAGAGCAAACCAAAAGAAAAAAAAAAAACGAAAAACAAGAAACTTTTTTCACCCTCGTTCAGCGGTGGATATTTTTCAACGTCTCAGGGTCTATTCTACAATTAGGCAATTGCTTCTGGATTTCATAAATTATAAGGAATTAAAACTTGGCCAAGAACAAAAAGAACAAGAAGGAAAAGCAGACGAATAAGAAGAAGAAGAAAAAGACACGTGGAGTTTCGGCGATAATTAAAGGGAGTCTTCTCTCTCTCTCTCTCTCTCTCTGTATATATACAATATAGAAAAGGGTAGTTAGGTGGGATATTTCCCTCAGTTTCTTTCCACCGTTGCAACCTTTTCGGATTATTCTTCTTCTGAACCCCCTCCTTTTTCACCCGCCTATATAGCCGAGCCCTTTACCCTCATCCCGCCACTTTTATTTCCACCCCTTCGGCTTTCCCGCTCCTGCGTCTGGCCATATCCAGCATTTTCTACTCCTCATTCTTTTTATACTGGACTGAGTTACAGCCTGCTATTGTGTAGTTTATTTTATTACCTACATTCGTCTTGGTGTAATATTCAGCCAAAAAGTCTTAGCGAGTTTCATTCTGCACTTGCAGAAATACCCCATTTTCTGCAGAACTTCTCGCCACTTCGTTCGAGCCGCTAGATCTAACGTCTCAAAAAGAAAAAAAAAGAAAAAAAAAATCTGATATAAAATAAGCACCCAAAATATTGAAATTTTTTGTTTCTGCTTTAATACTTTATTACTTCTCTCAGTCAAGACCAAAAATAATTACGACGATAAGAACAAGAAATTTCAACCCCTATCTGCTGCTGCTGCTGCTGCTGCTACTGCAGCAGCAACCTCGTCGTCGTGGGTGTAAAATTCGATTCTAGATAACGCGGGTTGAGAGCTAGAAGCTAGAGGTAGAGGTCGAGGTCGAGATATCGGATTCACTCGCGGAATTCTATTTAACAGAAATTCAATCTACCTTTTTTTCCTTTTTTTTTCCTTCTTTCGTTCTTCTCCGTTTCCCTTTTCTTCCCCATTTATATACATATACCTATAAAAAAAAAGCTGCTCTTTTCTTATACATTATAGATTGGCTGGATATAAGATCGACGAGCGGGCAATTAGCGTCTTTTGTATAATTGCAAAAAAAGGATAAGAAAGAACGAAGAAAGAAAAAAAAAAAAAAAATCGGATAGACCATTTTCATGTATTTCGGTATTTCGGTGAACATGCAAAACAGTATCGCGGATATCTTTTACACGCTGAGCAAAGGTGAAAGGTAAAGGTAAAATGTCGGTATCCATTTTACCCTCGTTCGTTGCTTTTTAGCATGAAAACCGACGCGATATTGTTATATCGCCGTTGACAGTATCATGTTGTTGTGCGAAAACATACACCGGATAGAATAGATAAGGAAGCAAATCAAAAGAGACACGTCTGAGAAAACCGCGGTACGTGTATAATATCTGTCGTTTCTGCATTCGCAGATGTAAATGAGAAGAGCTGCATCCATTGTCCCCATTTTGTTATGCAAAAAAAAAAAAAGAAAAAAGAAAAAAAGAAAAAAAGAAAAATTTATGCGGGGTATGTAATGCGAAATAAAATGGTTTATCGTAGCTGCATATAAAACTGTATATACCTATATACACACAACGCGTACGTGTGCAACGTCAATGTGTACCGTAATTGTGAAACAGAGGGGTTGTTGCGGGCTGCAGAGAGTACACCTAATTAGTGCCATTACCCGATTCTACTGTTTTGCCAAATCTACATCGAAATAATGTTGGCCGCGTTAGGTACTGAATTTTGGGGACGGAAATGAGACACGGGGAAATAATTTCAACGGTTAATTGCTCCAGTACCCTCCACCATATCCTGTACGTGAGAAAGGTTGCATTGAACAAGCTTCCTGGTCAGAAACCCCTTAAAAAAAGTAACTTCTTCTAACTTTTCAAGAAGATAAAAAAAAAAAAAATTCAAAGACTTATTACCGTAACGCGTGCCTATACACACTCGATTAAACTGTCAGCCATGTATCAAACTCTCCACGTACTGAGCACTTTGGCCAATCTTGGGGTTTGGACTTTGGTGTAAGAGGAACAGTATTATAGTCGGAGGGAAACGGTAATGAGATAAGAAGAGGAGCGGAAATCAGAAGTGGAAGTTTAGGTGTAAGAACGATGTGCGACGAAGAGTGTGAAGTATGATCAAGGAGGTAAAAGTTTTTGTGATATCAGTTGACGGCGTGCCGGGTCGAGCGAATGGAGAGTGAGTTTGATCTTGGTTCAGAAACTCCGTGGACCGTGAGTAGCCGCGGTGAACTTGAGGGGGGAGGTTATTTTTGAAAATCTTTACTGCACGGTTGGCTCTCTTCAGATATTGTAAATTTTCTTACTTCAAGGGAGGGGACACATCGGAAAAGAGCTAATTCTGATGAAATTAGGCCCTAGCTGAATACAGCCATCCACCCCTCGCGGCTCCTTCTCCCACGTGTACCGTTTCCCTCCCTCCCTTCTCTTCTCTTCCTCGCTTCCCTCTTCTCGCCCTTTTCTGTTCTTCCTTGGTCTAATGTTCCTTACATTTTGTCCCCAAAGTCCTTTCCCAGTTGCTCGTAATTGCCAAATTAGCTTCGGTTCATCGCATCTCTCTACCCCGATCTCTCTACCCTATATACCGCCCAACAACCCCATCCCAATCTCCTAACGATACAACGAACAAAGTAACCCTGACTCCCATCGTGTTATTCACGGTTCAAAGTGGAAATTGAAAACGTGGACAATGAACGGTATCTCTACACTCGATAGCAATTATCGTTCGTTTTTACTACCTTACTATAGTCTTTTCAGTCATCGATCATTTTTTGAACTTCCAGTTTCTCTGATATCAGAGAAAAGAGGAAGTTATTGTATTCACCCCGAAAATGAAAAGTTGAGTTTTCACTAGATCTCGACGTTTTGAAGTCTAGAGAATCATCTCCGATCATTTTCAGATGGACGCCTGTGCGTGTGTATGTATGTATGTGATCAATTTTTTTGTCCGACGATATCTCGAGAACGAGTGGTCAGATTTTGATCAACTTGGTCTCAATCGACGCGCCTCTTCGAAACTTAGAACTGATTAGATTTTGGTTTCGATCGGTTTAATGGTTTTCGAATTATTTAAACAACAAAATTCTGGAAAATAAAATAAAAATCATGATATCTTGAGAATGGATGAACGGATTCAAATGAAAATTGGTACCACGAGGTTTTTTGGAGCGCTGATTACGAACCTAAAGTCATATTTTTTTTCGATTCATTTAAACAACAAAATTTCGAAAAATAAAATAAAAATCATGATGTCTTGAGAATGGATGAATGGATTCAAATGAAAATTGGTACCACAAGGTTCTTTGGAGCGCTGATCACGAATCTGAAGTCAGATTTGCAAAATTTATGACGGCGAATTTTTTAAGCTCAAATTAGCGTGAGAACGGGAAGTTGAAGGGCTGGCACACGGGCAGCCTAAACCCGCTTGTTTTTTTTTTTTTTTTTGGCAAATTTTTCATCTCTCACAGACATTTTTCACACATTTTTCAGATCCCTGTAAACGTCGCGATTGTCAATATTTTCAAAAAATATATTGACTTTATCTGAAAATCGTACTTTTTCAAGCTTTGAAAATTCTTCAACTCCAAATTAGTTTTTTTTATTTTCTGATCAACCCGGCGTTGGATTTATCAGTAGTGAACGATCTGTTTCATGGCTGGAGAGATATAGGGGTACCAGTTAGTGTACGCTAACACATGTTAAAAAATTTCTCTTTTTGTTTTACTTTCTCCTATATATCCCATCCAGTTCGGCGTTGCTCATGCACAGTATGAGGATAAATATTTACGTGCGCTTTGCAGCGAGCCGTCGGGTCTCGTCTCGTCTCGTCTCGTCTCGTCTCGTCGCTTACCCCGTACGTACGTCAGTATACTGGCTGGGCTAAGTGACACTCTGGTTTACATGAAAAAAAAACGGTTTACATCTCTCTTTCGGTGAAAACGCCGAAATAACATATTAACCTGACCCCGGGGCGCATGCACACGGCCACCCTCGACGCGGCGCCTTATCCCTAACCCCGTTACCCTTCCCCCTCGCCACCTTCCTTATTTACCTCGACGTATACCCAATGCTACAGCTTCCACGAAATCAGGCTCCTTGATCTCGTCTTCCTACGTATATATACCCACTGTTTGTTGATCCGCGTAACGTCTGCTCTCTTTTTTCTTTTTTATACTCTATTTTCACATCGTTTTTCTTTTTTTCAATTCACTGTTTTTTCTTTTTTTCTTTCTTATCCCAAATCCGGGGCCATCGCCCTTACAGGAACAAGAACAGCTTCTAAAATCCGAACGACATACACATACGTCGAAAATATTTTACTACATTCTCGACAAGAAAAATTTTTGTGTTTTTTTTTATGGTTCGCTTTTCACCTCGTGCCCGGAAATATTGCAAAAAAAAAAAAGAAAAGGAAAAAAGTAACGTCTGTTCTTCGGCCAACAAAACCAGAGTTGCTTTTTCTGTCTATCTGTCCGTCCGACGGTGCTAAAATACGTGAGGGTCTTTTCAACGGCGTGTATATCATGCCCAGTGGCCAGAATCCGCGTCATTCTCCTCCGTCTTGAATTCTTCGCCATGGATTTTCGTTTCGTTCTTTGTTTAAGCTGGTTTTTGTATCCTTCCTCTTTTTATTTATCTCCGTTTATTCTCGTTCTTCTCATTCTTATTCTTCATTTTGGTGAAAGAAATCTCGCTCCGTTTGGCAATTAAACGGTTCTGCCCCTTCTTTAGTAGCTCCCTAAGGTCCCATGCCCAACGAACAGAGTTGCCGCCGCAGGGTCTATACATCTCTCGGACAGATTTACAATTGGCTAATTTCTTAGCGTCAAAAAATTCCCATGAAACAGCAAAGAAGAAAGAATAAAAACGAAAAAAAAGATATGAAATAGCCAAACTGAACGTGAACTCGAAAGATTGTTACACGTCGGAAAACTTCGCGGCTTTTAGATCCTTGCTATCCGATTTCTTACGTTTCTTGGACTCCTGCAGGATTCTGCCCCTTATGCACCAGCTAGCTAGCTAGCCGTCTTCCTTCCTTCCTATCTACAAACCAACCCCCACCTCATCCACCCCCAACACACAGAAGAGTGAGTTCTTGAGGAAAAGTTTAGTGCTAAAACCTTTTATGCGCCGTAGCGCGGGTTCCGCGAGCTTACGAGTACTTTTACGCTCCTCCTTCGCGATGCATAATGCACATAGCCTGGCCTGCAAGAGGAGACGACGACGTGCCGGTTCCGTATTGCATGGGGTGGTGGTTGTGAGTGCTACGTGGTAATTTCCACGTCCAGTATGTATGTATGTATGTACATACTTGCGGGTATATACGTGTGCGTGTAGAGAGAGAGAGAGACGGAGATATAGAGGATTGCAATAAGCGAGAATAGGACCGCGAAGGAGAAGAAGTGAATCGCGTAAGTCCCGCAAACAGCAGGAGTATAGTAGCAAAAGTCTCGAGACTGAACAGTTTACCTTTTAAAGTCTGTGCGAGAAAACGGTCCGTTTTAAAAAACCGCGAGACGTAATTAGACCCGGGGAATCAAACGAGGTGTGAAAATTTGCAATTTTGTGTCCTCTTTCTTTATTTTCTTTTTCTTTTTTGTTTTTTAGAAAATTTTACGCGTCTTGAACCGATGGTATCGTTGTAAACTCTGCAGCTGCGGGTACAGTATCTAGGTAGTTTTAGTTTCCTACATTTCACATTTTTATATCTAGCTATATACCTATCCTACTTCGTAGAGAAAACACATACGTTTATATATACCTACATATATTCTATATATACGAGCGTAAATATATACGTACCTACCCGGTTCCAGAGTAAGAGGAGATCAAACAGCTTTTACGCCGGTGCAGAAGTAGCAACAGCAGTGCGGAACGAAATATTAACAGATTTCTCATAAATCGAATATAAATCTTGAGAATCGAATGATAGCTGAACTAGAAAAACGTGTGGTAGTAGGTTTAGAGATTTTTTAAGAGTCCTAGAGGGTTTACAGGACTATTATAACTTCGAAAAATCGATTATTAAAAATCGCTTCTATCGATTCTGATAGTCTAATCTTCTAGTAAAATTTTGAAAATAAAGTTTATCGAGAAATTCGAAAGATCATGGAATTCGAGTTCCGGTGCTGAACGCTACTGCAAAAAGCGCAGTCGAGTAACAACGAAACGAAGAGGGCTAAAGGGACATGAATTTTTTAAAGTTAGAAGAAAAAAAGTGAAAAGGAAGCGTTGACAAATTTTTTAAAGTCTTATAGAATTTTTAAAAGGCGTGAGCGACTTTTATAACACGTTTTTTTTGTCTGTTTTTGGTTCGGACAAAATAGTAAGCAGTTATCGCGCCGGCCAGGTCAGCTTGCAGCCCTTCGACCGCGAGACACGTTTTCTTATTACAAGTCGACAAATAAATTTTTCTTTGATCGATGAAAAAGTTGACGGAAATGAACCGATTTATGACGAATAAGGCCTGTGAGTTTGAAAAAAAGGACGGGTGGAAAACTTTCTACAAAATCAAGAAAAAACAGAAACAAAAATCCCAAAAATAACCCAGTTTAGGACACAACTGATAAAACTCACCCCTTAATATACTCCACCCTTTACTTTCCTGTTATACCTTCCAGAGAGTGTTTCATCCCGTACACAGTATCCCGGTACATAACTAAGCTAGACGGTAGTATCAGTTGGACTTTAATCAGTGGTTATGGGTCTCAAGCGTAAAAGTTAGCAGGGTCGAGCACGCACCGTCATGGGACCTACTACGGAGGTTGTAGAAAGTACAAAATTTCGTTAGCTGCAGGTTTCGGTGGTAGAGAAAATGTTAGTGGTACCTATGAGGAAGAACTGGCGTGAAATAAGGTTGCCTACGTATAATTAGCGAGCGAGCTAGTAAAAAAATAAAAAAATTTACCATAGGAATAACAATTTAGTGCTTTTAGAACTTTTTTTCTTCTTCTTTCTTTCTCTTCTTCGAGTTAGTCCCTCGACTATAACTTCGTCCTGGTACGTTTTGCTGCAGTCAAGGATACCGCGAACTACAACAATAGTTTCCCCAGTCTCGGTCTCAGAAAGGGACAATAGACCCAGCAGCCTTCTTCTCGTCGGTTCATTTTCGAGGACTTTGGCTACAGATGAGGGTCTATTTTTGTCCCCATTCCAAACCACGGTCTTTCATCTTTCAGCTACTTCCCCGACGCCGAGACTTCGCTTTACACGTCCCACCTTCACTCTGGAGTCCATAAAATTATGGATTTTACGAACCTATCGGGTATAACTGAACGGTTTCGGTTCACCGCCTCCGTCTGTCTTCTCACTTCTCTTAGATGCATCGCGAAATCAAAGAATTCTTGTCTATTTTTTGTATTTTATTTTCTAAATTTCCAAATTCCGAAGGACCTCGATGGATCTTTTTAACGAGGAGATATCCCGTTACTTGTGTTCGGAGGGGAATCCGAGATTAGAGAGATCGGCGTAAGTACGTTGCGGGAGTATGATTTATGTAAGGTCGTACGAGGGCGGTCTTCCTCCCTCTCCCCTCTTCCTTCTTCCCCTGCGGAGTGCCGATTTGGAAAAAAAAAGTTTCCCTCGTGCCCTGGCTGGTCTCTGTTTCGAAGATGGATCGTCCTGGGTATTCGGTAAAATATTTTACTCTTGTGGCTCTCGTTTTTCGCCTTTCTCTGATACTACAGTCCCCATAGTCTACGGGGGTCTACGCTCACCGAGACGAGCGAGGAGTAAGGTGAAATCGGCCGACAACCGACAAGCGTCAAGCGACAGGCGACAACCTTGCGCCCCGTGGTTTCTGTCCTTTTCCTTTCCTTTACTTGCGATAAAAAAATTTCCAACGTCCAACGCGGGAATTTCATCCCGTTCCAGGTCCCAGGGCAACACCCACAAAGAACAGGACCTCTTTCTCCTTACCTCCCTTGGTGTTATTACGGTACGCGGCTCTGTCTGCTTGCCGCTCATTTAACGCGAGTTACAGTTTCTCTATGCCCGCCTATTCGTTCTCGAGAACGGACTCAACGAAATTGGAACAACAAACGTCTGACAGGCCCATTACAGTTTCGAACAAATTATATTTCGTTACGAGTTTCACCGTGCCAGCCGACGCCCGACGCCGGATAAACTTTGTGACTTTTGGTAGACGTGTGGATACGCAAAGAATAGAGACGGCCTCTTTGACCACGTGTGGCCTGCACGCCTGTATAACAGTTACGGGCATCAAGATGTAGAAATAATGGCTAAACTTTTACTTATTTTCTACTAACACCTTTGTCATTCTTATACTTGTCGTTATTACAGCGAAAATCTTTTCTTTTTTTTTTTCTCCGTTTTTTCGCGTTCTTTTTCACCGATAAAAAACCGCCTAGACATACAGTGACAACTGTACCAACCCGTTCGTATTCTTTGTTAAAAACCGGAGCGAAAGTCTATCAGCAAAAACTCGATCGGTTGAACAGTTTTTAAATGAGAGCGAGTCGAAGTTTCGACCAATCAAGGCTCGCTCGGCGACCGTTACGCTAGACGTTTATTGGCCTGTTCGAGTACGTTGTAGTTTGAAAACGGCTGATCCCTCGGAATTTTGGCTGACGAAAAATCGTCTCAGTTTTTAACTACGCATACGAAGAAAGGAGTTTTGTTTTTCTATTGTGGAAAGTAGGTGTTCTGTAGTTTATGAATCGCGTTATCGAAACTGGGTTAAACTTTGTCTCCGCCTTAATTCGAGTTGAGTCGATGAATTTTGATATTCGTACATTGTGACGGATCGCTGCGCATTGTCCTCGTAAAGTCGAAAGATTAATTAAACGAGAATTCTGCACGCCTGCGATATGACTTTGCGTTTTTTATTTTTTATTTTTTTTTTTTAGTCTTCTCTCAATCCGAAACGTAAGCAAGTTGGAATTCCGCGGATACTATATATGGTTAATGAAGAGAAAATGAAATTCAAGTTTTTGGTAATCTTCTTTTAACACGCCGGTATGCCGGACTGACTGAGGTATGATTAATCACCGTTTTTATATACGAGGTTAATTATCGCCTATAAAAAAAAGGTAAAAAAAATTCCCCGAGAGAGAGATAGAGAGATAGAGAGAGAATATTTGGCCAGGGTGAATTTTTAGACCAGCTATATGTATACCGGCGCTGGGCTAACAGGTAACAAGAGTTCGCGTTTGAAGTTTGGATTGATGGGAGGAGACGCACCGCTTCCGCGATGATGGAATAATTTATAATTCGTTGCCAATTAACTCCCGAGGATCCGCTGCTATAAAGCGATTATAATTTTCTAGGGCTTAAAGAGGAATGGATTCTATATGAAAATTCTCTACGCCACCCCGGATGAAACGTTGCAGAAAAAAATCGGCGTCGATCCCACCCACCAAAACGCGAAATTGGTTTAGCTTATTAGTTAGTTGCAGTATCTCACCGTCGTCGCGCCGTACGGGTAACAAGAAATTAACGAATTAAACCCTTAACTTCATTACAATCCGGGTGGTGCAGGATGAGGATGAGGACGAGGACGAGGGCGAGCGAGCGAAAAATTCTGATTAAAACTTAATCTAATACACCAACGCAACGCGGCACGGCACGTTTCCGCACGGCATTGGCTGTGGGCTTACGTGCGGTTCAGAGTTTAACGCCTTAAGGCTTTGCCAGGGCAGAGATCCACCTCATAGCGACCTAGCAATTAACATGTAAATCATTCATTCGCCAAACACTGTATACTCCTGCAAGAAAACATCCCTCTAATTGCGCCACTCTTAGTACTGTGGGGGAACTCCCGTACGATATACACGAATAATAGTCAAATCGAATTACAAATAATTTTTACGAGTGGAAAACTCAACTGCAAATTTTGAGAGATGCTCATTGTGGTCTGGTCCCGATCAATACCAAAAGTTCTGAACCGAAATTGTTGTGCTCCTAAAAATTTGGTACTCGAAATTAGTTTCTTGACGATATTTCGAGAACCGTCAATTATATCAAGATAAAAGTAGTAATCAAAAGTAAAGGGAATTAAATTTTCTACAAAAAAGGTATAATACACTTTTACGGTATCTTTATTAGTTTCTCTGTAATCCAACATGGAATCTGCAACTAATGGAACATCATTTTGTGACCCTGCTTCAAAAGTTTAGATACTCGAAATCCGTTTTCCAACGATATTTCGAGAACCGTCAAAGATATCAAGATAAAAGTGCTAATCAAACATAAAGGAAATTAAATTTTCTACAAAAAAGGTGTAATACACTTTTACGGTATCTTTATTAGTTTCCCTGTAATCCAACATGGAATCTGCAACTAATGGAACATCATTCTGTGACTCTGCTTCAAAAAATTGGGTACTCGAAATCAGTTATTCGACGATATCTCGAGAACCGTTAATAATATCAAGATAAAGTTGTATACCGAAAATGAAGATAATTAAATTTTGTACAAAAAAGATATTATACAATTTTCCTGTATCTTGATTCGTTCCGCTGTAAATCAACATGGAAACTGTAGCTGATCAAACATCATTTTTTTTTCCCCGAAATGTCTGAAAGTGTCTGGATATTTAGTCTGAGAATCTAGCGAATCGACTGAAGATACAGGAAAAGTGTGATCCACTTTTGTTTATCGGGAATTTGATAAGCTTTATTTTTGATACCGACCCTAATCTTGATGTAATTAACGGTTCCCAAGATATCATCAGAAAACTTGTTACATTCTTTTACTTTTCCGAATCTGACCAGCCTAAGTAAGAAGAAGAGCGATTCGAATTCTTCGGGCATTCTTTTTCTCCAAATTGTGTGTTTCGGGGTGTTAAAGCCCGAGCGTTTGAACGATCGGGCCGATCAGTCCGAAACTTTTTTCGGCTTTTCTAGCTACAGGCGTATCTCTTTATATTTGCCGCCGAAATTCTATCCCTTAGCTATTTTGGTTTGAAAATTTTCATAATGCCTACTGGACAGATAACTATTCGTTTAATGATCACGCTTCACGATCCAACCCTTATTTTATCGCATCTTAAACCCTGGAGAAATGCCAGATACCCATTTGAAGAAAGGGTTTCCCTGTTGGACGAACACACACCATAACTACCCCGCTTCAAAAAGTCCGTGAGAAGTTCTCCGAACCCGGAAGACGGGGGTTTTAAAACGAAATAAGCCCATTTCTAGTCCTGCAGGATTTTGAAAGACACCTTATTTCGCTCACTATTATTCACTCGAACCGCACTTATCGCTGTAAATTCTTTTGAACTCGTTTACTTATTCTCAAAAGTGGATGTAGGAAAAAAGGAACCAAATCCTGCAACGAGGAAGAAGTTGACGTGCATCCCTCAAGAAATTAGTTCACTAATTTTATTAGGTTATTTTTTCTTTGACTCGGTTCTTCATTTTTTGTTTTTTCAAATTCTTTCTGACCCTGAAGTGAAAAATTTTCTGTGTCAAATACTTTCATTTTTTTTTTTCAGACTCCGTTTCCCTTTTCCCGCCACTTAAAGGGCGATTTATTTTTTATTTTGAATATATATTTTTTTTTCAAAGTCAACTACTATGTCGCTAGTAGCTACGGGTGGTCCAGATTTCTGAATGCCCGAAGTAGGTAAGAGGAAAGTTTTCCCCACGAAAATTGCGTTGCTCTTGGCGTCGCGTTGCGTTTCGTCGTTGGCTTTCAAACAACCCTCCGACACATTCGAAGGAAAGTGAGGAAAAGAATCCGGCTATACCACATTTTTGCCAATTCTGAGTTGTTTTTCTTATTTTTTTTTTTGTAAATTTTTTTTTTTTTTTTTGAAACTTTCGAAAGTTTCATCGGCGGAAAAGTTAAGTCGTTGTCGTCAGGAGCAGAAAAAGATGTACAGAAAATGGTGACGTAAGGAAACGATAACGAAAGAAGAAGAAAAAGAAAAAAAGACCCTGTGCGGTTCCGAATCTAAATCCAAAAAAGAAATTTTATGATAATTTTATATTTTCGCACTGAATAATGTTCCGCTTTTGTTTGACTTCCTTTTTCTTCTTCTTCTTCTTCTTTTTCTTCTTCTTTTTTTTTATTATGTAAGGGACAAATTGATTCGGTATTTAATCAATCTATATAAAATCGTTGATCGAAGGAAAGGAGCGAGAGAATTTATAATTGAAACCGTTTTTCGTCGCACTACAAGGCAGCAGCAGTAGCAGCAGCAGAAGCAGCAGCTCCTAGCAGCCTTCGGCGTTGAAAAGGAGTGCGAAGTTTTTAATTATTGGAAATTTAAACAGACTGGAACGATTCAATTTCCCTCCATTCCACCCTCACCCCCCCCCCCCCCCCCTTCGCCCTCCTTCTTCCTTCTCACGAATTTAAAGCTGCTTCATCTTCCGATAAGACGCCCGCATAAATTTCCCGTTTGCCGCACCATGCTACAGTGCAAAGGAAGGAAGGAAGGAAGGAAGGAAGGAAGGAAGGAAGTGAGTAAGTAAGAAAGAAAGAAAGAAAGAAAGCGGGGAGGGAAAAGAGAGGGACGTCTTTCGTTTAATTTGCAACAAAAATTCACCGTCATATTTTACCTCAGCGGTTCACCTATAGCAGTAATAGCAGAAGCATAAGTAGAAGCAGAGAAAAGGGAAACAGAAAAAAGGAAAAGGGCGAACGGTCGGAGAGAGAAAGAGAAGAATTTCCCATGGAATGGAATGGAACGAAATGGTATGGGTTTAAAAAAAAAAAAAAGAAAAATCTCGGCCACGGTTCGAGTTAACAAGGCTTAAACAAGATTTAGTGGTATACTTTTATCAAATAAATGTACATTTTTCACCAATTCTCAAGGGGGAAAGGAAAGCCTGAGCGGAACAAACCTCCAACTGTGTAACCTGCCCCCGTTGCCTCTGCAGTCAGGGCAAAACCGAGCCAAAGCAACTTGTGGCTTACGGTTTTTGTTTGAGATTTAAACTTACCGCGATTCTCGTACCTCGCAGTTCCCACCTGTCCGACCATTCTTATAAAAATAATCCCAAAACGTACTGTTTGCGAATTTAAAACTCCGGATACACACTCGCACACAGAGACAACGCGGGACTCTCTTTCCGCACTCGGAGAACAAAACAGAAAAAAAAAGAAGAAGGATACCCCTTTTTCTTTTTTCATCTAAAAAAAAAGACAAATTTCGACGCTCGTTTATATATTTACTCGATATAAAGTTATGTACCTCGGGGTTATATGTGCGTATGATACCTATATACTTTCGAAACTGCTCCACATCCAGGGTGACAATAACAGCCACTGTCTCAGAGCTTTAATACCTACCCAACGTACGTTAGTAGATACCTAGGTACTTTAATATACGGAGAAACTCAAATAGAATAGATATAGCTCGTGAATCCCCGGAGGGTATGAGCTTGCAGCGATTACTAAAGTAATTTCATATAATATAGCCTTTGGAAATCGTTCTCGCCTATTCTATGTACGTGTTTCACGATATTTCCAAAATTAATATTAATTCGATTCAAGTTTCTGAAAATTTTCTAGACAAATTTGCACGTCTCATAGTTTTCCATGTAAATAAATTCTAGATTCTTCTCATTTTTAATAGAAAACTGTGAAATGTTAAAATTTCTCGGAAAATTTTGTAAAAAAAAAAAAAATAGTCGGAGTAGAAATTTTCGCTATAAGGTCACAGGTTTTGAAAATAGTATTTTACACAATTATCGAACAAAAAAAAAAAAAATTGTCACATCTCCTTAAATTATGGGTACATAGGTTCAAGTTCCTGATTTTTGAATAACTCCAGAAGCTGAAATTTCCGAATTTCACTATCACCGAATCACAGTTTTTGGAAAGACTATTTCCCCGAACGTCTGTATAGTCGATATAAAAAATTTCAAATCGAAGAACGCCGCGGGGTTAAAAATTCCGTGAGCTGAAACTCGAAAAATTCGAAATCGTCTGAAACGAATCCGTGCTCCTAACCGTTTGGAACTTTTATACTGCGGCTATGTGCCATCGATGATCCAAACTGTAAGACTGAAAAAGAAAAAAAACAAAAAAAATTGACAAAGAGAGAGTCGATTGACGCGGTCGATAATAATTATTCCTGAATACGTAATACGTATAAGGTCGATTGCGTACGTACGGTAGAATCCCGTCTTTAATATAATCGCGTTGCTTATTATCTGATCACGAGCCATCAGAATCTCAGCATCAGCGGCTGAGGATGAAAAGAAAAAGTAATCTCGACTCGACTCGGCTGCACGGTTACGGCTGGGGCCGTTTCCCATGAAGGATCCTGGCGATCCATAGATACACCTTTGCCCAGGTATATATATATATCTATACATTCCTACTTATACTCGCCAAAAAGCTACACATTATTATACTTGCATTGCGGCGTGCTGTGAGAGGTCACCGTTGTTGTAATTGCAAATGTCCAACCCCCGAGGAGCCTCGGCGTTCGTTCGCCAGCTATGGCATGATCCACGACAAAAGACTCGCTTGATAGCCATTCAGACTGTTGAACGAGACCGGAATACGCGGTTTAGTGTCACGACACAGAAGTTATCTGATGACAAAGGTACGACAGAGTATAACCGAGCACGTAAAACGCCAAAATGTGGGACCCCCCGTTCAACCCCCTCGACTTATATACCAAACGATATAATGCGCGATAAATCCAGAACCATTTTTCCTCCAAACCGTGCACCGGCCGGAGTATATATAGCTATGTACCTATCTGTATGGAATACAGGTTTATAGATATATAGGTATAGGCTTACCGAAAAATGAACCAAAATTTTTACCAAACGGAAGAGCCCCGGCCTCCGCAGGGGTTCTACGAAGGGTAAACAAGCAAACATGTTTATATAATCGAGAAGGTGGTGTTTTTCCTATATTTGCTTTTTTCCCACTTTCTTTTTTTTTTTTACATTTTCGTTTTTCTTCATTTCGTTTTACTCGCTTTTACCTATTTTTTCCTGTTTTCTTTTTTATTTCATTTTTTTTTCTCTCGCTCCCTGACCGTGTCGTAGGTAGGTACACGACGAAACCGAACAGTTCGGTGGTTTCAGGAAGATTTAGAAAATCTTCTTCGGCATACGCGTCTATAACCGTATTTATTCAATTTTTTATCTCATTCTATTTCATTCAGTTTAGTTTCTTTATTTCTGTTTCTTTTTTCTTCTCTCTCTCTTCCTCTCTTTTTACCTACGTAGACGATTTTCCGTCACGCGATGTTCCGTAAGCCTGCCCCTCGCACACACACACACACCCATATACCAGCAAACGTTGCCGAAATTCACAGAAACTCGACCTAGTTTAACAATTCCTATTTTAGCCTTGGCGAAAATAATTATATACAGATTTTCGAGAGTTTAAAAACCAAAAAAAAATTTTTAACGTATCGTAGTTTTTTCAACAAAAGAAAATTTGGTTTTCTTTTTTTTTATAAGAAATTGTAAGATTTTTTTTTTATATGCAGTTTGATCGACGGGATGAACGGATTGTTTTTATTTTTTTTGAATAACTACAAAAATCTACAATTTTTTTCTCATGAAAAACTGCAATTATTTACAATTTTTGATAAATAAAAAAACTATGAAATGTTCCAATTTTCCTAAAAATTCGTAAAAAATTCTTCACCAAGGTGACAAGGTCTTCGGAAATAGTATTTTGTAGAATTATCTCAGAATCCGCTAGATATGAAAAGAAAAAAGAAAAAATATTAAAAATTAACACGATTTTATACGAAACTTAGAATGGCATCAAAAAAATTGCCACGTTTCGTTGAATTCTGAGAAAAAAAATTATAGGGACGGGTTGGAGTTCCAAATTCTTAATAAAATTTCGAACGTTTAAAATCCCGAATTCTAATATCACCGATTCGCAATTTTTGGTAAGAGTTTTTCTCTGGTACTCGATTCAAAAGGATGATATGTCCGTGATATCGAAATTTATAATATAATTAATGAATCATAATCAGAGAAAATGATTATCGCCACTGCATAATTGCGAAAATTTAAATTCGATATAATAAATGAATGAACACATAGGTACACGTATGTATGTACATACATACATAAGAAATAGTTTTCGCAAACTTTATAAAATTGCACAGGTATAATAATAATAATAAGAAGGGAGTTTTTCATTATACGAATAGTTTTCGCATATACAACCCCGTTGCAGCTATTCATGTATACATATATGTACAGTATTACTTATTCCGACCACAATCAATGTCTCATTACCATATTTATGATCAGAGTGAAAAAAATTATTGTTAATGACCGCCTTCCATGTCGCTAAAGTTTATGGAAATATCTACACTTAAGTACGATAAGTGTTATACCTCGTAGTTCCTCCGCTGAGAGGAAAATTATTTTCTCAAATAATTCATAGATATCCAAAAAAAAAAAAAAAAAAACAATTTGTACAGCCTCTGTTCTATTGAAAAAAAAAAATGGATAAAGCTGATAAGTTTCATCGTGGTTTTTAAATCCATTCCGATTTATCTTCGAATTTTTATGATCTTTATAGCTTTTAGAATTAGTCAATTTTAATAAAATCTGATTTTTGGCTTCCCATGTCGCAGTATAAGTCCGAAGAATCTGAAACTCAGCACACTTTTTACTACTTCAGTAGTAGATATCAAAAAAAAAAAAAAATAAACAAAAATCTGTAACATTTTTGTGGGATGCCTATACTACCCGAGGTGAGAAATGTACGAAGTTCTGGGATTATTGAAGCAATACTTTGAGAGGGGGGGACGAAAAGATAAACCCCGAAGTGTCAAAAATTATGTTTTGTCAAAAATTAGAAACCCACCCTTAAGGTATGTATCTAAGTGTATGAATTTTTATCCACTAACTAAGTAAAAAGGTAAACGTGTAATGTAAGACGCGCAGCGAGGCTCAAGACGGAGCATAAGGGGTACGAGGATAGCATCGTGACTAGAAACTACCCCTTGACACGCAGGTACAACGAAACCGGCCATTATACTTGCTCGAAAGTGCCGGAGGGTCGGGTCCGGGGTCGGGTCCTGTTCCTTACTCTATACCCGAGGTTCTCCCCCGTCTATTACCCAGCTGAAATCACCCCTAGAGCAGTTATAACGGACAAAGAATAGTTAATTGTTTGTAATTAATATATTACATGCCGAGTTTCAAGTCGCGAGAATCCGGGGGACCGCGGGAATACGTGTATATAATATATATACCTACATACATACATTATGCGATAATCATCTATTATTTACGACTTTCGAATATACCACCCCGTGTTGAGCATACATATATATATATACATAAACGTGTACTTAATACGATCACATCGTACTTCAACACCGCACAGTAACATATAAATTTTCCTCCAAGACCCCCTCCCCGCGCGAGTCAAATGACTCTGATTTTTTAATTGACGTTAATTTTCCCATTATTTCAATCAGCGAAATACATGCGATACGAATCCATCAATTTATCAATAATTTAGACAAAATCTTTCGGTACTATATCCTACCCGCCTATATTATATATTCAAATCTATAATCTCGACTGTTCGTAGTGATAGCGTGCGGTTGAATAACGGTGATCGTTATGCTCGTTAAAGGTCGTAAGTTATTATGTTATACCTATACGGGATTTTTAGAGAAGAGGGGGAGCCTTATGGCTATACTCGAGGAGGAACACACCGGAATCTATGATTTGCATGAAATTATTATTTGTGTATAACGATTCGATCATCATTTTCGTATCTTGGTCTATCCTCTGAAGGGTCTACGTATGCATTTGTGGATATGTATATGGAGGAGGTATATACAGGTATAAGGTACTCTTCGTATTAAATTAGCGAATATTTATTATCAAGTAATTTTCTTCTTCCATGCGGTGGCTTATACTTATCACGTCGTTAAAAGTAACAGCGAAAATACTACCCATGGAAGTGTTTTAAAGCCAGATACGTACCTGGAGCTGTTTCGAGTGGCCCACAGTAGACAGACAAGCCTCGAAACCTATGGTAAACCTTTTTCCTTTACTCTATTCTTAGCTTTTTTTATTCCTCTCTTTTTAGCGGTAAAAGATTCTCATATTTCTTATTCCAGTCACCTTTAACCGATGATTTACTATCACTCAAGATGAATGACTATTCATAAGTCGAGAGGCTAAAGTCAAGTCCTGTATCTATATGTTTAAACCCAAAAACCACTGCGGAGAATTAGTCGGGGCTGAAGGGGGCCCGCGGTTGATGTTACGAATTTTAAAAGTCTCCACAATTTTCCAAGTGATCCAAAATTTTTTCTCGAACGTAAAACCGTTTCAATTTCCCTAAAAATTCCTAGAAATCTGTAGAGTTATTTTCGCCCGGGGAGCTTTGGTGACATTAAAATTCATACCTCCGCCCCATCGGGCAGTAAAATTTCAACATGTAAAATATCGAAACCATCAAAGCGGTAATAAATTCGTTTTTGATGAGCCATCGAATTAGATGTACTGATTTAACAGTTTAAATACTAGAATTTTAATTAACTTTCTGACCACCGAAACGAGAAAGAGATACATAGCAACCGAGAGAGAAAGAGAGAGAGAGGGATAAATAGATGCTTCTCTGATTGAAGTAGACCTATTTACCGAAGGTAAAATGACCGGATATTTCCCAACGGGGAATGGCGGGGGTCGTATTTATCTAGAACCTTTGAACCGCTGTGAGCAACTACAAAGTGACGATACCTCGAGTGGCGGGTGAATTAGTGGGTGGTAAAGAGCCGAGGGTTGGGAGGTGACACGGAGGATGGCCAGGAGAGAAGGAAGACCGACCAGTGTCTACGGATGAGTAAATAATTATCGTGTTGGTAGAATGATTATTTGCCCGTCGTTTGAAATGGCAATTCGGATCGTTTGGTCATGAAATATGAGGGTGGGTCCTCCTCTTCTTATGTACCGAGATCCCTCTGCAGTCTGTATATATCTCTTTGATTAAGTTTCATTTTGAGGTAAAGATCTCGCTAAATAATTATCCCGCTTCGTAGAGAACGGGGAAGAGAGGAAATAGAGGGCAACGAATCCCAGCTACTCGTTTTCGGGTACAACGGAGGGGCGAGAATTCAACCCTACCCTGCGCTCCGGAGAACCGGCGCTAAATCGGCTCAACATTTTTCACCGTCATTCCAGATTTACGATCCTATACCAACCAGAGATATTAATGAAATAACGAACAACCGAAACTCTCTACTCACCCCACAACGCACCCTACCTGTCAAGAGTTATACGCGTATATTCCGGAGCCCTGTGCCACAACGTGGACAACGTTTGTCTGCACCCTTTTGCATATACAATATATCTATCCTAGACTAGGGTTTGTATGTATGGGTGGAGCTATGCACCGGCTGTATGTGATTGCGAATAATTATTTAATCCCTCTGGTACCACTGCACTCCCCAGTATTTTATTTTATTTTTACTTTTTTTTTTGCATTTTCCCAGTCACACTGCAGCAGTGAGAGAGAAATTCACGAGTGATACATAGATCACTAGATCCTCAAAATCAGAAACAGGCATTGCGCATGGTGGATGGTGGCTAAAAACTGATAAAAAATAAAAAGAATTCCGTTTTTCTGTTCAGATTCAAAATCTCGGTTCTGTCTTTCTTTCTTTCTTTTTTTTTTTTGTCTTATTTTTTGATTTTTTCACGGAATCGTTGACAAGGTTGTGCCTCGGTGTTACTCGAAGAGATGGAAAGTCTTAAGAGATTTGTTTGACGCGAAACGTGCCGACGAGACGAGACGCCGCCGCCGCGGTTTCGCTCTCCTCAAGACGGTGAAAATAAGATAAGCGAGGCGAGGGCAAAACCGGGACCAAAAATAGCTCCAGACTTTCGAGGAGAACGAAGAAGAAGAAGAAGAAGAAGAAGAAAAAAGAAGAATAATAAAGAGGAAGAAGAAGATCTCGCGTTGGGATAAGAGAAAATGAAGACGCAGTGCCAGCTCCTTCGTGTCTGCCAATCCCCTCGTAAGGATGCTTAAGGACCCTTAATCCCTCTCGGTTACTAGTATTAGCTTAAAATTGGTCCATGTCTGAGGGGACAGGGGTACGACGATGATGATCATGCGAGCTTTATACATTCGTAAAACGTGTTGGGGGGACTTTACGTTTTCCCGTTTTTACAGGGGAAATTTTTTTCGAATTTTCTATACCATAACGTCTATGTTTTATATAGTTTCGAAATTAACAACTAGCAGTTCCGTTCTCGGGAGGACATATTATCATACCATCCCGGGTCGTGGCGTCTTCCTGCTCTTGCTCCAACTATCAGACCCATAAATTTAGACAAATTGTATTACCTACCCCCGTGACGCCCGTTGCGTTGTCGGCAATGTGTAGAGCTCCTAGTCGAATTGGCGGACTGGACGTATTCTGCAGCAAGGAGACATTCTCAGTTTTCCACATTCACACTTCACACTTCTCTCTACTCTCTTCTCTCTCTCGGTTTCCATCGGTTTTTACCTCGTTTTTCTATTTCAGTTTCCCTTGTTATTGCAACGCCTGCGTTTTACTACTCCTGGTACTTTCATGCCACTGCTGCTGCAATAGGATATTCCAAAATTTCATATCAAACAGTAATATCGCTTTTCGATTGCTCAAGGTTTTTCACGGCTTATAAAAACCGGTTCAAAAATAGAAAACAAATATATCACCTGATCTCGTAATATATACTCGATATCAGTTTTCACGTTACATCTCGAGAACCGGTAACGATATCAAGATAAAGGTTATTATCAAAAATAAAGATAATTTAATTTTGTATAAAAAAGGTTCAATACATTTTTTCCCTACCTTCATTAGTTTCGTTGGAATTTGAGGCTGAATGTTCGAACTTTTCTAATCAGTGCACAAAGTAGAAAATAAAATTTTAGAAAATTTCCTATTAAATAACAACAAAACCAATAAAGATACAATCAAAGTGTATTTCACCTTTTTCATGGAAAATTTAATGAGCTTCATTTTTGGTATTCACTATTGTCTCGATAGCATCAACGGTTTTCGAAATATCGTGGAAAAAATGTTTCAACGAATTTTGCATTAAAACTGTTAATTTAATCGAAGAATTATTCGCTACTGCAGAGGATGCGATTTTGAGTCAAAGATTTCGGCAGGTTTACGGTTAAAAAGAGTGAGCGATACGAGATTGGCGTTTCTTTTTCCGTTCTCTTTTTTCTTCGTTTTTTTTTTTTTTATGAAAGGTGAAGTAACGTTTTTCGTTTTTCACCGTAAGAACTGAAGACAGTGACGAGTTAGACTAGCGACAAGTTGAGAGGAGTTGCAGGCCTCATCCATCATTGGTCGGAAACTGAGGGTGAGTCACATTGCCGGAAGTGATGTCACGCCTGAAATATCGACTAATAATTTATACCGGGGAACGGGGGGGTGGTGCAGGGGGAATATTATTGGTGCAGTACTGTGCTCGGCACGGCAGCTGCAGCATGGGATGTGCCGTGCGTATTTCTGTTCAAATCGTAGAATAACTCGTAAATACATATACGTATACATACATATATATATATATATATATATATATATATATATATATATATATATATATATATATATATATATATATATATATATATATATATATATATATATATATATATATATGTATATATACATATATAATACATATATATTATACATAGATTTTGAACAACGCTGAGCATTTAGCCAAATAATTAAACATCATTAAGGCAGACGCGTTTGTCAACTGTCAGGTGATTAAAGCGGCCGATGGACGTTGGTACCTGCCTGCCAGCTATTAGGTGCTGTATACACATCTATGTGGTGTATATAAAAATATATATACTCGGTTTAAAAAACCACAAAAAAAAAAAGTAAAAATTTTTATTCGTTTGATTTTGGATTTTGCAATTTATCTCAAAAACTAATTTGTTTTTGTTCTTCAATTTTTGAAAAACAGACAATGGCTTGTTACAAAAATTTTCTTTACAATTTTTTCTTGCCGGTTTTCGAGGCCAGAATTAACACGTAACGAACCATGAACAGAATGTAAAATAGTCAGGTGATTTGGCATGGAATGCCCCATATATACTATAAACCCATACAATATTGAAAAAAAAAAAAAAAAACCTTTGGTATGTATAGCTGACACGAAAAGTGCTAATTTATCAACGTTTAATTAATCTTATACGGACTATCCTGCACGAGCGTTCAGACCCCAGGTCATCGTCGCTTTAGAGCATATATATATACTATATATGGCACATAATAATATTTATTAGATAATCTATCTTTGATTCTATACCTACGTACTTTTTGTCTGAAGAAACGAAAAGAAGAGAAGCAAAGAACAGGCAAAAAAATTCAAAGAAAAAAGTTAAATTAATTTTGGTTATTAATTAGATTCTCCGCTCGTTTAAAGATGACTTGTATTTTCTGTTTTTTCTTCATCTAACGATCAAGAGGTAACAGTTATGATTCATATGTACGTATCTAACCTCGTACATATCTAAGGGCGTGAGAATATCTCTTCTCTCTGTTTTCTGGTATTTTTATTCAATTTTTGAAAAATCTTCTTCAAAGATGACTTTTTTTTTTTTAGAAAAAAACAGTCTGTAACCCGCGCGATATGCGATGGTGCAAATGTCGCTATGCGCCCGTTTACGCTTTCCACATTCTATGCATTTATACATAAGCATGTACCTATGTACATACATACTTTTTCTGTATACCTATTTCGCATACTACGTTTTGCTACGTTCAACGCGTCGTGCATGGTACTATGTATATATAAGGTATATATGTATACGTTATACGTTTCCATCTTCCACTTTTACCCCACTATAACGGATTGCCGGGGGAAGCTTTTCATTCGCGTACTACGAAACCTTTCTTCCTTACAACCGTCGGCATCGACATCGGCATCGGCATCGGCATCAGCATCAGCATCGGCATCGGCATCGGTGGTGCTGTGCCGTTCGCCCGTGTATCACCGCCCCAAGAAAGAGAGAGAGAGAGAGACGCGTGGTATAAGGAAAGTCTATAAATTTAACCCGAGAGAAATTGTCGCAAGAAATATGGAATATTGAGTGCGAGCAAAGGTGGTACTTCCGATATTCATCTATACTCACCGTCAACCGCCTTTACCAATTCTCCTGTAATATGCCGAGACTCGGAGGTGCGCATTATTTTTCACACACACACGCCTTGTCGGTGTACATAAACCGCCCCATCATATTCCCGATAAAAAACCACGACGATTTTATACCAGCGGAATAAACGAGCGAACGATACTTTTCAAACTATACCGATTTTAACCACCGACCAATCGGCGCTCGCCGCGCGACCGTTACTCGAAACCACGCGGAGCGGTGATTGATCGAATTAGAAATCGCTCTAATTCAAAAACCGTTCGACTCTCGACGTTCCGCTCGGAAGAATTTCGCCTCGGTTTTTTCCACAGTATCCGATACCCGAAGGGGGATTCAGCGCGGTGTATTTTACCACAAATATTGTTTGTGTGGACCGTTCTTTTGATCAGAGTTAAATTCTCTCAAACCTCATACTACAGCGCGGGGATCTCGACTCATAGTCGTTATTTCCGACACCACGGACTAGTGACAGTGACGAAGCGAGGTATAAAAACATCGAGAGGGGTCCAATAAAAAGTTTTTCTCTCTATTTTCTCGGGGGGGGGGTGGATGGGTGAATAGCAGACGCGAAACGGAGGTCAAGAAGGTCACGTAGGTCGGAGAGGGTCAACCGATCGGGTACACCCAGGGCTATAATTCAGTAGATTTCTTGTCCCTCTATACCTTGCGCATTCGTTTTTAGAGATGAAAATTTGGAGAGCGGAAAAGGGACCGCGCTGCGCTCTTGACGAAAGGAGATAATTAACGCCAGTCGATCAAGGTCGTTAAATCCTTTGTCATTTTCCAGTTTCAAGCCTTGGGACCAGCTTTTATTAGGTTTAGAAGCCCTTTGATGAATTTGACGACGTTTCCGCACGTCCTTTCGCAACACGTGGGTATAATTTAATCATAACGTCCGTTAAATCGCCAACGGGGATGGGCCACTCATCCAACTCCTTTAATCACTCGCCCCAAGAAATCTGCGAATTGAAAAATCGTTCGCTGTATAACAGCACGAACTCTTATGTGGGTGTTGCGCTACGTCACGCGTAGGACGATGACGGGAGATCGATTGAACCGCGGAAAAGAACGGGACGGTATTATAATCAGCCGACAAATAGAAAAGACAAGGTTTCAATCATTTTTTTTTCACGTTTTTTGACGGACAGTCCGAAAAAAAACTCCGACAATTCAATTTCGCGTCTGGAGTTTTGGCCTTTCCGAATTTTTAAGCTTCGGTGTTTTTTCGGTTCGAAGGTTTTTTGAATCGATTATTCAGACCTCCGGGAAGACACCCTTTCCAAAAACCGCGAATCGGTGATATTAAAATTCGGAATTCTGACCCTCCGGAGCTTTTCGAAAATCCGGAACACCACCCAGTCTCCAATCTATCGATCATTTTTATCCCCTATCTCATCCATATCTGGAATTTCGTTTTTTCGTTTTACGTAATATAAGAAACCCTAAATGTCCCATGGTCCGAAGTGCGGCACGCGATAGCCGGCTTACGGGAGAAGTATACCGACTGACTCACGGTTTTTGATAGGACTTATTTCATTAGTTATATACAGTTAGGTATAATTGGATTACCGCGAATTACACCCGTAAAAAAAGAAAAAAGTAAAACAAATTAAACGAAACCAAATCAAACCAAAAGCCAACCCAAATCAATGTTTATTATTCATTATGGAAAAATATCGAGGAACCATATATCGTCAAAAGGATTCTCAACGAAGTTATGTTTGTACACATACTTCACGCTTGTCAGATACGAATGAACGTCGATCATATTTGATTTCGAAAAGTGGGCGCAGATAGTGTATAAATATATTTAGTATAAAATCGCCCTCGGCGACGTATACGTGGGCCGTAAATCTTGCAATAACTAAACACTGAACAAAACTGTACACTGTACACTGAACTAAACATGAACCTGTCATTTGGCAAGATCGGAATTTAATAGAACCTATACGTAAGTACGTAAGATCGAGAGAATGGCCTACGTAACATCGGAGATTAGATCTCTGATATTGTACAATTTTTTCATTGTGTGTGGGTTCTGGTTGTGTCATTAAGATACCTACGAGCCTCGGTAACGAGGTAATACGCAATAATAAATAATCGACTATTGATCGAACGTCCGAAATGTTATATACTCACGGTACGTGTACACACCTACTTATATCTATCTATTTAAATATATGTATAGTCGATTACTTTCGCTGTCGCGATATTTATAAACACGTTTAGAATCGTTCATTTACTTTAAGGTACATACATAATAATCAAAGGTATATATGTATACGTTCGATTATTCATTCGAGGAACTCATTTGCTCGAGAGAAGACGATTTTTACCTCACCATGAATTTTATTATCATCATTTTGGCTCATTTTTTTTTTTTTTTTCTCTCTTCTTTTTCTTCTCCTTCATCTTTTGCCCGGTTCCTTCTCATTTCTACTTTCTTCGGGGGAAAAAATATGAATTAGGAATATAAACATGAGACGTGGATCACGATTCTGAATTTTTTATTCACGCTTAATCACACAAACTCGAGATGCGTGGGCAACGGGTATATGATAATTATGAAAATATTGTCGTTTCCGTCTCTCTCTTATTTTTTTTTTCTTTTTCTTCTCGTTTTTGTCTGTTTTATTACAGAAACAGCCACTTTATGTGTATTTTACGACGTTATATATCTCGCTAAATTAAGTACAGGTTATAAATAACGCCCACACATAGATATAGACGTATCGTATATATAAAAGCGGCAATGTGATGTTTAAATTGTCAAAACACATATAAAAAAAAAGACACGAAGATCGATAGATCATATTTATCAAAGATCCGTTAAAGACTTTCATTATTTCCTCTTCCGTTTTCAAAATTCGTTAGAAACAGGATTCTTATAAATTGAAAATGCATTTGCAGTCCTCTGACCGAAGTTTTTAAACCCATTTTTTTTTTCTTTCTTCGTGAATTGTGAAATGAAAAAAAAAATTTAAATGGTCAGGGTCACAGCTTATACTGGGTTCACTTCGGGCCGCATGCGGACAGCGCGACGTACATTTGAATAACGATATAATTCGGTCTCATCACCGTATATAACGCGACATGTTCGTCATCGATGTTTTATACCGTAGCTACCCGCGGCTTGAATAGACCCATTACCGAATATAGAGAGGTTAATTGCTACTTTGCATAATAATTCAATAAAAGCAAAAAACCCAAAAGGACGAGTAACCTGCAGAAGCTTTGCCAAGCTAAGTGCTACCCTACAGAATCAACGGGCACACCCTGCAGCAGCAGAACTGCCACTGACAAGCATACATATTTATTAGTGTAAAGAAACAGAAAAAAAAAATGAAGAAGATTTAAAATTTGGATAATCTCTACCGGACTTACAGCTACGCGAGGATTTTTTAAAATAAGAAAATTGCACCTCTTAAAAAAAGAAAAAAATGTATTCGAAAATTCTCATCTCAAGTTTCGATGGTCCTAAAAATTCGAAAATATATTCACACCGAATCGATGAATGTTGAAAAAAAAAAAAAAATGATCGATGATAGAAAAGAAATTTCCAGTGACTGACAATCATTCGAAATGTAATACCTGGTGTATAAATTTCTGTATATACGGTAATACGAGAAAGGTGAATAGTTTTTCTTCAGCACTTATAGGCACCACATAGGGAACCTTGTGTCTGAAATTATACAGTATTAGGTATCGCTGTGGTATAATAACCAACGTCGACACCGATCTATGAAGATATGATCTCCGGATGCCTGATCAGAACCGTTTTACTTGATCGATCGAATACCGATAGGTTATTTTACAAGTAAAATTATTCTCAAGGGTGGTTATTACGCTTCCCATAATACCCGGTACCCGACCATTTCACATCGTAATTCGTAGCCTCGACTTCAGTATCTACCTCATAGTCAAAGGAAGATTTGATTTAAATGAATTTTTTTCTTCCTTCTTTTTTTTCTGTTCACTTAAAATTGAAAGGTCAATTCATACGCTTCGAGGCATCAAACTTCATCCTTATTCTTAATCCTTCTCATACTCATCACTGTCATCAATAATGGACACAATATCTCGTTAAGATTCAAACTGTCTCGATAAATCAGACTGATCAAATAAAATCGAAGAGTAGAGGTGCCGATGGGAACAGACTGGGAGTGGTTTCTGGTTGACGGGCTGTCCGGGGAATTACACTCAGTGAATCTCTGTGCCAATTCAGGTACCACTCCGCACCATGGGTACAGTTTTTGACTAATTACCAGCGAGGCCGGAATCCGAAGCGAATTTTTTTTTCGTGTTTATATCGCGTTTGTCAGTATCTTTGTACGAATACTGGAAGAACGGAGTTCCAGATCGGAGATAAAGGCATAAGTTATATCCCTTGCGTCTGCAATTATTTGGAATGATTAACTCGCTGTGTAAATACTATGAAGAGATGTGATAAAGAGGTGATTAGAATCGCGTTGAGAATATAATAATAAGAGAAAGATCCTGGCCTTTGATACGAATATGCGTACTGTCTTCATGGGGTATATGGAAGCTGAGCAATAAATTGAATCTAACGAGGCTTTATTGAATGCAATCAGAGCGAACACATTCCCTTCTTCTTTTTTTGAATATTTTTTCAGCCTGCAGTTCCAGGTCCTTGAACCTGTCTTTTTTCCACTTCGTTTGAAAAATCGAATTTAAATTTATATCATAACCCATAAATTTAACTCATGTTATCCCAGGTGGTCAGATTCCCGTATAATAAGATAGATATATACACGTTTCTTTCAGTTAGAAAAATACTAACGATATTGTGGAAAAAAAAAAAAAAATCTTCTTCTTTTTGCTGAATTCAAAAATTTGTCGCAATTATTTTTACACAGAATTTTCGAGATTTTGGTCAGTCGTTGAAAATGTCCCCGACCATAACCGTTTCGAGGCTCAGACTCCCATCTCCTCGATCTATGCGTTCCTGTTACTCCTAAGAAACTTGGAACTTGAAGTTTAGAAACTTTGGTTTAGAAATTCCTACGAGCTTTGGGTAGTTTCTGTTCCTCTGATAAGAGGGATACGATCGTCGTTGTTCGAGACGACGTGTGACGTCCTTAGGACGATAAAATAGTACGACTTATAATTCTAAAATTTTTTTTTGTCTTGTAGATTTTCACAGCAGGTTGACAGCGGCATGAATATTACTCGCGGATTGAAGTAATGGCGAAGAGAAAACGAATCCAAAAGAAAAAAATAGAAATTTAATGTAAGGAAAGAAGAGTTTTTTTCACCAGGAAAACAGAAACCGTGAGAACTCGTTGAGTCCCGTATGAATAGCGGCACGATTTCCCGATGGAATTATACGTATATACCGAGCCACCTAGGTACACACATACATGCGTACGTATACATATACCCGGGTGTGGATCAGGTATAGGTATATTATACCTATACTCGGTCTGAAATAGGTTGCAGAGAAAACGGGCCGTTGGAAAACTTGTGCCCAGAGTCAAGTGCACTTTAAAGTTAATTTTCAACCACCGAAAGCTTCGGGGCTTAAGGTAAAGTAGAAAAAAAGAAAAAGAAAAAAAAATCTATACCTCGATTTCAAACCTGCACCGTGAACCTTGTTGTAATTCGAACGTGCTTCGGTATAGGTAATATATTTTTTTTATTCTTTTCCCTTCAAGCGAATTATCGGTTCACTGAACTTTTTCTATCGTTATAGCTCACAAGCCCGTAGAATCCGCAGGGCTGATTTATGCATCTGCAGAAGGAAAGAATCTTCCTTTTTAAAAAATTTTCTTTTTTCTTACATCCATGAAAAATATCGCAATTAGGCGTGAAGATATTGTACCGCAAACTGCAGGATCGTATCCTCATCGAAGAGGCTCTCTTCTTAGATCTAAGTTTTTATTATTTTTTATTTTAGAAAATAACAAGTTCGTAGTACAACGATATTCGTCGGTTATTTCAGCCGTTCTTAAGTCAGCAATATGAAAATTCTTCTTTGACGGTTGTACGACGAGAGCTCTAGTATATATCATAGAATCACAAAATCTGGCCGGATATGTTGAAAAAGCAAAACCAAGCAAAACGACGAAGTATAAAGCGTATAATAAGAACAAAAAAAGCTAAGCAAAAGAAGAATGAGAGTAGGGAGGGGAAAGAAAAAAACGAAGAAGAGGGAGAGAAACACCGCGGCAAGAGTAATATTATTGTTAAGAGGTAAAGATAACAGCTCACCCGAAGCGAGCATATGTTACCCTGCAGGATACGGTTAGGTTAGCCATAGACCAGGACTCTTGTGACTTTACCAAGTGCCGACGAGTAACCGCGCGCTCCATAGCTATCCTATGGCGATTACTATGGGTATATGGTCGGTGGGGTAACTTTGCCAGTGTTGAAACAGCGTTACGTGTACCTATACATACTTCGTGAGTTTGTAGGACGAGATATGGGCGTATGAGTTATGTATCAAAAGGTTTAAAATGTATATGGATGGAAAGTCTGGACGGGTATGTATGTATGTACGTACGTACATAAGTGCGTGCGTATATATGAAACGAGGCGATGAAAACTGCGGCTGCGTTTTAGTGTCCATTAAATGAACCATTACATATTTCCGAGGCTTGAAACCAGCCTTTCTGTTTCTTCTTCCTTTTTTCCCATTTTTTTTTCGTTCGTTCCCTTCTTGATCCGCGGTTTGATGCTTACGCAGAGTTTAGTACGATGTCGCGTGGGAAAACGCGATCAAGAATAACATAAACTTCACGTTTTGTCACTCACGTGGTTGGTCTGGGGCATATGTATGCATCGTAAGTGGACTCGTTTCCCGCGCCGCGTTTACGTAAGGAGATGTAAAAATGACCATTTTTCATATTGTTGTGGTCATAACGGTACGTCATTTGGCGCCCAACGTTCGTTTTACGACTGTGCAAGGTTTACTCAAAAAATAGAAAAATAAAAATAAAATAAAAACTAAAAAAAAAAATAAGAATAACGATAAAAAATTCTAAACTTTTGTAACCCATGCATTAACGTTCCCTATAGCTCGTTCGCGTTCGTTCATCTGACGTGTATTAAATCGCCGTTGAGTTAAAATAAGAACGACGATATATCAAATCCACGTCGCGACGCGAGATCCGACGCCGACGATAATTCAAGGGTATAAAAAAAATAAAATAAAATAAAATGAAATAAAAAACGGATAATTAACCGTCCAATAACTCACTGTCTCACCGACGTTTCGACAAAGTCAAGCTGCTACAAAGACCCCATCATGTACATACATAACCCTACGGACTTCAACAGCTATGTGCAGCAAGCTGTCGTATTTGTTATCGGTACTAGATAGTCATCTCATCATCGTGTATATCCCATATGTGAGAGAATTTGTTAGCAGGTGAGACCGAATTGCACCCCCCCCCCCCCCCCAAAAAAAAAAAAAAATCCACCAGGAGGTCAAGATATTCAAAAAAAACTAAACGAAATTTTATGTCTCTGTATGTAAAATTAGACAATTTTCAGAGCTACACACTTGCCAAGCGTATTCCTCGCACATATTTTGCCCTCTTTGGTTCCGAGGTGACGATAATCAGTTATGAAATTAATAGAATAATTAAAATCAGGGAATAATACCTAGCTACATACTTGGCATGCACATTACTCCCTCCCATTGCTACTTTCCCTTAAGATTAGACAAACCATATAGCGTAGTTTGATCGGTACGAAAATCGTTTTGAATTATTATGGGAATTCGAGGATTTGAATTATTATTATTATTTTTTTTTTTGGCACAAGTAGGTTGAGGGAACGTTTGTGCGAGTATAAATTATTCAAGGATATCTGCGACAGGACGTTATTCGCACGTCCTTATGAACGAACGTATACGAAGTAACGAAGGAATTAGGAACGAAACGACTTGACTTTCTCGGCAATCGAGGCTCTCCCTATTCTCTCTCTCTCTCTCGACCAGACCTGCATAATTTAACCCTAATTAAGCAACAGGATCACATGAGCGCTCTCTGCAACGGGTCCTCGAAAACTAATCGTTTAAGCCTGCAACCTTTAACGGCAAAAACAAAGGGCATTTGTCACGTGACAAACCACCGTTCACCTTCGCTTCTTTGACACGATTGGAATACAGTCCTACATACTAATTCCGTTATAAATCCTCGATCTATAGGTATATAGGTAACATAAGAAGCCTGTTAAAATTTGAGACCTTAATATTAATATTCAGAGGTGCCTCATCGCGAATTTCTATTTCCCATTTAAATAATACGGGAAATGTTCTAGTGGCACACTTCAATTCTTATATCTCGAGTACTAATCTACTCAGAATGATTCTGCATAGCTACTTTTGTTCGAAATTGAACGCTCTACAAAAAAGGTCTCTTGGTCTTTTTCGATGAATCAAACTATTTCCAAGTTAGTTATTGGTTAATTATCATTGATAGCCAACAACAAACTTGGAAACAGCTAGATTTATCGAAAAATACCAAGAGACCTTTTTTGTAGAGCGTTCAATTTCGAATAAAAGTAGCTATGCAGAATCATCCTGAGTAGATTAGTACTTGAGATATAAAAATTGAAGTGTGCCACTAGAACGTTTCCCGTGTTATTTAAATGGGAAATAGAAATTCGCAATGAGGCACCTCTTAATATTAATATTAAGATCTCAAATTTTGACAGGCTCCTTATTTTACCCTTCTGCAAGTATACAAACTGTTCATAAGTTGATAAAAGAAGTTGCTCCGAAATGACACACCCTAATGTACATACGTACATGTCGATTTGTATAACCGATTCACGGCGTTTAACTGTCGCGTTATCCTCTTCAGAAAGAGAGGGGTTCTTTTTCTATTTTTTATTTTATTTTTTCATTTCGGGGTCAATGTTTAAACGATGAAAAGTAACACCTATGTATATGTATGTATGTACGGGCATGCAAGGTAACTGCAGAATAATAATGAATTATTACGTCCTTTAATAGCGAGTAGATTGAGTTTCACCATACAGGTACTACAAACAATTCCTTTGGGCTATGATATTACACCGAAACGAACGAAACCTTTGTTTTCATTCCAATTAAAAGTTAGCTACCTACCCACCCGCGAAGTAAAGCCGCATTTATAATCCCTGCCTCTACTTGCCTACGCCCTTCAACGACTATCGAAGTTACAGGATGCAGAACTGTATGGAATTTACGAGTGGTTATTATTAGTGCTTGTAGAAAATTAAAACAATGCTTCAGCTGTTGTTCAAAAATATATTTATACACGCTGAAGCGTTGAAAAAACGAAAGAAAAGATATAGAAAAATTAAAAAAGAAACAAAGTGAAAACTGTCCTCTCGGATCTTTCAAACTCGAAATATTAAGTCCTCGAATTTTGAAAATCCATAAAATCGGAGCTTAGTTTTCTGACCAAACAGCCGAAAAAAACGAAAAGAAACAAAAGACACTGATTCCAAAATTTGATCAGATCATCTTTGAACATTTAAAAATTGTTGGAGGCGATTATCTGGATCTGAGAACGCGGGAATCCGATAAAAATTCGAGAAACAGTATGAAGCTTGTTAAAGGAAAGAAAGGAAAGAAAGGGCAAAAAAAAAAAACGGAGACATTTTCAGAATCGAACTAAAATAACACGAAGGAGTCTATGGGTGGGCAGGATTGAGGCCAGCATTGCGGATACATTATTCATCGGCAATAGTCCTGGAGACCCAGCGGGTTCCTAGCAGCTGGTAAATGTACGTTATACTGGTTCGACTGTGCCAAATATCTCACGTCAGTTTCGCAGTTGGATGTCCAAGTGGTGGATTGAAAATGATAAGAATAAAAGGAACGAAAATAAAGGAACAAAAAACAGAATATTAAAATCAAGACGAAGAGGTTTAAGATTTCGTTCCATCGACACGAATTTCTTTGTCTCAAAAAATTTTCGCAACACATCCGCGATGTGTGCTTCCTCCGTTTTGCATCTCGGTGCAGTAAGAAGAAATTTAAGACTGAGTTTTAGCTACTCAGGCAAGATACCACGCCTCTAGTTCCGCATGAAAGGTGTATAAACCTACGTACGTACGTACGTTAGGGTACTAAAACCGTCTTGAGTTGCAAACTATTTGAAATTCACTGCCTCCTCTGAGTAGGTGCTTTTCACGTGTAACTTTACCTCCTTCCATTTCCACCCACCGCCACACAAACCGCGGTTATACTCTACGTAGCGCATATAAGAGCTTGAAACAATTTTACCTATACAGATATCTCTATCTCAATTTCCGTCTGAGAAATTCGCCTGGTTTTTTTTTTCCTGAATAAGGATAAGCCCTGTATGAAATTTTCGAATCAAGAATAAGGAAATTGGAAGTACGCTAACGAGTTAAAATTTTTTAAACGATATATGTACTCTTCATGGGCTAATGACTCGGTTGACATACTTCGAGCTTACTAGATTCGATCAGTCATTCCCTAACGGGTAAAACGAAATTAGAGTAGATATGACTTTGGGTAAGGGAGTCGTTGTAATATCCGTCAATCTAATCTAAGATGTGTATTCGTTGAAAATGATAGAAAATGGGCAGGTACTGTATAACAAGGGTAATAAATAATGAGAAAATGACAAGACAGACACCAGTACGATGTACACCTAGCCTCCCAGCCTATTCTTCCTGATGGAGATACCCGACGACTTGGATCCTCTTTCGGATATATATCGCGGTGTAACAAGGCGCACCTAACAAACCAACCACACACAGCTAGCTATATTTTCACAGGCGTAGTAAATGTTTACGATTTATTTCTTTCGTAGTTCAGTGTTCACCTCGCCTCTGGCACACCATACGGATCCTAACTTATTCCTTTTCTAACGACCTGACTTTGACGGCTGGATCCTTTCTTTCAACGAGCGTAAAGTCTCGGGGGAGTAAGAAGAATGAGTTTTCAGAAAATAACAGTTTCTTTTTTTTTTTGTTTTTTCAAACGCCTTCTTCGCAACAGATTTCGAGGGGCTTACTTACAGTCAAATCTCAAAAACCACATTATACCCGCACCTACTGCATGAAATTTCAGGAATTTCACCGTCAAAGTTTCATCGGTTAATGATTTTTCTTGTAACCCTTTAAGAGATACCGAAGATCGTTTGGTTTGGACAGATAACAGAACTCTGACTGTTTATAACAGTGGAAACATTGACTGCAGTCTTGGCGCCTCGGAATATATATTTCTATCTAATACTGGTGCAGGAAGATAGACGTACGATGAGATTTTAACACACAGTGTATATGTAAATAATCTCTCTTCAATTTGGGATTCATTTAGAGCTGAGATACACGTTGAGCTTCTTTTGAACCCAACCCGTTTTCCAAATAGGAAAATTTTTGCCTCTCGAACTATACGATGATGCGGCTTTGTCACTGTAACAAAGCGTTTCAATGGAACAATATTCAACCCCTACCAGGTCTACGTCTCTTTCCTCTTTGCTGGAAACTCTGCAGGGATTCAGAGATTTTACGAGGGCGAAAGTTCAATCGGCGACAACGAGGACGATGAGAAGGAAGTAAGGAAGTAAGTAACGGGGGCCCCGGCTCCGGCTCCGGCTCGGGCTCGGGCTCGGGCCCTCGCTCTTGCCGATCTTGACTGCAGCTATTAATTTGCATATTATTATCCTCGTAGGCGGTGAACAGAGAGGAGTCACGGCCAGTTATACGCTTATAACGACGAGTCGAGGAGAGCTGGAAGGCTAAAGAGTCGCGAGAATATATCTCGCCAAAGTTTTGAGCAAACCCCGAGAGTTTCTTCCCCCCCATAACTTTGCCTCATACTCTATTCAAAACCGTGCCCCTCCCTCACTGCACTGGCATTGTTCCCTGAACGTTCCTGGCTCATAAATTGTCGGAAAAGTCGATCTATCCATAAAATGTTTTTGAGAAGGATGGGGTATATGTCGAGCAGTACATCGGCTAATAGCCACTTCGAAGAATTTTCCTCAGCATCAACGTTTCAGCCGAAATTCAGCCCAATCACGGTGCCCAGTGGAGGAAGAGACCGAAGCCAGAAGGTAGAAGGCAGGACGAACCGGTCCGGGATCTGAATTACTTATCAGAACCCTGACGCCTCAGCTGGGTCGTTGGCTGAGCCAAGGGACGCCACATTTTTACAACATCTTTGCACCGAGAGGCGTGCCCGTCAATTATTACCGACCAGGCTGCTGCTGCCATCGCTCTCACTTTTTCCTCTCTCCTTTTTCCTCTTTTATCCTCTTTGCCGCTCTCCTCATTCGCTCGGCGTGTCCAGAGTGCTCGACTTCTCGCAGAGAGCCAAGATAAAAGACCTACCGTCGAATAACTGATCGCGACTGCCGTGGCACCCTTCGTTCGTTCGTTCGTTGGTCGATACTCCCAAAAAAAACACCGTTCTCACAACTCGAGAATTTTATCCCTCGTCCTTGTCGATAGAGGAAGAGATGTAAAGGTAAATTATTAATTAGAAGAGATATCCAAGGCACGTGAATCGCCGATGTAACATTAAGTGGGTTCCAGATCCCAACGCTGTCACCATTCGAAATTGTCACCGAGATACATCTGTTTAAAAGATTCCGACTATACACGAAAGCTGTGGTACTTGAAGGGTTAAACCTTGAGAGTCGAAACGCGTGTGTAAGCGTCTTCATCTCGGTGGCGGAGATCAAGAAGGCGGTGATGCTGCGGGCGGTAGTATAATGGCAAAGGACCAACTTACGAGTTACAGACGAGGTGAACACATCTCGAGAAAGCGTTACTTGCAAAGTGGTGGCGGTTTCACGCGTGAAGAGGTTCGAGCAGTCGTTAACCAGGAGTTACAAGAGAAGAGACACAGTGCGAAATATATAGAGGTAGGAGTATGCTACTGAATCCGATGTCTGGATAGGGGTTCAGTTACAACTCTAACCGATTATTTCCCCGCTCAACTTCGCGGCAAAAATGTTTGGCGACAAAAATGAAAGAAAAGAGGGGGATGAGAAAAAAAAAAACGAAAATAATTAAAATAATGAAAACAAAAAATACGGAAAGAGGAATCGATCCACGCGTCGTATATTACATAATGGGTACCAGAACGTTATTAATCGTTGGCGTGGCGATATCTATATTTACAAGCAGGAGAATTTACGACCTGGCAAGTGCCACCGGCGGCAACGACTCCCCTACGCTAAAAGAATTATGGGAACTGATCTGCCCTGTGAAAAGAGAGAGAGGGAGAGGGAAAGAAAGAGGGAGAGGAGTTTGCGAACGGGACAAGGGACGCCGAACAACGGGTATTGTCCGATATAGGGTATAACGCACGCCTACGCAACGCCCAGGGTCTATGGGACACGACATTGACCCGATAAAATGAGTTTATACGGGTATGGGTCGAATAAGAAGTGAAGAAATTCGTCAAACTGGATGACGTAAGGACTTGACTATCTTTTCATAACCAGTGTAGGCAAAGAAATAAGAAAAGAGAAGGAGAGTAGAGCGAAGAAAAGGAAAGGAAAAACATCAGCTAAGGACTAGGAAGATAAATAAAATTGCTTTCGATAAAGATACTCTGCAGGGGATCCCTCCTCTCCCCTTGTCCCTTGCCTTGCGTGTGTGCCAGACACTACCCCGAAGGCATGATATCGCGGTATCAATTCCGAGGAAAAAGGTTAGGACTAACCATAAGTCAAATTACCTCCCTGTTTCCGAACCCTAGATATACATTGAGGGTTGATAGTTTCATCGTGAGGCAGTACGCTAGTTAAATTTTGATGGATTTATACATACACATGGTTTTTTTTTCACCTTCCCTTCTCCCCACCGTTTCCTACTTCCTCACAGTTTTATTTCATTCAAGTATTATACACGCAGCATGTTAGTTAGCTACTAAACTGGACAGTAGGTTATATACTTACTTAGTTTTATAAGCCTGTCCTTCACATACTGATTAACGCACCTTGAATTAACATGTAAGTATATTCCTCTTTCCTAAGAAAAAAAATAGAGGAAAAAAGAAACTCAACCTGCTAAGGCAGCAAACGATACAGTCCGTGTAAAAAAAAAAAAACAATTCACGATTTATTACCCATGCCCATGAAGAAGAACCAGTTCCTCTTTCCATCGAAGGTGTATGTCTCTCTACAAGTTTAAACATAATCAGTTCTTGAGTGGACTTTCGGTCGGATTATGATAACCATCGTTGAGAGAGACTTCAAGGGTTTTTCTAACGATGATTAAGACTTCTTTGAACAGGTATAAAATTTCGATATTTGGAAAAATCAATTCTACCTGCCTTTCATTTGGGTAGGTTCATCTTTTGAGCAAAGGAGCGAGTGGTTAGTGGGTCAGGTATAATTAACGATTATTTAACGATCGCCTTGGATTCCATGAATTTTTGTTATAAAACTAGCCCCTCGGAGGGGCCGAAGGGTGTACTTAGGAGATCGGTCGTTTTAAACTTGGTGAAAAGCAAAGATCCGGAAAACCTATCTCATTAGAGATTCGCTCGACGAAACTTTCCTTACCATTACCTTACCTCATGCCTCACCTTACCCTTACCTCTTCAGTCATATCGGAGACGGAGACTGAGGACTGAGAACTCAGACAGGGCTTCGGGTTCCTGGAAGATCCTGAATAAATTACTTACTTCAAGGTCGAATCCCGCGCGCAAGGCTGCGCTAATTAAGGCTTCGGAGTTTAGCTTTCGTGGGGCTTATACCTTAGTTCGTGCCAGGGAGAAACCCCAGGTGTTTGGATAACAGTTTCGTATCATCTACCTCTGCCTCAGCCTCCTATACATCCACCTTTACACCCTGAAGGTAAAATATCCCGCTACAAAGGACGACAGATGACGATATATACTAATATTTTTATCCGGAATATTACCGCGCTAAGGACAAAGGAACTGGGCAATAAAATTTCGGTTAAATTTTCCCGTGTCCCTTCGTCCCTCGCTACATTATGGACAACTTTTAGGGTCCAAAATCTCTCGAGTCTGATCCTCGGGGCTACGAAAATGCAGAAATTATTTATTAAAACAGTTTCCTGTTCCTCAGGAGTTAACCGCACGATCATTTCGAGACGGGAATCGATCCCTTAGGGAGTCCGTTCAATCTGTCCGAATTCTGGACAGTGAGAATAATGAATAAAAATTATCGGTAGTAGAGAAGAAATGTTAATGAAAAATCCGTGCCAAGTGTTTTCAGTTCGTCTTCGTCTTCGTCTCGATCGATTATTCCGCGGCCTCAAAGACTGTTTAGTTGCTCAAACCGACGCTGAGCAAACTTCAATGTGTATTCAGGATTAGGGAACGATTAAGACGCCGATTTCACGGATCGGTGAAATTCAGTCGTTCGCAATGCTGTGTTGCAACGGAGTTTGCAGCGTATCGGGTTATTCTGCTACAGTGGAAACAGACAAACAACGAAAAAGGAGAAAGGAGAGAGAAAAAAGGTGAAAGAAACGTTTGCGGATTGAGTGGAAACGGTCGTGTCAGTGTGCGATGTTGGATTCTTATTTTACTCGGAAAATAACGTCATTCGAACCATAGAACTGGATTTCTTCTTATTCTCATTCTTATTCTAACTTTCTGTCTTTTTTTTTTTTTTTTTTTCTTTTTATTATTTTTCTCTTTTCCCTTTGAATGAGAATGTATCTCGCCCCGGGCGTTTGCGCTTCTTCGCCTCTTCGCACCTGCCGACAGTACGGGTTCATCCATAGTAGTTTATTTTTCACCTTCTCCCCTCTCTTTTATCTTATTTTATCTCCTTTTCTCTACTCGCACAAACACTGCTGCAGGGGGACAAAGAAATCCCGTTTTATATAACCCGGCTTCCTTCTTCTCGCACCCCTTCGGACGGCCAGCGGCAGCACCTTTTATTTACGATATTTTAACTGCATTTTCAAATGACCCCCGAGGCTCCCGGCAGCTTTTCATACTCTAGTTCTATTCGCCTTACTTAATTCTTGAAACTCCCTCTCTGCAGCCGCCTCATCCCGCTTTCTCAACCCTCCTTCGAGGCACAGTCAACAATTACCATTTTCCAACCCGCTGAAGATACTCTCTCTCTCTCCTCTCGTATCATTCGATCGATTTAGATTTAATGCCTGAACTGATCCGAGCTCAGCCCAACATCCGCGAGATATCGAAGAGGATGAACAAGAAGAGGAAGAAGAAGAAGCCCGTTCTTTTTTCGGCTGAATGCCTTCTCATGGCCCTCTTTTCCTTGCTCCGGCTATACCACACCCAACTATCACCTTTATAACCAAATCCGAAGGCGGCAAGGCTGCCGCATACCTACACCTGTCTCAGGTATTCTTTAAACTGGTCCAGTAAACCCTGAGGCTATGTAGTTATCATGGTAGTTTAACCATACGACATGGGGACCGATTATGGCCGCATACGGCGGCGAGGTGAGGTGAGGTACGGGGGAATTTTTTCATCCTTAAGAACGTGTGATAATCGGGGGGTGGGTAATGATGATGGTCGTCTTATTATGCGGTATTTCAGGATGAATACGCGTATTTACGTGTCTTCGCCCGTATGGCTGCGGGTCGAGTTGAATCGTTTATTATATAAACTTGAGTTTCACGACTGTATCTTTACTCTCCACTTATTGTTAGACGTTTTCTTTAGCCTTTAGGCATTTGAGAGTCCGGGATTCAGGGATATGGGTAAATATCGGATAGCCGTAGAAAGTTTCTGAAGGGTTTTTATGGCGTCGGTTATAGGCCGTTTGAATAGCGAAGAAATTGATAGAAAAAATAATCCGTCAAAGGGCTTGATTATTTTTTTAATAAATTTATTATCGGGGCTGGGTTGAAGTTCCGAATTTCAATATAACCAACTCTTGGTGAAAACTAATTCTACAAATGTCTAGGATTTTGATTTTTTCCTCTCCAAGGAAATTGGAATGTTTGACAGTCTTCTATAAAAAAAAAAATTGTTGACTTCTATGAAAAAGGGTCTCGAACCCTGTGAAAAGATGCTCCTCATCAATCTTCCGCTGATATCTCAATGACCGTAATCGATATCGAGATAAAGGTGGATATGAAAAATGAAGTCAATTAAATTTCCCATAAAAAAGTTGGAATAAATTTTTCCTGTATCTTGACCGGTTAACCGTGAAATTACATTTATTTGTCGTTTCCTTTTCGCGACTTGATAAAATTTTCGCCTAATTCAACCGAACTATTATAACGAGTATAATTTATTTCAGGATTTTAAATGGGCCGATGAAAATCTATTGTTTATTCATTCTTCCGTTCGGTATGGTTTGGTTCAATTTAGAGTTTAGTTTTAGCAGCTGGATATCGAATGAATCGAGATTTGATCTATAGGAATTTAAATTGGTTATATATTCGTATACGAGATGTATATATATCTTTGCGTTTATTTAAACACCGGATCGTTCATTCAACTCACACAAGCTTCAACCGCTTATTTATAAAACGCATCAATTCCGATACGATACGGAATAACACCATCCACACGATCATCGATTGAATAATAATTATTAAAAAAGGAGAAAAAGGTAGAACAGAAAAAAAAAAAAATAAAGCAAAAGGAGAAGAAGAACCAGAAGAATAGCCGATGATCAGGGACCGAGATAGGTCGATCGATTTCCACACGTCAGTCCAACTAAAGCAGCTCTGCTAATTAAGTTTCATTCAATTTCTGCACATCATGATGGAAATCAGTTCGTTAGCAGCAGCGTTTCTAGCCTCTTTATTTTTTACATTCGTATTCGCATTTGCATTTCATTTCAACCCTTTTTTTTTTTTTATTTTTATTCCATTTGTATATTGGAAAAATGTACCGCCTATACATCGATTCAAGTTAGCCTTATGCAGCCTCCAGGTATTGAAAATACGATAACTGAAACTAATTGATGAAACTATGACCAACATTAAAGGACTAATAAATAAAAAAATGAACGAATACACAAATTATATCCCGGGGGTGCAAGTGCAGCTTCATTATAGGCAATCATAACACTTCTATGACCAATACCCTCGAAATCGACATGTTTAATTATAAAATTCATTAATTTTGTGATATTTATTTATTTATTTATTTTCAAACAGTAGTCCATTGCTTGTTTTATCCCCGAGGCTCTTTTCCGTTACACGAGAGTTTTCGTTTTTTTATTAATATTTTTTTGTTTCATTCTGTCAACAAAACCGAGTACAAAACACAAATTTTTTTTCCATTTTTTTGGTTCGTTGTCTTTTTTTTTTTTTTTTTTTTTTTTTTCGTTTTACGAGAGTCGAGAAGTTGAGTTGTCAATCTTCACACTCGACAAACACCGTGCATTCACGTGTTTAAATAAATCTCAAAGTACTGTACATATAAAAGCCGTGAATAAGAACAAGAAGAAGAGAAGAAAAAAAAAAAGGAAGAATCTTTCGGTAATGGGATGCTGCAGCATATGTGACGGCGTACATCGCGATCTGTAGTAGAGAGGAGATAAAGATCGGATGGACTATATCGCTACGCTATAACCGTACGAGGCTCGAACATAAGCCAGGTAAATTACCGAATAATTATATAATAAACTATACTGTATATATATTCCTGAAACTGGATGGATTTTGGTATACGTATATATGTATCTACGTGTACCTATATGTACAGAATCTACGTGTAGTGAAAAAAAAAAAAAAAAAAAAAGTGGAGATAGAGATGGAAAAGTGTAAAGGTTGCAGCTGAGACAGTCTCATTTATTAGTAGCCTCGAGAAATTCCTCAGTTTCTCTTTTAGGAAATAATACTACACGTTCTATGTATATATATATATATATATATATATATATATGTCTATGTATGTATACATACGGGTATATACATGGATATATAAATGTATATACGTATACGCGTATCTTTACACATTTTGCTTTTATATTAATCGCATCGTATCGTATGTCAGCCGGTTTTCAAACTTATGGTATATTAATTACATATATACAAATACATGCATACATGTACGAGTACATAGTATATATATTATATATATGCAAATATAATATATATATATATATATATATATATATATATATATATATATATATCAGTCAATTCATCGATACCTTTGACCAGTATAGGCAATACACTGCAAAATTTATATTTTATTTCACACGAATATCATCATTACAGATAGGAACATACATATACGTACGTCAAAAGTACGCTGTACGTTGATTAGTGTGTGTGAAAGAAAAAAAAAATTAAGAAATACATTATACATGATATATATGTACGTATAGGGAATTTTTGACGACAGTAGAATTTCGATATCTCGTAGGTATATATGCATGTACGAGTATATCAAAAATTTCAACAAAAATAAAAAAAATTATTGTTTTGCCCTCTTTATCAAAGTCACTTTGTTATCTACACGTCTGGAAAAGTGCAAAAAACAAGAGACATAAAAATTAGACTCAAACAAAATTTTTCTTACCTTGTGTATTGAAATTATTGAAATCAAATATCAAAATCCCACTGGAAAAGAAGAGAAAAAAAAAAAAAATTGAAAAAATCGGAAACCCTGCACTGACCCGTTCCAATCTCAAAATCGTCGATATTTGTTATAGAATTTGTATGCATTTTTGAGATAGCCTGAGTGATAAGAAATTCAAAAAAAATCTCTTATTTAGTGAACAGAAAGCAAAAACTGAAAAATACGATAAAAAAAAAAAAAGAACCTATATAACCGTGAAGCTAATCTGAAAAACCAGTTTCCTGTTTATTTCATCAAGAAATTCTTGTGCTAATTAAGGCAATTAAATAAATTAACTACCAATATCATCTACAAATCTTCTTCTTCTTCTTCTTCTTCTTCTTCTTCTTCTTCTTCTTCTTCTTCTTCTTCTTCTTCTTCTTATCTTCTTTTTACGATTTCTACTCTTTCCTGTTCTTTTTCTTCGTCTTTTTCTCTACAGAATAAAAAATATAAATTATCAATTCCATCGATATCACAGCCACTGGATTAAGGAACCTATACATTTACAATATATAGATATTAACTCGGTTTCAGTAAACCGATTGCGTTAATACCGCAGGTATAAGATAAATATATTTCGTAGGTAGGTAGGTTGGAAGGTACGGTGTAGGTATATAGGTACAGGTATATGTACAATTAGTCGGTAAATAATAACCCGACTATACATCACAATATCATCTTAAAGATATATTAATGGATTATATAAGACTCACCTACCTACATGTATACCTAATGTGATTAACATATTTATGATGCACGGTTATGGGTCGAAGCAAACATGTTAATAGCACACAGCTATATAACCTTTGGTACATACCTATATGTATATGCAGGTATGAAAACATACGTAAAAATTCAGGTATATGGTATATAATATTAGGTAGACGGGTATAACAGATCCGTAGGCAGGTTATAGGTATGTACTGTTACAAAAATATTAATTATATTTATTTATTTATTTATATACATGTGTACATATATATAAAGCGGGATATAATGGTACTTAAACGTCCCACGTTCGGATCATCCAACGAAAACACCTCTTCTACTTCGTCTTCATAATCTTCTTCTTCATTATCATTATCACTTATTCTAGGTATACACATCCGTAGGTATAATATAGCTTGAAATAATTTCAACGGAATTATTAGCCAAGAGTTTCGTGTTTCCTCTTCGTAATTAATTAATTAATTAATTAATTAATTAATTAATTAATTAATTAATTAATTAATTAATTAATTCTCTATATAATATTATTATTATTATAACGTTTTAACCCTCGAGAAAATCTCTCTCTTTCTTGACGTATGTATGTCTGTCCGTATGTCTGTCTGTCCTAGGTGTTTACTTTGGAAGTTAAACGAATTTTGACAAGGGACGTGAACGAGTCAAAGATGTAAAAAAAAAAAAAAAAAAAATTGAAAACGAGAACATGACAAATGTGGAGAAGAGAGATAGACACACGCGTCGTTTTGATGGTTTAGACGAAAACAAAAAAAAAAGAAAAATGGAACAGAAAAAAAAGAGAAAAAAAAAAAAAAAAGGAAGAAGAAGAAGAGGAAGAAGAAGAAGAGGAGATCGAGAAGAAGCTGCTATGGGATTGGGGTACGTTCTCTAAGTTGGTCATAATAACAATCAGATAAAGGCGCTTATATAGGAAAAGGCAATAAGATTAGGAGGCATTAGAGGAGTTTAGCTTGTATAAACTTAACCCGGTATAACCCAACGGAACGAAGAGAAATGAAACTTAAACGAAATTAAAAGAGATACGACTTTGGTATATCTGAACATCAATTAATCCGAACCTTATGCAACTAACCTATACCTACTACAGCCACGTACACATATACCCATTTTTCTTAGATAGGAGTGTTCAAAATACCACATTTAAAAAAATTATTCAAATTGAAAGTAGAACCGATTTTTTTTTTTTTTTTTTTCCTTGTAGAATTCAACGAGATGTGAGAATTATTTTTTATGCCAATCCAAGTTTTATATAAAATTCTGTAAAACACTACTTCCAAAAACTCTGACCTCGATGAAAATTTCTAACCCCGCGAATTTTCTATAGGAATTTTTAATGAAATTGAAACAATTTGTAGTGTTTAATTAAAAATTGTAGATCTTCGTGTAGTTATTCAGTAAAATTTGTTCATCAATTTATTATGTACATCAACGTCGGATAATCAGCTTCGAAAAGGTATTTTTTTTTTTTCAATTTTACCCCCTCCGAGTCTATTTTGAAAATTTTATTCGATGAGTCCAAACTTAGAAATTCCTAGTTCTTACACGTAAACGTAAAACGTACCCAAGTCGCGTCATAAGAACACCGTGTGTTAACCAGCTGCCGAATTGTAAATGAAAAAAAAAAAAAAAAAAAATTTTTACACATAAACATCCCATTCGCGTTAAAGATGTGGTTAAAACAACATCGTTCTTGTGCGCGGAACCCCTTCGATTTTTCATCAATTTTTTTTATTCATTTATTTGTTTATTGAACTCGATCGCCTGTTCGTGATTTTACTGTTTTTTTTTCTGAAATTTGGGAATTTTAAAAAATTTTATTTAACTCGATCAAATCACGGTGACCAGGAAAATCCAAAAAAAAAATCCAAAAGCAAAAACCGGAAATTTTGTGTTTAAAATCGTTTTTCAAATCGCCCCATTTCCATCCCATTATACACATACAACGGTATCAAAATATACCCTGTAGCTACATGATCACGTATAGCTTGTAGCCAATTATTATTTATGAGGTAATATTTGTAATGCCTAAAATGCCTCGATTGAGATACGTACAGCTAGCCTGGGCCTCTATTGATAAGCATTAGTTATTAATGTATTTCGACTAGCAGCATGGAATACAGAAGTTTCAATTAGTCGTAGATACACATATGTATAGGGTATATAGTCATTCATACTTTAATTAGTTAATTAATTAATCTACCCAAAAAAAAGGACCAAAAAAAAAAAATAAAATAAAAAAATGAAAAAAATTAATTACGGCTGTATATCTATATAATGTAGCTGTACATATATAATTATATACTATACCTGTGTAAAAGTATCATCCAGCCACTTTCTAATTATCCGATCATCGGGAGTCAGGTGTTCTTTTTTTTTTTTTTTTGGTTTTATTCGAGTTTTTTTTTCTCTTTCTTTATAAACATATTTTATTATAATCACCTAATCAGCTAATAACCGAGCGATCGCGATCACCGCAGGTGATTCAAAATAAGAAGAAAAAAAATTATCCATCCATCTACACTGATATCTGCATATATATACAAAAAAAAAATATATACGTCCGTGTATGAAAAAAGAGAGAGAGAGAGATGAAATAAAAAAAATAAAAAAATTGGTCTGCGGGTAAACAATTTGCTGTTTTTAATTTTTATTTTTTTACGTTTTTCTTCTCGAGGCTATACAATTTGAAAGAAAAACAAAAAAAAAAAAAAATACAAATGTATGGAGTGTGATATTTCGATAAAATTAGGTTTTTTTTTTTTTTAATTTGATTTCCGATTAATTTTTTTTTTCTGATTTTTGTTGATTTTTTTTCTTCCTTTTGAATCGTGGGAGTTCAGATTGCGAGACTCGATAGTCTGGTTTACATTCTGTTCAATGTGGTTATTGTGGTTCGGGTTATAGACCCTACGGGGATAAGTTGATTATTGTGAAATGAGGTGGGATTACGTCACTCGATACTTATTACATACCTGTATATATATACCTAGCTATAGGTAATTTACATACACACATACATACCCACTCATCTACATTCGTCTTGCGCTTCTTATTACATCCAATCGAATTATGCAGGTACACAAGCTCCGCGACTTGGCATAAAATGCCCCATATATACATATATATTCCCTATTCCCTAGCTGTATAGATAGATACTGAATGAGAAATTGTATTCCAAAGATAGGATGGAAGCGATATTATATTACGACTGCAAATTAATAAAGAGAATATATATCTGTATACTGATCAACGAACTGCAGTTATATCTGCAGTACGTATATACCTATGTATATATTTACGTATATATACTAGTATACAAAGAAAATTGTATAGAAAACAATAATGAAAACTGTAACTAATTTAACGTCGATCTGATATTGAGAAATTGTTCTTTTCAAACTCACGGTTCACCTATTTCTTCGCCTTTGTATAAATCTGAGTTGTTCATTCATTTTTTTTTTGTTTTTTTTCAGCAAAAAACTAACCGATCGATAAATTCCAAAATTTGAGCAGGCTCAAGTCGGGAAAGATCCTATCGATCGATTAAAAAATCGTCAAAATCCGTCGATCCGTTCTCGAGATATTTTCGAATAAAAAAATAAAATAAAATGAAAATTGATCAAATTCTTTACGTAGTGGATTTTTTTTTTTTTTTTGGATTTAGAAATTCGGTGGATATACATTATATAGCGAAAATTCGCTTATCGAATAATTATTATCATCGATAGGAAATAATGGCGAAGTAATTTTCATCATTATTTATAACATCGCGTGTTTTGCGGATCTGATATGTATGTATGTACGTATAGTAGGTACAGGTACACATAAAGCGCGTGTTGTTAAAGGGCTTAAGCGTCAGAGCCAGAGGGAGAGAGAGAGAGAGAGAGAGAGATGGAGGAGAATAGCGATATATAGACCCGCGGGTGGCTGCAAATTGTAAAACGTGACAGAGATCACGTGAAATAGCGCGTGCACTGGAATAATGATAAATTATAATCGACAGGGCGACGTTAAACATTGGAAGCCAGCAGCGACTGCCTCGCAGTCCAGCGCCGGGTAAACCTTGTGCGTTCGCATAAAACACACAGAAAACGACACACATATATGGATATGTATATATACTTACACATAGGATATACATAGGGCATTTCGTGACAACTCGACCAGGTTTCAGCATCGCGATTTTTTTTATTATTTTTATTTTCTACTTTTTTGGAGGCATTTCAAAAATTTTTTTATCAGAGAAAATTGACGATCAAGCGTTTTAAAAAATATGAAAAAAAAAACTTGCTCAATATTTTCAAGCTTTTAACGATTAATATATTCAAATCATCGTCGTGTATAGAAGAGGAAATTAATTTTTGAGATACTCTTTATCGAATTTCAAAAAGAAAAAAATTTTTACCCGAAAAAAAAAAAAAAAAAAATTTCAAGCAAATTAAATTGATGGGGTTAAAATCTGTTCAAATTGGCATCGAATGCCCCGTATATGTGTGTTTATATAGAATAACGCATGGAATGGGTAAAACTGCTGGATATATACGCGAGCAGTTCGCGGAGCGGCGCATACGTCACAAAAAATTATGTATGCGCTATAAATTTTCTATATATTTTCTGCGCAAAACATGCCAGATTATAAAATTGACGGCATTGGCCCATTTGTAGATTGAATTGTAGATATTAACTAAAAATTCATTAAGCTCGCTTGCTCGCTTGCTCGATTCGGATTTGGATTCGGCTCCGGTTATACTACCTACTATACCCAATTTATACCATCGCTAGGTTATAACTTTTCAAACTCTCTCCCTCTCTCTCTCTCTCTCTCTCTTCTCTATACACACTTCATATTCCTATGTCAAATTATTTTACATTTTTATTTGTACGATTTTTTCTCTTTTCGGATTTTTTTCCTATTTTTTTTTTTTTTTTTTTTTTGTTTCGTTTCGTTTCATTTCGTTTCGGCTCCGAATCGACGGGGAATAATATCCGCGCTTGTATTTTATCTCGATAAAATATCAGCTGCAGGGTTACTATTTTTTTTTTTGTTTTCAAATCGAATTCAACGAAGACAGTATTTTCGTTTTTTCAAATTATTCTTCGATACCTTGGAATATCACAATCTAAACTGACAGTCGAAAATGAAAAATCTATAATTTTCCCTCTGGCAATAAGATAAACTTTCCAATTTTTAACAAAATGTAACGACTTTTTTTTTTTCTTCCGTAAAATTTTGACACGTAAAATCAATTGAAGTTTGAAATTTTGACGCAAGCATTGAACTTTTTTGAATAAAAACTGTACGAAAATCGACAATTTTATTATTTTTTATTTTTTATTTGATGAAAAATTACGAAATGTTCCGATTTTCCGAAAAAATTTTCTAGAAAATTTCTTAGGAGCAGAAATTTTTCAACTGAGGGTTTCACAGTTTTTGGAAATAGTCCTATTCTATAGAATTATCTCAGAATCCGCTAAACATGAAAATTTGAAGAAAAAAAAATTGAAAATTAACACGTTACATTAAATTCGTCATTTTCAAAATCCGGAGCTTCAATCCAACCCTTTCTCTAGTTTGTTCTATTTCTCCGGATCCTAGATAATCCTGAAACCGTGGAAATTACATTTTCATCAATCATTTCGTCCGATTGATTGAAAGGGAATAATACCCTCCTCGACGAATATTGCTAACGTTCATTTCCACCGACTAATTAAGTTTCTTCTATTTTTTTTTCATCCGAATCCGTGTACATAGATACATCGTATAAATCTCCGATTCTCTGCCATTACAAACGCAATTAGAATCGAATTGGTGTTCGTCACAAAGAAATAGCCTAGCCAGCCAGCCAGCCATCTATCTATTTATTATGAAAAACGGTAGACGTCGAAGAGGTACTGATGAAGAAGGAGAGAAATAAGCTGTTGTAATTTGATTGGAATGTCGTAATCTCCGGGTCTCGGTGTAGGTGGGTACCTACGTCTTATTGAAAATGAAAAAGCGAAGCTACCACCACATCGACGCTGAAAACTCTAGCAAAACCGGGAACCAGGAACCTCGAACCGTAGAAGTTAAGAGGCTTAAAACGAAGATGCGTCTGTCCGCCCTCGAGAGATATAGAAGACTGAAAAAGGAGAAGAAAAATAAGAAGAGGAATAAAACGTATCCAAACAGTTCGGGGAAGAACAAACGAAGACAAAGTTCCTTATACTAATAAAACTGACGAAGTTATACTCGTAAACGAGAATGTCCTCGAAGGAGGAAAGTTCCCATTAGTGATCCTTAAGGACCTCGTATCTAAACTCACGGGTCAAACCAGGGGCGATTACTTATTCCACCTCGAAATACTGTATCTGGCTATGAAATTGCCATTAGATACTTTCTCGATTTTTTTTTTTTTTTTTTTCTGATTTTGGAATCGAAATTCGATTGAAATTTTTGAATCGTTTGCGTGTATAATCGCCGTTCAGAATATACCCCTACCTACTTTGAAGATAATCGAGTGACGAGGCGAAAATAATTTTCGAAATAGGAATTCGGTCTCCCATGATCAGTACAGCAGTACCAGTAGCAGCAATTTCGAGTGGCAATTTCGGAAATCTTTGTTTCTCCTGTATCTATACTAATTGGAAAATCCTCCGGGCGTTGGTAGGTACGGTACGGTACGGTACGGTTTTATTGAAATCCTACTCTCAAAGAGAAAATAACAGCAACGAGTGACACTGTCCTCTCTATTTTCACAAACTCGAGCGGACCATGTAGCTTCACTCTACCCTCATGCCCCCGGCCCAGCACCAGTTTGTACGGCGTTCATTCCTAATTACAAAACCGAAGAAACGTGGAAAAGCGAAAATTTTTCTCTCTCTTTATTAAAAAATAAAAAATAAAAAATAAAATAAAAAAACAGCACAAATTTTCACATCGTTTTCTATTGATTGAAAGGGATTGAAGGGATCCGCCTTCCCGATTTCCGATGAAACTGAAAGTCCTGCACGGTTTCGGTTAACCGAAAACATAGTCCGTGTGGTAAAATTTTATCCGAAACAAAGTCCTAAGTCTCGAGATTTCCGAGGCTCCTCGAACTCTTCGCGGGAGTGATGAACCCGTTTTTTTTTTTATCCTTCCACAAGATCCGCAAGGATCGATACCGAGTTTCCTCTTCGTCTCCTTATCCGAATATACGGCGTTAAAAGTAGTGGGTAGCAAATTTCTGTCTCATTGGCAGTGAATGGGCTATAGAAAAAGGGGAAAATTGTATAGGCGATGCGTCGCCAAGTCGAGCTTAGAATTTTTTTTTCGTATTAGAACAAAAATTTTAATTTTTTTTCCTTTAATTTATTTATTTTTTCGAGAGGGCTGATCGAGCGGATTCTGTACACCGAACGACTGATCATCGGCTAGCCAATAGATCATAGAGAGTTTCTGACCGTACCTACGATCGTACCCGAAGTCTTCCGAGGTTCGTCGAGTGCCACGCTACCATCGCCCCGCGGATTTCAATGGCTTCAGTAGCGAGCCGCGCCGGGCCAGGACTCGACGTGGAAATATATATCCCTGAATCTCGTATATATATATACCTATACTATACAATATATATATTTAAAAAACAAAAAAAAAAGCCGCGCAAAATATCGTACTATTTTCTCATTCGATACATATATATAATAATAATAATAATGGGATATAACAAAAATGCGCGTGCGATATTTATTTTTTATTTATGAATGATGACGAAGGACAAAAAACAAAAAATTTTAATAAATAAATAAACAAATTGATTAATCGATCAATTATAATTAATTAAATAAATTTTACTTTTTTTTTTTTTACTTTTCGTTCTTTACTTCGATGATTTTTTGATTAATTATTTACTATTATTATTATTGTTATTATTATTATAATTATTATTATTATTATTATTATTATTATTATTATTGTTTCATTGAAGGAATGGATATACATTATCGTCCTGTTTGATTATTTATAATAATTTTGAAATTCAAAATCAAAATTTTTTTGATTTTCTACTTTGATATTTTTTTTTTCTCTTTCTATTTTTCTGGATTTTTTTGTTGTTCTTATTAATATTTGTATTGTTACTATAAAATATGCACAAATTTATATATCCTGTGTACGTATATCGTTGATTGGTTTTTGCTGAAAAATATATATATATATATATATATATATGTATATATATATACATCGTTACATATATGTATAGTAATACTCGTGCGGGGAATATTAAGAAAAAAACAAGAAATTGTTTTCTATAATAATACCAACAATAATGATATCAATACTAATAATCAGAGGTGATTTTTCGAAACAGTTGATCTGAGGATCCTGTACAAAACGAGCAAAAAACGAAAAACAAAAAACAAATAAAAAAAAACATAGTCCGTAAAAACTGGAAGAATTTTGAAATTTTTATAAACCGATGTGATAATTGTAATAAAGTGGTGGTAGATAAAAGACAAAAATTGTTGAGTTCAATTAAACGATTGTGAAACTATGTATGTACTATAATACCTGATAAATGTTATGTGTATCGGATGTGGTTAAAAAATTGTTCGAACATCGGATCAGAAAATATTGACGAAGAGAAGAGGTAGAAGAAGGAAGAATAAAAAGTCAAAAAAAGAAATCGTGATAATAATATAAAAATAATAATAACAACAATAATGATGATAACTATAACGATAAGGGAGAAGAAAAAAAAATCTTTTCAATAATAATAATAACAATAATAATAATAATAATAATAATAATAATAATAATATATATCGTTAATTGTTATTAATTAGGGTAAAGGTGGCGGCGGGAGGGCTTCGGGGGTGTCGATGTAAACGTCAGTCATCGTATACCGAAGGGGGGGTGGAGTAGATATAACAACAGGTGCGCAAAGTACAATTAGACAAATCGTGATTATGACTAATTAGCATCTGCAGGACGGGGGTGGGTCGGGGGATGGGGGTGTGGATGTACGTGGGTGTGTGCTGCAGGTTCTCGGTTTTACTGTGTTTACGTGGATTATTATTAGTGTACGGGGTACGGTTATAGCTGATTATTATACCGCATTATATATATACACAGAAATATATATATATATATATATATACATATACATATACTGCAGAGGGCGGCGGCAACGACGACGAATACGACTACTACTATCTATACGACGTTATAATGATGTGGTCGTGTAATATCAAAATTACGACAATAATTCTGTTTCTAAGATATATAATATACGAGGCTTATGCACAGGACGATCTATCGGATCTGGATAAACCGAGTGAGTATATAATATAAATACATAAGGTATATGTACATTTTATACAGCGGTTTTTAAATTTTTCAAACTCGAATTTCGATCCTCCCTGCGGAGTCTAAAATCTCCAAATTCTCATCACAAATTCGGGTTCAATTTTTATTACAGCTCTAAAAAAATTTGTAACTCGTCACACATTTCTCGAGAAGCTAGAGATCACCGGGAAAAAAATTGTTCGTCATGCTATATAGCCCCGAAAATTATACCGTCGAAAAAAAAAAGGAACATGTCTTAACTTTGAGTGAAAAAAGTTGCATTATCCATCCGAGTCGGCCGGTCCTGCCAGGATGAGTACTTACTACTTGAGGGGATATGGTTGTGGTATAACTATATAGACGTCCGCGAGCGTCGACAATCGTTGTACGTACGTGGATTATAGGTATGCCCATATGCCATGCCGTAAGAAGGCGCAGAGGCGCGTCCATAAGGAAGAAAATTTACGATTACTCTTGAGAACCTTTTCACCGATCACAACCCTCATCTATCAAGTTTACCACTCCGGTAGTATGGTATGGTGCGGATAACGGGGTGTACTAGGTCTACGTGGGTCGGCGGAAGTTGACTATTAATTGCTCGTTAAAGTGTCCGCGGGTTTCGGATAAATCCATCGATTTTTTTTTTTTTTTTTTTTTTATCTTTCGGTTTCTTTTTCTCATTTTTGGAAAGAAGAACCTATATGTAAGAATATATCGATTCTCCAACGAGATCAGATCGAAAACGTGAAAAAAAAATAATTATTTTTACTTTCGATTTCGCATGAAAACGAAAATTAAAAAAAAAAAAAAAAGGAAGAAAAAGAGGAAAAAATGGGTTTCAAAATGGGATAAAGCGGGAGAAATAACACGCAGCGTCACGATTCGCAACGTGCGTCGGCGTCGCGCTTCGCTTCGCTGCACAAAATCACGAATTACTATACCTACGTGATAAAAATGTATAAAAATTGCTTCCCCCCCGCCAAAGAAAAAAAAATTCTTTTATCATACGGGCGTTTGAATTTTTTCGATATGAGAAAATAGGACTTAGAAAAGAAAAAAAAAAAAAAAATAGGACTAAAAGTCAAAAAAAAGGTCTCTTCAACGGCGCCGAGCATAGGTAAAGGTATGACGACGAAGGAGGCACGACAAAAAAAAAAAAAAAAGGGAAAATCTGGAAGAAAAAAAAAAGCGTTTTTTTTACGAAAACGAAACACGTTTCTAATAACGGGCCGCGAAACTCGGCGTCTTCTTTTTCCCCGGTTTTGGTATATAGGTATGTATATATACCCAACGCGCGCGCGGTTGTACGTCGTATCTGAGCGGATTCCTTTCGAGCATAATAAATGACGAGGCATTAGGCGCGCGGTGATCCCGGGCAGGTTATTTCCCTTTTTTTTTATACATATATATACCTATACCTATATATATATTTTATTTTATTCGAGTCTCTCGGATTCCTTTTTTTCTGTCTTTTATTATCCCGATTTCCGACATCTTACAGCATATATACATACGATTCAGATGTATATAAATGTATATACTTACTCACGAGATTCTCACGCAAAAAGGTAATTAGCCTGCTGCCTCGATCTTTCCCTTTCTCTCTCTCTTTCTCTCTATAACTATATACCTATCCACTATTCAGTTAGAATTCACCTGCAAGATTCCCCGCTGTCATCCTTTGTCAAAATGAAAAGTCAAGGCCAGTCGTTGTATACACACGGCGAAGATCCACAGCGATACACGCAGACCCCGATGCGGTTTTTCGCGAATCACTGTAAGACTCGATCCTTCTCATTTTTTTTTTTTTTTGGATTTTAATTACGACAGTAAAAATTCTACGATCATGATTATAACGATCTGATATCGAATCATAATTTGACTTCGATGATCGTAGATTTGTACAAGATCGTTCGAAGAACGATTTTTTTTCTTTTTTATCTTCTTATTCCGTAAAATCGTCTTTCAGATTATCATCGAAGAATAATTATTTCCTTGTACCTATTTGCTTATATTTCTTTGTTTGAGAGAGTCGAATAACGATGAGAAAGAAGTCCCTGATCGGTGTGTCTTAGGTAGGTATACGTATCTATATCGTTCGTAAAATATGTATCATCGTATACATATTCTGCGATTTTTACTTGTCCTCATTCTCCGACTATTCTCTGTCCGGTTTATACGTCTAGCTTATCATTTAACAAGTATTAGGTAGAATGAGAAGGGAAACCGTTAACGAATCCACGTCGTTCAACATTTCTGTTGAATATATTTCAATTTTCTGAATTCGTTAATCCCCCTCAACCCTCGCTGAGAGAGCGAAATAAAGGTATTTAGAGGAGTAGGGGATAATAAGAATAAGATGTAGAAGAAGTAGAAGAAGGAGAAGAAGAAGAAGCCCTCACAAACCAATTACCTAATTCGCGTTGTCGTTGCCTTTTTCAATTAGCCTGGGATCATTAATTGGCTTGAAAAGAAACAGCCATTCATTCTCTGTCTCTTCTTCTTTTTCTTCTTCTGCTTCTCAGGGTCTAAAATTGATCTTTTCATATTACGTCCTGTATATATCTGTCCGTGAAATTCATTCAAAAAAAAAGAGAAAGAGAGATAAAATCCACATAGAGTCGATCTCGCTGGACCAGAGACAATATTTTCTTATTCCTTTTATCCACCATCAGCTGTACGAGTATGACGATGATGATTATTTCTTTAAGTGAAAATACCACAAGAAAAGAAAAGAAAAAATGAAAAAACCCAAAAAACAAAATTTACCGTTATAGTATACAGGGTGATTGGTTTTAATCGATCCAGACCGATATTTCCCAAACCAAGAGAGATATGAGAAAATGTTTCGGACAAAAGTTGCAGGGTTCAGAGGGGGAAAGAAGTTGGCGTTGTCGGATTTTCCTGCGGAGGCGCTGCTGAGGTCAGGAGAAGGTCAACTCTGTTTTTTTCAAATGGAAAACCATGTTTTTCATAATGTAATTCTGTTTCACTTGAAAAATCAAACGAATTTTGTATGAAACATTTTTTCGTCAGACACCAATATTTTATGATATTCAACTGAACAACTACAGATTTTTGAACTTTTCAAAACATTTCACCTCTAAACTAGTCGGAGAAAAATTTCAAGAGACAAAAAGTGCGTAATTTCATGCAAAGATTTTTGGAGAATAATTGCAGATTTTTTTCCAATAACTTTTTATCGCAGCTTCCTCAATTGCGTGAAAAACATCAAAAACTGTCGAAAAAAAAATCTGCAATTCTCCAAGAATCTTTGCGTGAAATTACGTACTTTTTGTCTCTTACAATTTTTCTCTAAACTTGATAGTTCAGAGGTGAAATGTTCTCAAAAAATCAAAAATCTCTAATTGTTCAGCAGAATATCATAAAAAATTAATGTCTCGCAGAAAAATGTTTCATACAAAAGTTTTTTTATTTTTTAATTAGAAAAAAATTACGTAACGAGAAGCATGGGTTTCCGTTTAAAAAAACAAAGTTGACCTTCCCCTGACCTCAGGGGCGCCTCTACTGAAAAATCCGACACCGCCAACTTCTTTCCCCCTCTGAACCCTGCAACTTTTGTCCGAAATATTTTCTCATATCTCTCTTCGTTTGGGAAATATCGGTCCGGATCGATTAAAACCGATCACCCTGTATAACGTGAGTTATATTGTATACACCTATAAGTGGTGTTGGTCCTACGAAGAGGAGTAGGAGTCCCGGGTCTGACCACGGTTGTTCGACAAACAAACTTTTAGTATTAATATGTACCCTATACGACCTATGTAAACGTGGTTTGTTATCATTATTAGTGTCACTATACTCTTTCTCTTTATCCCCCTTTTTTTATCTCCATCTTCGTCGTAAATAGACAGAAAAAAAAATATATATATACGCTGCGGGACATCTTTCGCTCATATTGTATACTCGCATACATCTATGCATGTAGATATATCTGTACCTATACATATTATCATCATTATTTTTATTATTATTATTATTACCGAGGTGGTAAATGGTCAGGTAAACTATAACTATATACGTAATACTTCCAGGTGTACACGTATACACATGGAATCGACGGATTTTCTATATGCTTGGAGCGTATATACATATATGTGTAATGTATAGCTAATTATACTCGTATGTGTAGCTGTACCGGAGCTATAATAAAATTGCGCCATTCAATACCATACAGCGACTTGGAACAAGTCGTAAATTTAATGTCCCAAAAACTCTCATCGTATTTAATAAGAGAAAAAATAGAAAAAAATTAAGAGATTACATGAAAAAATTATTATTATTATTATTATTTTTAGTTCAAGAAAATCGGTATATATAATGATAGAGAAAATATCGTTTCGGTTGTAATAAAATTAATAGATTAAGTATTAGCGATTAGTTTTATTGGAAATTTTTTTGATCCAATTTAGAATTGAAAACTGGAAGCAAATAACTTATAATCGTGATCGTTTGGTGAAATAGTATCGTAATTATACGAAGACGTAGCTATCGTAAATCGCCTTGACATCAAATTAAAAGTGGGGGAAAAAAAAAACTATGCGTATTCGTACGATTTTAAAATCGAAATGCGTTACATAAAATCGTTATGAATTCCTAAAAATCGAACAAATTTCAATATGTATAAAAAAATCGGGTCAGGCTTGATTTGAATCAGTCGATTTTGTTCTACAGAATTTTAGAGACTAGTAATAAGGCAAAAGAAAAAAAATAGAAATTTTGAGCTCTGTATTTGACTTAATTTTTTGATAAGTTTTTTCCCCCCTTTTTTAGACGATTATCAGTAAACGCAGAGTCGGAGATATTGGCAAGCACAATTTTTAGATAATTTAGAAAAATGTGTAGATATATGAAAATTCATGTACATTTAATTTGGAGATCGACGAGATATAAATATATAGAAATATAAGGGAGTTTGATTAAATTACCGGAATTTTCGGCAAGTTCCGAAACCGGTCAAAATTACGGATTCATTTGAAAAAAAAAAAATCGAATTCTGATAAATAAAAAAAAATTGTTAAAGTTCAGAATAATCAAATTTATGAAAAAGATCGTGATGCAGACAGTCAAAAAACTCGGAAAGTATAAATATAAAAAAAAAAAAAAATATAAAAAATTGAAAATATAGAAAAATTATCGACGACAGAATCGGAATCTATAGATAGCTGCATATAGTCGTCGAAATGGAATGCCTCGTATAACCTTGATTCGGTGATATTACCCGTAACAGATCCGCCTCCCCATACCATTATAGTCACATAGTACATAGTATAAAGTGCCAGTCACTTTGGAGTTAGTGGCAATAAGAAGAGTGATTGTTCTCCTTGTTGTAACCGTGTCTATACTATGTGTATGTATATACATACATACATATACGTATTATATATCAATATATATAGGTATATAGATTTGTACAAAGCCACCGTTTCTCTGTACATATCCATTTTTTTTTTTTTTTTTGTTGCCATGCTTTTTTCTTTTATTTATTTATTCCATTTCGCATTCCGGTTTTACGTAATAAACCCAAAAAACGAAGAGGGTCGAGGGGGGGGGGGGGGGGGGGGGGACAAAAAATAACAAAAATTTAACAAAGGTAGTAAAAAAAAAAACGAAACTATAACGAATTGTATTTTATATAATTTTTGCAAAAGAGCGAAAAAAAGAAGAAAAAAAAAAAATTAAAATGAAAATGAAGAATCAAGAATTATATTTGTTACATGAATAATTACAATGAATAACGAGAACACCTACAATCATATTAATTGGTCTCCGCTCGCGCTCGCGGTCGCTGTCGTATGACAAGATGGATTTATATCGCGTTAGAGAGGATCGCTTTCTCGTATGGAATTCGAAATGCCATCAGGTATACATATATATATATATATATATATATATACAAAATAAATATACCTATACATATACATAGCAGAAAGTCGGAGAGGTATAAGGCATATATTAAACGAAGGTATATAAGGTACCAGTAAATGTCCAAAGGTTGAAATAGTCTCTTCGGTGATCCCTTCGGTGGTTGCAGGGCTGTTGGTTATTAAATCGGCAATAAGGATGATCGTTAATGCGGTACAAGTTTTATTCATTCATTTATATTCATTTCTTATATTTCTCCCTCCCCACTAACCCCTCCAATTTTTTTTTTTTCTCTCCTTAATTTTTCGTTTTTTATTAGTTTAATTTACAACGATACCCATTTACAGTGTCGTATATCAATCCAACGTGTATACATATCGAGCTCACTGCAACGGCGATCGGCGTTCTATTATAGCTCATGAGATTTCGAAGCTTGTACAATGTACAGTCGGGCAATAAAGTTCTTGGAGGGTCGAAATTCAGGCTCAAACGTTTCAGTGTCTACGCTGTTGAGCAGCCCCCTCGCTCCGCACACCCCGTTCTCTGAGAACGCGAATCGGGCAGACTACCTACTCAAAGTAAAGTAAGAAATACTTCCTAAATATACAGGGTGTCCCAGAACTAAATGTCCGAAATGAATGGTGGCCTAGAGGAGGTCGAACTGAGTAAATTGTCTCGAAGAACATGGGGTCTGCGAAGTCGCGTTCGCGAGATATCACAAGTTAAAAAAAAAAGTATCGCTTTGCGCCGCGTCGAGGCGGCGCAAAGCGATACTTTTTTTTTTAACTTGTGATATCTCGCGAACGCGACTTCGCAGACCCCATGTTCTTCGGGACAATTTACTCAGTTCGACCTCCTCTAGGCCACCATTCATTTTGGACATTTAGTTCTGGGACACCCTGTATATAATAAACAACGCATCGATGGGCCTGCTCAACAGCGTAGACACTAAAACACCTGAGCCTAAATTTCGACCCTACAAGAACTTTATTGCCTGACTGTACATATACTATACATACCTATAGGTATATATGTACATTATATAACCTCAGAGTTCGATCTCAGAGCAATTAGAATCATGATGCTGCGATGGAGACGATAGAAGAGTAACAAACATAATAAGAAAAAGGAAGAAAAGAAAAATTGGTATATAGTTGTTCAAGCGATCGTTCTTTCGACTTTAACTTCTCGTACTGTTCGACATTATTTTCCAATATAATACCTGTATATATAGAGATACGATAGAAATAAACAAGAAAGTTTTCTTAGTTCGAGGTCTGATGCCGTTGCTTTTGCTTTTGCTGTTGCTGTTGCCGCTATTACTGTTGCTTGCAGGAAACAGCTATCAAGAGTAGAAAGTTCATTTCATTTCATTTCATTTCATTTCATTTCGTTTCATTTCGATTCGATTCGATTCGTTTCGATTCGATTCGATTAGATCCGATCCATCTGCAGTAGCCTTGACGAAAATAGTTGATATAATAGCCATGGCTATAAGAAATAGGTACGTAAAAGTATTATATATAGTTTGTTCGAACGATATATACGTGCGATTAACACCTTTTCATGCAACGTTCACTTAATCTTTGAAGCTGTTGTAAAATAACGTCACTCGATTTTTATTCATTTTCTGTCAATTTTTCAAAAAAATCGTGAAACTTATAGATCAAACCTTTTTTTTTTTTGTTCTTTATTTCGATCGATTGAAGCTCTGGAGATCTATCGGATTTTTGAGTAATCGGTGATCGATATTTTTTCATGGATCGTTATTCCGAAAAATTCGATTATTTGGCTAAAAGATAAATCGTCGATCTAATAACACCGAGCAATCGTATTCGTCTGAACTTTAATCGGAGAATCGATCGATGCAGAAACGTTCAAATATGTATAACCGATGAATCTCCTAAGCCTCACTTTTTCAGACCTTTAGACCAAAAAATGAAGAGCAAAAAAAAAAGTGTAAAATTCAATTTATTTAACCCTCGAAAGAGAAAATGGCCCATATATAGATACATTGTATAGATATATTCCTACTCTATAGGGTAGGGAAAAATTGAGGTGAATGAAAAAATGGGGAAAAAAAAAGAAAAAATAAATAAAGTAAAATAACAAAATATGACTGCAGGAAGTAATTTTCAAATTTTTTGTTTTGCTATTTTTGTATTCCTAATTTTTCAGTTTATTCTGAAATTTTTTGGTTTTGGTATTTGGCTTGGGATTTCCTTTTTTTTTCATTTTTTTTGTTGTTATCTATAGCCCCACGCAACTATACCTATCACAAAAAGTTCGAATCGCATTATCTACCCTGCCTATATCCAATTCTCCAGCTAGGGTAGGTTATAGGTATATGTACTGTACGTACACATACAATACATACACATATATATCTATGTATAGTTTAATGAAACGAAAATTGTGCGGTTCGATTTTATCTGATTGATGTATCGCACGGCCATTAGCGAAAAAGCACCAGATCGGGGAGTACTACCACGTTTGAGTGAGTCCGACTCGTTTTTTATTTTTATTTATTTTTTTTTTTTTTACTCGAGGTTTTTCTACTCTCACTCTTTCTCTCTCTTTCACCCTCTCTTCGCTTCCCGATTCTCGATTCGGTTGTATTGCTCCCGTGGTTGGGTATCAATCACTCCCATATACACACATATATATATACCTAACCGTTATTTGATTAGTACTTTTTTCTTTTTTTGTTTTTCAGTTTCTTCTTTACTTTTTTTGTAATATTCATTTCCTCGCGAACGAAACGTTTCATCATATACATATATACCTATACCTATACGCATACAAATTTTTGCACAAGGATCTTATGATCAATTTGATCAATTATATCGCTAATGAATTAACGCAATTTTTTTTTTAGGGGGTTGTTTTTTTTATCTCGTCGATTTTTTCTCTACTCGCGCATTCTCTGGGAATATGGAATAAGCGGGACTGTACATATAAATATATACCCACGGCTGCAACAGCCACGTATGTATGTACATACATACATACGTGTATACATGAATATACAGTAACTCTTTGTACTGCAATTATTTACTCGCCTGATTCGCACCCTACGAGACGGGAATACAAATAAAAGAAAAATAGTCTCGTATAGTATATGGGTTGGGTTTTGGCGTGCTTTTGCTCTGCGCCAAAAACCAACCCAACAACCGCCACCACCATCGCCAACAAGTAAGGGTGGCTAGCTATAGGTGTATACATATAGTACCTATATAGAGGGATATAAAAGACTTCGTTCGATACTCGAGAGAACCGACGGCAGACTGCCAATGTAGAAGAAGAAAATAAAAGAGATAAGAAATAAATGACAAAAAATGAAGCAGAAAAAAAAAAAAATCAAAGAGAAAAAGAAGGAGAAAAAAAAATGTATGTATATATGAATGGAAATGGAAAAACGGGCCGAAAGTCCATATACGTATACATAGTATTTCAATTTCTGTTAGGAAAAGAAAAAAGGAAAAAAGTGTGCGAAAAAAAAATCGTTTTTCGCTTATAATATCGGAAGCTTTTTTTGCAGAGAATTGGAAATCGGAATCACAGATAGTATATGCTGTAGATACATATTTATATTGTATATAGCGGGCGGTCGAAATTCTGACAGTTTTCATTTTTATTTTTTTTTATTTTATTTTATTTTGTTTTTTGATTTTCGCGAGATTACGATTAGCGGTGTAAAAATGACGGGGGTCGTGCTCGGGGGATGAGTCAAGAAATGAAAAATGAAAGCAAAAAAATATATACATATATACCTATATATGTATATATATTATATGCGGTTGGATCTATGTAGAGGAGCCAATTAATGATCGTAATGAGTATAAATTATAATTAAAGTTTGTAATCTCGTTATATGCGCCGTGACTGCCACAGTCAAAACTCGCCCTATATACTACCCCGTTTGCTAATTACGCAAGTTATATATTTCCCTTATATATATATTATATACCCCCCTCCGCATTCCCCTCATCGCAGTATACATACAATGCCTATATACATATATACCTATATACCTACATATACATAAACATATATATACATATCTAACCTAATTCTCTGTATGAATTTTTTTTTCCATGCTCTGGGTTTTGGAGTATAAGTATAACTGGATTTGAAAATTTATTTTCGAAAAAAAAAAAGACAAACGAGATAAGCAAAAATTACTTTCGCTACAGCATTAAAATTTGATAGAGAAAAAAGAGAAAAATTAATTAATTAGGGTAAAATATGGTCCCTATGTTAAAATCGATGAGATAAAAGAAAAAATTCTATAATCCATTCATGGAATCCGATGCATAGTATAAACCTTTCTTTATTTTTCTTTTTTTTTTTTTTTCTTTTTCAATTTTTGAAACGGGAGATATCATCCCGAATTTCCGAATTTTCGCCAACGTACGTATATATACGTCAAATTCTGTAATTTTTAAATAATTTTTCTTTCATTCTCTATATTTATACCCCGTAATTGTCATCGAGATTTTCGACGATTTTGAATTCATAAATTTTGAGAAAAAAGAAAAAAAAAAAAAACGATGATAGAAAATAAAATTGATTCTAGTGCTTCGGACATTATTCCCTCTTTCTCTCTCTCTCTCTCTCTCTCTCTCGATCTTTGTTCAAACTTCAAATACGTAGTTACCGAATAACGTTACCTGGACAGGTATTATACGTAAGGGTTGCATAATTAATATAGTTTATAACTGTAGCACCGAGTTGAATAGTTTCTCTCATACCGGTTCTGCAGTTTCGCCTTTACTGTTTCTATACTGCGAAACGAAACCTTATCATGGGTCGGAGTTAGCTGAACGCTTATAATTGACCATTACCCTTTACACTATCCGTCGAATCATTAAACCCCTGCACCTCTTCCGGAAAAAGCCATTCGTGCAATTTTATCAGCTGCACCGTTTCTGTTATCATTATTATTATTATCATTATCATTATTATTTTCAGATTTGAAGAAAACCATCCAAAACCAAAAAGAACAACCCACAAAAAAAGAAACAAAACAAAATGAGAGATAGTTTTTTTTTTTTTTTTTTCGGTTTTTGATTGAACACAGCCTGGCTAAGGAGCTTAACGTTTTAACGACTCCCATCTCTAGATGCTGGCTGCTGTTCCTAAGCCCCTTTCGTTATTTTCCATTGTCTCGGTTTAGGGGAGTGAAGAGGGTAAAAGCTCAAAACAAGGGCTATAAGGGAAAACGGAAAATCCTTATTTATTTAAAATAAACAAAAGAACGTGCGTTCATTTTGATCATTTATTTATTTATTTTTATATATGTATATGTATATGTATATATATATATATTCTTTTTTTTTCTGGGGATCGTTTTGGGCGACGACTTTCAACGCGATCCCTAAAATATGAAGAAACGACGCTACGGCGCCACCCGGGCGTCCCGTAACGAACAAAAGCCTTCGGGAAGCTGCAGGATAGCCACTTTTTCTCTCATTTTACGTTTTTTTTTTTTTTTTTTTTCTTATATTTCTTTTCTTTTTCCTTTATCCCTCTACACACTGGTAAGCAGTGCTTTCGCAATGACAGAAAGATAAGGGAAAGAAAGAAAGAAAGAAAGAAATAAAGAAAGAAAGAAGAAAAAGGGAAGAAAGTTTTTTTTTAAAAAAAGTTTGATAAAAAAGAAAAACTCAGAGATAGAGGAAAAGAGAAGAAACGATAATAATTGCGAGGAGGGATCCGATCGATACCCGAATACTTCTGCGCGACATTAACATCCGGGCATTTCGAATTCCGAGATTCCGAGATCCAACGATGTACAATATTCGGGGGGATTGGGGGTTGGGGGTTTATAAAGTCTCGAAAGTCGTTCGAGCCGAGGCCCCCCATCCCCCGGTACTCCCTCCACTTCCCGCATTATCGAACATTATAAGGAAATAACGATAACCCTCCGACCGGAATAAAGATATCGGTGTGTAACAATAATAAAACGGACGTGTAACACCGATAACGATTCGATTGCTTCCTCTTCTTCTTATTCTTTATCGAAAAAAATAATAAAAAAAAAGAAAAGAGAGAAAACTCGCTAAAGGTTATACGATTTGAAGGATCATATTTACCGTGAACAAAAAAAAAAAAAAGAGAAGAAAAGAAAAGAAGAAGAAAAAAAAATCGAACCCCCTTACTAATCGCATATTCTAATATCCCTCGCAGCACCCTCTTTACTCCATCTGTTTAAATCTCCTGGCAATAATAATGTTTGTCTTGTTAAGTACAGCTGTATCTCCTCACGCTTCGCTTTGAAGAACCTTATTATATTATTCCGTTTCTTCTAATTTTTATTCCTTTTTTTTTTTTTTCTTATTTTCATAAAACGCTGTATTTAGGGATACGACGTACAACAATATTCCCATTTACGATCCTCCCACGACGACGTAAACGCGATATGTACAACGTACCATGCATAGTATACACACCAACATTCTATACTCTATCTACTCCATTTCCGGACACTAATTGTACAGGCAATTAAATTTACGATTTATAGTAATTGCCGTCCGGCTTTACTACCGCCCACCTCCACTGGGTCCTTTTTTTTTTTTTCGTTTTACCTTATTTTTTTCTCCTTTAGGTATGTAGGCATGTTTTATATACGATCTCGTTTTATTACCGCTGCAACAACGACACTCTTTCTTCACCGTCAGGGTTCACCAAAAAGTACCTAAACAACCGGTCGGACCAGCCCCATGGGACTTCTAAACCGACTCTTAAACCTCAATCAAATAGCTCGTCTCAGAATTTTTGAGATCGGTAAGGCTCAGCCTTGATATTCATCGGTAATTATTCTTTTAAAGTTCAAGGAACGGCCCAGCGTCGGGCCGGTAATATTGCCGAGGCTGGGCCAGTGCTGGGCCAACTCTGGCCGCGGTATATTGAGTCAGAACGCGATGAAAAATGAGAGAAAAATCGGTACGATTCGGTACGAAAAATGAAATTGGACGTATGTAACTCAGATATATGTATAACTCTCGCCACGGAGTAAAGTAGTTCGAAGTATGGTCGCAGAGAGGTATGTACCTAGGTACGTGCAATGGCATTGAGTTGAGGATATAGGTAGGTGGTGTATTCGTTCCGTTGCGACAGCCGGTCCCATTTGGTGTCTCCTTTGGTGGGTTTTAACGGGCAGTCTTGTATGCCGGACGCGTGCCAACTTTCGACCGACTACCCCGCTCTCTACCTACTTCGGCGTCGCTCAAACTCGGTGCTGCAGAGGAGCTAGGGCGGTCCCGCGGTGCCCCGATATGTGTCGACGGTTTCCTCTCTTCCTCTATTTTTCCTCCGTCCATCCGTACATGCCGGACGACACGCCACCCGTCGTGAGAACTACGGTTTTTCCCTCTTATTTTTATTTTTTCGGTTCTTTCCCGATATTTTTTTCCTTTTTTTTCTTTCATCTTCTCTTTTATCCCCGAGCGTCGAGTCGAGTCGCGTTACTTTGGCTGGCGTAAGCAAGACGTCGGAAAACTTCTGTAGGTAGTTTAGGACATTAACATCACTTTGACACATGTTTTTATGATGTAGGTATATAATGTCCGTAAATGATTGGCGGATATTCTTAGAGATTGCGTAATTCCGTTGTTTGGATAATTTTAAGTGGTAATATCCCATACCCCGAAGGAGCAATTCTTTTCTTCTCTTTTCCGCTCGCTATTCTTTCGAGATAATTTTCTTTTTATACTTTTCCATGATTTTTCTTTCTTTTTGTAGTCTGTCTCGTTGTAGCCCGGTAATAAAACAGAGGCTGATACTCCGAGGGGATGATATTTATGTGCGATATGCAGGACGAGTGGTAAGAAGAAAAGTAAAAAAAACAAAAAAATTACAAGGTCGAGACATGGAGGCGTTTTTCGCGCAAATCCTGTAAATAAACCAGACTACCCACCTTATACCTATCCACTTACTTATTTACGTACTTACTTACTTCGTTTCAATTCCATGAAGAAAATCTTCCGAATTAAGAGGCTTGTTGGAACTAAAATAAAATAAAATAAAACAACGAAAAGAGGGGCTAAAAAAAAAAAAAAAAAAAAACGTCTGTCCTCTTTTGGGGTTGCCGAGGACGACTCGCTACGTCAAAGAGAGATAAACCGGAGTGGGATTTCAAGGATCTGAGTAATTCATGGTCAGATTAAAAGACGAGATCCTTCGATTTGTCGAGGGTAGGTATAATACAGATACACCCTTAATTCCATGCCAACTTTCAGTCCCATTTTAATACAAAAATGGATAGAAATCCGAGAGAATATACCGTTCAATATAATAAAGAAACACTCGATTAATTGTGAGTCTAGCTGTGCACAATTTTATGGTAACTGAATGCTTGAGGTGAATCCGCCGGGTACGAAAATTCTGTATAAAGCGAAGGGCAGTTAGTTGGACGTGGGTGGTTAATCTTTGGTTTGTTTTTCATTCATTCGGAGCTGTTGGGGTCTTCGGATTGTTGGTCTTCTCGATAGATAACCAAAACTCGGTACTCGCGACTTCAGCTTGCCGCGTAGAGATTCGTCCTCCTCCTCGCAGGTGTATTGAGGAATAAATAGAGAATAAAAGAGAAGAGAGATGAGAAGAGAAGACTGAATAGACGCGGGAGGCAAAGTTCCCAGTCAGCTAATGATATTTGCTTTTAGTCGTGGCTTTCATATCTCTCCAGACTCCGGGCGACTTATTCAAGCCCGTTAATTGGTAGCTGACATTAAGTACGAAGGAAACAGAAATGAAAAATAAGAAAAAAAAAATATATATATGTATATAGATATACGTATATATCAAGAACAGAACCGATACATACACAGGCGCGGGGAGAGACACGCAGAAAAACAAGAACGGAAAATTCTTTCTTTACAAATAAAACCTGAAAATAAAAAATTCAAGAAAAAAAAAAAAAATTGTAACGGTGTAGTATACGTAAGGATTCGGTCATTAACCGGCGAACTGTAATTGCACGACCTCTGGCTCAGTTCACGCAGTACTTACACCTCAAAGAATAAATTATAATTCACTCATTATAGGCATTACGTCGGTACGATGGCGAAGCGAGGGTTTTTTTTTTATTCAAATTTCATTCACAAAAAAAAGGGAGATTCCAGTTTTAATAAATAATTTTCATAACGACCTTTCCGGTCTTTCTGATTCCTGTTCCATTTTTTTTTTTCTTCTTCTTTTTCTTCTAAACGTTTGAAGATCTTGATTTTTTATATATGACTTGTATTGGATTTTTATCTTCTTCTAGATTATTTTTTTTTATTATTTTGCGTCGCGATATATATTCTTACTGTAAAAGAACGCGACGTCAACGACTGATGCCGGATGTTACGGAGCGACAGACTCTTAGCGATTTTCCATTTACAGATAAGAGGGTAAAAAATTGATCAGCCTTAGCTTCGCATGCTTCCAAGAAAATTGGATAATCAAAGTTGGAAGCGGGCGGGCTCAGGTGGTAGCCTCAAATAGCTCCGTCTTCTCTTTCGTTTCGTTTCCTTTCCTTTCGATTCCCTTTACATTCCTTTCGTTTCCTTTTCCCTTAAATTCTACGCCGTCAGAAAATACCTCCAATCGGAAAAATTCCTCATCCCCAAACGGGACGGAACCGAAATCTGAAGTCAAAGTAAAAGAACCCCATCGCGTATAGCGACGTCTCGTGTCATCTTTTCAAAATATCCTTACTCCCCTATATTCCATGATTAATCACTTACATTCACAGATAGCAGGAAATTTTCTACTCACTCAAAAATAAGGGATGAAATCGAGGGACGTACGCCCTCTGACCCAAAAACAACAAATAAATAAAATAGAAACAGGAATTTTAATTTTTGATTCAGAGGACGAAATGAATCCTTCGGTTTTTTTTTTGTTATCGTCACGTCGTTTTCCGGTTGTGAAAATTTTAGCAGTACACCTACGTACGTATATAGCCGAGTATATAGGCGAAGTATTATAAGACATAGAATTGCATCGAGTACGTGCACCAATCTTTTCTCAATCTTTCTTCCGGGCACGTGGTTATCTAAGAGTAATGCTGCAATATGGGCGGTTGGGCGGGGTAACGTCGTCTATTTTACCAAACTGAAGTAAAACTTTGCCCATTCTTTAGAGCGACGCGTGTCCCGCATATAATATATATATATAGTATATACACGCTTGCGCGATTCGATTTTACTCATTTTTATACCTATCCTGCGATACCCGTTATTCCGACAGAAAAAATTTTTTTTTTGGAAAACTGGAAACTGAAACCTACTGTTTTTTTCGAAATGGATTTTTTTTTTAGACAACTTCACCGTAGATCGTAAATATAAATAGTCTAGAAAAAAAAAAAAAACCAAATCAATCATCTGAGCGTAAATAAAAATGAAAGATTAAGACATATATGTCGATTGATATTTTTCTTCGGCTGATTTCAACGGAAAATATAGAGAAAACGAAGAAGAAGAGAGAGAGAAGAAAAAAATCGTAATCATTTTCCATTCTTTTTTCCACATCCAATTTTTAATTTTTTTCTTTTTTTTTTTTTTTCTATTTTTGCTTAACCCCGATTTCCGCAAAAGATTTTTTCCCCTATTCCCTTTCTCTTTCTCTTTTTTTTTTCCTCTCATTTACTCTCTCTCTCTCTCTCTCGCTCTCTCTCCGTCTCTTACTACCAGTTTATTCCACACGCTGGGGAAAATAATTTACGGAGCCAATTCGTCAGCGTGTAGCGACGACATTCGCCTACTCAGGTTTTAGAGGGCAGAATAAAGGTACGAAAGGAAAAAAAAAAGGAAAATGTATATACGTATATATATATATATAAAAAAAAAGTAGCTCAGTTTATTTCCTATGGTATATATACATGTATGTACGGAAGCGGGTGAAAAATATATATGCTAGAAACGTGACACGATGGGACGTAGCTCGGGCACGTGTGAATGAAACACACATGTACAGTACGTCGTAGGACATGTAATAAATGCAGGAGATGTTTTAGGGAGAAATCGTTGGACTGAAAAAAAAAAAAAAAAATTGCGGCCAGAAATCAGCGATTTTTTATTTTTTTTTATTTATTTATCTTTTCGGATCGATAAAATCGAAAATGGTTTTTAACGGAGTAAATGGGTATACTGTAGAGATGGGTGCAGGTGATATGGAATGAATGACACCTCCTCAGTGGCGATAAAAACAATTGTTTACTTTAGTTCGTCGATTGTGTGCAATAAAAGTTTGATTACCTAACCCCCTCCCCCCCCCCCGCCCCTTTTCACCCTCCCGCACGTGGCACCACACATCAAACGATAAAACCACCAAAACCCTGAATCCCCTCAAACTCCATAGTCAAATATAACCACTGAACGATGACATACCACACCCATACGTCCCATATCCAGTTCATCTCCCTTTTTCCAATTATACCGAACAGGAGAGAAATGGTCTGACAATTATTTGGCACCGCGTCCATCACATGCGATTTTTTATTTTTTTTTTTTTTTTTTTTTGACGACTACGACCAAGAGATGAACAAAAAAAAAAAAAAACGTGCCAAAAAAAAAAAGACAAATATTTTTAACTGCACAATTACTGCCGAGCGAAATCGTTAGCGTCATGGTGCTGTTCAAAAGTCATTCGTAGTTCGACTCTCGATATATATTTTTTGTTCCTTCGGATTTTTCACGAAAATTTTCAAATCACGGAATTATTTATGCGTACCTATAGACTTCGTCATTCTTGTCTTTCTAATTTTCATCTAGGGGAGGGGAGGGTTTTTATTCGTTTTTGTTACCACTTCGCAGACTAGGCATACGGGGAGAAATATTTCTGAGGGAAGAGAGGAGAGAAGAGAGCTTAACGAGGCATCACGTAGATAGATCTCGGCTTATATGTATATAGGTATACATGCCATATATATATTTCTTATATATCTATATATGTATGTATGGGAGGGACGGAGGGAGCCTGTCCGTCAAGATGATGAATCGCCGGCGAGGTACGCGGTGATAATTCGCGATTACAACCTTCGTGGCCCTTCCTCACTGGACCAGGGTAAATGACGCTTCACCAGTTGTTTATTAGCACCCTTCTGAGTCCCTGCGGGAAATACGAGCGTGGCACTACGTGGATACAAAAGATATGAAACAGAGAAAGAAAAAGAAAAGAAAGAAAAAGAAAAGACGGAAAAAACTCAACAATTTTTTCCACCGTTTAGAATCCTGAGAGAAGAAAAATTTTTCAAAAAAAATTTCTAAAACTTTCGTCTCCCTCCTACGCGATTGTCCCCCAAAAAATTTTACCGATTTATCTTCGAAAATCGAATATTTATCCATTTTTTATTTTTATTTCAAGTTATCACGATGGGGGGGCTGAAAGATTTATCGCCACATCGTTCACGTCGGTCTGGAATAATTCGTGATTAACAAAAAAAAAAACGGGTACATTTTGACGAATCAAAAAACGTGCTTTGAAAAAACAAAAAAAAAAAAAAGGGAAAATCTGTTTCTCGTTTAAGAAATCCGCGATTTGAGATACTTTTGTTGTTTGTTTGTTGCGTCATGGGTTTGAAGTAAGTAGAAACCGTGGTCGTTGTAAGGAGCGACCAGGGAGCGCTTCGTCATCTCTGATAACTCCCGACCTTCAGACTCCCATCCTATCCTTGGGGTTTCGTCAGGGTGTAGGGTACACCGCAGTTATCTCGTAGCTGTCTTGGGGGATCAGCTAAGCTCTTTGCAGCAGGCCTTCAGATCGGGCTACAGAGCTGCTGGTGGTTGGTCGACCGAAAGAGATTTTTTCTCGTCGAGGTTCGAATCCTGTGCAACGAATCAGAAAATCAAAAAACAAAGAAAACAAACCAAAAAAATCGTCTATTTTCGCGTGGGTATTGAATAGAGAAGCTTGCAGTGAAATTGAATGAATCTCGCCGCGGGTCTACGGGAACCAAATCGCAGTTTAATTTCCTGCAACGGGAAATTCGGAAACGAAACGCGGTACCATTTGAAATTTGTTTTTTTATCACGAATTCGGTACCATGATTCGGTTTTTAAATCGGTGGCAAAAATTCGTTGTACAATAGATTTGTTTTGAAAAGGCGAAAAACCCGAGGACCTACCTTGACGAGGATGTGGAAGTTCCTGCCATGGCGAGATCCTCTTTAAGAGAGGATCTCGTATAAGACGACGAATGGCGTCAGCGTTCCTCGTCCTAGACCTGGATAGGACAGTGTGGGTGTATAAGACTGTGCTCTGAAGCCTAATGGCGTAATGTGTCCTTTATGGAGGTCCAGCAAGCCATAAACCTTCCCTCAGTAGCGTGTGTCGAGGAGGTGTCCCGGGCACACAGAGGAGTAGGGAAAAGGACGTGGCCAGTTTCAAGGCTTCCTTAATTACGCGGTAGAGCAAGAAGATGGGCGAGACCGAAACTGTCGCTGTTTTACATTATTAACGTCCGTCCCACAGAAATGGGTCTCTTTAGGCTAATACGGGGATCGTTAAACGCACTGAATCTTAAAAAATTATTCCCAAACCCCTCAGCCCAACTAATGAAGAAATATCGGGTAAAATTATACACGACGAATCACCTCGTACGATATTAAAACCAGGATTTAAACACACTGACCAAAATCACATCTTGATAAAAATTACTCCGAAACAGTTTTTCGATTATATCTCGAGAACCGTTAACGATATCGAGACAAAACCGAGTATCAAAAATGAAGTAAATTGAATTATCTATAAAAAAGATTCAATACATTTTTTCCGTATCTTGATCGGTTCGGGCGTATTTTGCGATGGAATGTGACTCAGGATTTCCATCATGTCAAAGACTGAGGCATAATGTCCCTTTTCTCGATATTTGTTCGTAATTTTTCGATCTACTACAATGATATTTGATCCTGATTATTATGATTGATGATTTCTATCCTTCGATGAAGGAATGCGGTGCCTGGTGTATCGTGTCTCGTGTAGAACCAGGGTACACAGACTATTCTACTCCGGCAGTTGAGTAAACGATAAACGCGGTTGGAATAAATTGGTACCCAGAATGGAGTAGGTAGGAATACGAGTAAAGGAAGGAACATATCGATATACAGGAAATGAGTATGTTTATATCGATCTGGTAAATAAAAAGAGCGAAAACTGATTGACGTAAAAAAATATCGGTCCCTTACTTTACAGTCAGAAGATAAAATCATCGTTATAAAAGTACTGCGGTTGCCGATGGCCAGTCCAGAACGCTAACACTTAACATTGCAGATATCTCTGCCTATAGCCATAATGTATAGACTAAAACTGAATCAATATCTTATAAATCGGGCCATTAAGCCGCGTTTAAAGAGGGATGGAACGCTCTCGGGGAACAAGGCTTTAGACTGAACTCGACTGGACTTTGAAAAGCCTGCCATCATCCTCGAAGGTCCGAGATATCGCAGCACTTGGCATTGTCTCCATGTACAGTTTCGTTTCGCGATATAATCATCCGTCGTTGAAATGATGGACGGAACGAAGAGAGGCCGGATTCATTCGGCCACAATTCTTACTTTTTTCGTTTTCTTTATTTCTTTCGGTCCTTTGCTCCTCCTCTTCTCATCTCTTGGTCTTTACAGAGAAGACCGTTATTTTTTCAACGTTTGGTATGGCGGGTGGGTATAGCTGAGAACCCGAGTCTCGTGCTCGTGGAACCCGCAGGGATTAAGTCCTGGGTAGGTAGGTATATACCTAAATCAATTCTAAAATCCTCGAGGATGCTGCTGGTACGCTACTACTGCTGCCCCTACGTGACGGGGTATATTTCATCCCCGAAATTCGCACCGCTTTTCAAATCGGCGAAACGCTATCGCTCTTCTATAATGTCTACAGGCTACCCGGGAGTTATTTCACAACGCACGCAAACTACACCTATACGCAGTTCGAGGATTGCAGAACAAAAAAGGGACGAAACGAGGCCAGAAATTTTTTTTTTTTTTCTCTCCTTTTTTTTTGCACCATCCAACGCGTTACATTCTCGCTGAAAATGATCGGATATTTATTCAGGCGAGGGGCGGATGTAATTAAGAGAAAAAGAGAGGGATGAAAGGGGAAAAGAGAGATTCGATGGTTAATGGAGAAGGCTAATTAAATATTCCATCGGCAATGTGCATAAAATATTAAAAAGGGATTTTATTTCATCAACCGATTCCTTCATTATTTTTTGCACCCGATGTAGATATAAGAGAGAATTTCTTGTAACCAGTGAAGAAATCGAGTATTCTCGTCTCTAACTTGGTTGGGGATAAAATCTCAAGCTCGGCTCTTCTCTCCTTTCCTCTTCTCTTCCTCTCGTACTTCTTCTTCATCTTTTTCGAGAACTAATACGTCTCGCAATATTTGCTCTTGCACCCTTTTCTACCGTTTTCTTCACTCTCCTCTTCAACGCCCCCTCGTACCATATAATACACCACCAACCAGCTACTCGCGTCTCTTTCCATCTTTTCATATCGTCTTTCTTTCCTCCTTAGCTTCCCCTCTGCCCTGTCCCCCCTTCCCTCCTGGTTCCTCTATACCTACTCTGCAGAATTCCACTATTTCCGCATTATTTCAGCCATAAATTTTCCGAGCAAAATGGCTTGGAATCGTCCTCGATCTTTCACACGAGAGAACACCACCACCACTAGCCGGCGCATAACCAGATAGATGGCTCGACGGATAGATCTAGATACTTTCTTTCAGGCTTTTACCAATTCTATAGATATCGCGCTACGTAGTGCTTTATCTGCAGTTTTGATTTCTACAATTTTATTATCATTTTTAGATGGACTGGAGACGTATCCATATAGATCTGGGTGCTCCTCAAATTGGTAATATTCGAATTTTGATGCTCCAAATTTTGAGTACCGATCCATTTTGATAAGAAAACGATTCTTGCTACTTCGAGGTAAGAAATGAACCGAGTTTCAGATATTTTCGAGAGATACTGCGATAGGGAAAAACAATATCAACCCCGACAGTGCCTAAAATTGGTTCTTAACAAAATAGGAATATCTTCTACTCCTGAAATTCAAATGTGACAAATTTAAGGACCACCCTAAGACTGGAATATCTTCTTCGAGTTTAACTGATTACAGATTACCTCGTTAATCCGTTTCGCCTTAATCGCAGTACTCAAACTTTTCCTAAAACCATCTCCAGTACATGGGTATGTATGTAGGTATATGTATATACGTCAGCCATGTTATCATATACACACCACCAATTCAAATTCAAAGTGGAAAAGTTCTCCCTTCACGCGATAACGCGTTTTCCAAGGTAAGGGATATTACCCGACTTATGTGTGCACCTACGTACGTAACTACGTATGTAGGTATATTATCCTCCGGTTATCGAAGTGCAGTGCAGTGCTGGTACCGTGGTACAGGTACAGTGCTGTTCTGGTTCTGGGTTAGTGTATTAAAACGAATTTAAACACGGTTCTGAAACGCGATGCTAGCTGGGGGATGGTTGGGTAGATGTGCTGGTGAAGCATATAATGGAGAAGTCAGTCAAAGCTTCGGGAAACTTACGACTTCATATAAACCCACGTTACAGCTTGCAGAGCCAATCCCCGCTACTTTGCCTTGCAAAACGGAATTAGCTCAAATTTAATATCCTTTTCAGGAGCGAACTGGAACAACCCTAGTCGTTCATACTCATACACCTACATACCGTGTACGTTATACGTAATAAACAAATCAGATATTCCCTCAATGGACAGAGCTTCATCATAGCTTCGCGTCAGAATAGGAAAAAAACAAAAAATTGTCCCAATTAGATTTGAGCAAGTGACAAATAATTAATGCCCCAATTAGTATACAAACCATAATACATCATGCTCTGTGAACCCTTGAAGAGGAAGCTAGGAGTTCAGGTTTAAGGAGACCCAAGGGATGCTGAGAACAGACCCTCTTCAACCTCATTGAATCCTTACTCGGTATTGGACATAATTATCAACCTGAACATAGCTGAGATAGATTCTGAAGAAGATTAGTTGCCTGCTCCTCTCTCTGAGTATTTCGGTTAAATATAAGGAAGAGTAGAAAAAGCTGTCGATAAAAAGGTGCAATTTGGATCCAGGCGTTAATTATGGATTACTACAGCGAAACTAATCAAGATACAGTAAAAATGGATTCCACCTTTTTCGTAGAGAATTTAATCTCCTCCAATTTTGATATCCACTCTTATCTTGATATCGTTCATGGTTACCGAGATATCGTCGAAAAACTGAATTTAGTATATCTTTCCGTGATCTACTAGATTCGTGAACCCCTCCAGTCCCCCGGGGTTCAGCTGTAATATGGATGTACGGTTTCTCCATCGACCAATTTCGAAAGTCGAGGGAAAATAAAAATACTGACGATGGTAATAACGATAATAATAATAATAATAGTATGACGACTGAATGCAGCAGCCAGGGTCTCGTATCTCGTTCCAGATTTAAAAAGATATCCGGTATATACGTACTGCTGTTGCATCAGGGATGGATCTAAGAAGTTTCATCACTATTCGATAAAGGATGTTCCCTCGTGTACGTTGAAAGAGTACCCATACCGTATACATACATCGCCATTCATACCAAGGGAGGAAAACTTGATATACGCTGTTACTTCTTTTCCTTTGCCTTTTTGCTGTATCTTTTTTAAACGATTTTTTTTCCTCTTCTTACTTGCATGTATCCAAATGCATGTCCAATAGAAATGCATGCATTTGTCCAAAACACTTGGAAAAAAAAAAGAAAAAAGGATGTAACTAAAACTGAATGTGATGGTTAAAATTATGGATTTATAAACTGCGACCGAAGTTTAGTTATAAAATTTGAAAAAAATTTCTCTCGTTGTTAGAGACAAGAAAAAAAAAAAAAAAATGAGGCGTTATTATTTCGTTTTTTATTCCTTTTTCGGTTTGAAGGAGTAAATAATCCCGGTGAGGCACGCCGGTCTAATTCACTCCGTTGCCTCTTATACAATTCCTTCCCTTTCCAAAAGTTCCCTGCAGGTTTTCCTCGTCGAAAGTTTATAGTACACTCGCTTACGGACTTTAACCGCTATTTTTCTCGTGATAAATGAAATTGTTCCGTGGGTCGGTCGGCGCGAGACCCCTCTCGCAACTCGCAGCTCGCTATTCGCTATTCGCTATTCGCTACTCGGGGCGAACAGCGCGGGACCGAAGTTTATGCGAACTTATAATCCGCCACGGTGCTATACGCGACGAGACGCGTCGCGCCGCGGCGCCGCGCCGAGCCGCGGCTATAACGTCATCCCGCAGGCAAGGGCGAGGCAATTCTGTCGGAGGGGCGAGTTCACATTATCCGATAAATTACATCCTATCCCCCCGTAACCAAACCCCATACCCCGTCGTTTCGCGAAAACGATTCAACAACCTGAGGGAAAATTTACATCGACGCACTTGCCTTGTGTTATTAAAAATGATCTTACGTCACGCGAGGGTTGATCTATGCGAAAAATCATCAGAAAATTAGACAAAGTTTCACCTCAAAAGTTCAACGGTTGTCTAAGACACTAATTCGCGATAATAATTTCAGTATTAATGCGGATTGAAATACGAAATTGAAAATTCGCAGACATCTACAATTTTCCATATAAAATTACCATTATTTAATGTCTTCATAACAAAATTTAATGAAGTTAAGTACTCTTTGAATATGCTGCTGCAGGGTTATGAAAATAGGATCTAAAACGTTGGAAATAAAATTCTTATCGCGATTTTTTAAAATTGCGTGTCAGTAAAAGCACCTTGGCATTTCGTGTCAGGAACTAGGCAGGCAGGTCGGTCGGCTCGGTTGGTCGTGTGAAAAATTTTGTTTTTTTTTCCTCTTTTTCAATGAAATTATAGGTATATGTGTACTACATACATAAATATCAGTAAAATCTTTGTTGGTCATTAAAAACGTCGTCTTTAGTCTAGCCAAATAGGCAAAAATAGAAATTTCTATATAGCCCGAAAGTTGAGGGTAAAAAGTTTTTCGATTATATCTTAAAAACCGACGATGATATCGACATGAAAGTTATTACCAAAAATGAAGTAAATCGAATTCTAAATAAAAAAGATTCAATACAATTTTGCTCTATCTTGATCGGCTGTCCTGTAAATTCGACTTCGAATGTCTTGAATTTCAGTTTTTTGTTTGCCCTACGATGACTGAAATTGGTTAGTTATTTAGCCTCTAATAACAGCTAAGCCTGTAAATATACAAGAAGAGTGTACATGACCTTTTTGATAGAAAATTTAATTGTCTTCATTTTTGATATTCACCTTTATCTCGATATCATTAACGGTTCTCGAGATATCATCGAGAGACTAGGAATGTCCTTGGAGTATGTTGAAATTACAGTTTTATTTCGATGCCATACAATGACTGAAAATGGTTAATTATTCAGCCTCAATTAACAACCAAACCAATGAAGCTACAAAAAAAATGTATTCCACTTTATTCATAGAGAATTTAACTGGCTTTATTTTTGATCTCCACTTTTATCTCGATATCGTTCGCGTTTCTCGAGATATTATCAAAAAACTGAATTGGAGTACCTTTTTTCCAAAAAGGGTTCAAGCACTGCACTTAGAGTTCAGTATTTTTAGTGCCTTCGGACTATTGGCATTGATTACTAGTTGCGGTTCATATACCTCACCGACTCTAATTTCTAGTCATTAAAATCGTTGAAAAAGTTATTCGTTAAATTTCCATCCGTATTTCAAAGCCGATATAATTTTGTTCCGCAAACGAAGCTGGTTTGAAGTCGCGTGAAGATGAGAGGGTGTCTGGCTCAAAGGCTGATAGCGGGTGTATGTAAGACAAAGCCAGCCAGGCAGGGGCCCTAACCAATGTGAGTCAAGGCGTCGCGTCGCCGGCGACGGCTATATTCACCGTACGTATACTAGGTGCGACGCGGTAAAGTTCGTTAAATTGTGATAACTCCATCTACATGTAAATCTAATCGCCCCTAAGATAAGGCACTGGCTGAGGGTCGGGCGGATGTGCGAAGCGCGGTGACACCTTACCCACAGTTTTAACCAGGGTTAACTTAACTTAACTTAACTTCGGTTATGTTATGTTAACTCAGGTTAGATAGAGATAGGATTGAAGTGGATTAGGTTTGCTCGCACTCCCACAGCTAGAAAGGGTATAAAATACGACGAAGAGTAACGGGATGAATAAATTATCACCATCGAACGAACCTAAATATTTTCGCAAAATTTTTTCAAAGTCTTAGAACGCCAGTAATCAGTACCGAAAAAAGAAAAAAAAAAAGATTGAATTCTTTCCAAGGTACGTGTGATGGGTCTCCTTAATGAAAGATTGCTGCCGTTTCATGAGGGAGTCGACTTTGCCTTTCTTTGGTAATAATGTACCTTGGCTGAAGCAGCAGCAGCAGCAGCAGCAGCAGGAGCAGCAAGCAAGTAAGCAAGTAAGGGGGAATGAAGAGAAATGTCGAAAGAAGTAAGGGGAATAAAGAAAGAAACGTCAAGTTCCTGGAAAGCCACTTTTGTTTGGAATCGTTTCTTGCTTCCTTGCTTGCTCGTTCCTGATGGGAACGTGGCGTGCTCGGTGCCAATCATGGGGAGTTCTGTTATTGCGATGATTATTACTATTTGTATCGCCGTTGCGAGGTATAGACATACACCTATAGGCCCTCGAAGTTGAACCCAGATGAAAAACGTGCCGTTAGTACCCTCAAACGAGGAGAACCTAGTGACTGAACCGATTACCGCAGCTACCCGAAATAAAAAAAAAAAAGAATAAATAAATAACAACCGATATCAATCGACCACCAGATTCTGTCAATTTAAATTCAGATTTAATGCTGATGGTAGCGGAGTCCCCCTTTTTTTCCCCATTCCTTTTTTTTTTTTCTTCATAGAGTTCTTTCTCGTGTTTCAGTCCCTGTGATCGACGTCCTCGGAGTAGCTGGAGACAAGGTTCAACTTCCTTGCGACGTGCTGCCTGCCGACCCCCATGACGCTGTCTTCATGGTTTTGTGGTTCAAGGAGGACGGAGGAGAGCCGATATACAGGTAGGTGGTTGGAAGAAGAAAGATAGGAAGAAAGATATGTGTATAAAAAAAAGGAAAAGAAAAAAGAAAATTGGAGAAAGAATAAGAGACGAATTTATGGCCGGTATATCCCTCGAGGAGATTTGATTCCGCCGTTACGCGGCGGTCTGTTTCGACGAAAATATTTCCCCAATTTTTTTTTTTTTTTTTGTTCCTCTTCTTCTTATATGCTATTTTGATTTTCTTTTTTTCCTTTTATATAGGGACGTATTATATAGTTCTGTGAGAGTATTTCTCTTATTTATATTACGAAGATACAATTTTTTTTTGCTTCTTCTTCTTCTTCTTCTATTCGTTTCTTTTGATTATCAAGTTTTCAAATTCTTTTTTTTCCGAATGAAAGAAGAATATTCTTAGTTCGTCTACGTCGTCGATGTGTACGGGGTAAGTAAATACTGAATTTATTATACTACAGAAAGGAGTGAAGCAAAAAGTGTTTAAAGAAATAAAGAAAAAAATCTCCTTGTTACGTTCATAAGAAAATGTCGTGTCTCTTGTCTTTTGGGAAAAACTCGACTACCATTTGCTTAGAGAATTTTGCTCACCTTGTGAACGTTCAAAGAAATGAACAAGAAGAAGAAGAAGAAGAAAAAGAAGAAGAAGAAGCTCTAAGGGGTAAAACTGCGAACCGCGCTTTTCGCGAGAAAAAAACAAAAAGAAAAAAAAGGAAAAGGAAAAGGCAAAAAAGAGAAAAAAAATTGGTGAGAGAATTAATTTGGGACCTTGTCTGACGTCAGTAACCCACCCCTGGAGAAATGTCGGTGGGATAGAAACTGGGAGAGAAATAGAAGAGGCAGAATTTCCTGTTTCTCTCTCTCTACTCTTTCTCTCTTTCTCTCTCTGGGCAAGAGTGCTCAGTCACAGCCAGATACTCGAAAACTCCGTGCAGTTGCCGAACGCAATTTAACTTTTAGTCGCCGTAGAGACCCGGAGTTTACTCTGTATGCCTAATATGCAATCACGCAGGTGGATCACTCCCCAGGTTACTAGAATCTCGAAATAATTCAGTGGGAAATATAGGCATACTCATATCCGAACAAGATTGACAAGAAAAAAGACCCGGATTACTTACTTTCATTCTTCGATAAATAAACTCGAAACAAAAAAAATACCACGAATTTTATTCACCCCGTTTCAGCTTCGACGTACGGGACCGGCAGTTCTACGATCCTCGGCTTTGGTCATCCCCGAACGCTCTTGGACCTAGAGCTTTTTTTGTTACTGCCTCGAACCCGGCACACCTCAGCATCGACAAACTCGAAGTAAAGGACGAAGGAGTGTACAGATGTAGAGTCGACTTCAAGAATTCACCTACAAGAAACCAGAAGATGAACCTCACCGTGATTGGTTAGAGCGATTAAATTTTTTCTCGAACTGATAAGACCCCAAAAAAATTTGGAAAGGACTTACACTTTCGTTTTTAGAATTGTCAAATTTTTTGGGGAAATTTTATTTCGAACCACTATGGGCTTGAAATTTTTGGTTTATTGAATACGATTTCTGTATACGTGATTTTATACATATGTACGAGGGGGTATAGGTATATATGTATGTGCGGTGTGGAATTTATGAAAATTAAATGGCTTTATTCAAACGTTTCCAGTCACTCCCGAGAGGCCAATTATCCTCGATGGAACGACGAGGGATATATCTAGGATAGAGGAACCCTACAACGAGGGTGATGACGTGAATCTCATATGCGAGACTAGAGGCGGTAAACCACCGCCTAAGCTCATATGGTTCCTCGAAAACACAGTTATAGACGAATCGTATCACTACAAAAGCGACACCGGGGTTACCATCAACCGGTTGTCATACCCGAAAGTTGGGAGGCAGCATCTCAAGAACAGACTCATCTGCCAGGCCAGCAACACCAACCTGGTTCAACCCCAGTCGAAACTTTTAATTCTCAACATTAACTGTGAGTTTACTTTTTCTTTTTCTTCTTTAATTTCTTCGTTTTCTTTTCTTTTTTTCTCATCCCAACTTTCGGCTATATGGAAAGTAAAAAACACTGGGACGTTATTATAATCACCACCGACGAATAAAAGGTCGAGTTTTTACTGCATCCCCACGATTTTAGGGGTCCCGAGGTATGAAAAGGAATACAATTAAATTTGGAAGATTATTTTTTTCAATGATGAGGATTTTTCGATGACGGATCGACGGATTTTCAACAATTTTTCTTTCTTCTTCCAAGCGGTTGGATCTTAACCAAATTAAATCTCAGAAAATTTTGGAAGTAATCGATTCAGTAGTTTTTCAGTTAAGAAATTGCTTCGAGTTTTGAAATTTCGGAATCAATCAGTTCAGAAGTTTTTTCAATTTGAATAATAGAATTCCTATAGCTTTTGGAACTTTCTAATCGCTAGAATAAAATTCGAAAAGATTTCAGTACGATATTCTTCAAACGTAGAAAATTGACGACTCTATATACCGTCTGACATTTTAATCGTAAATCTGCACGTAGTGTAGCTACAATAATTGTTGAAAAACCCGCACGTCTGACGATATGATTACATATCGGAAATCAGGATCTGGTATTCGATAGGCGTGATCGTGATCGTGAATCGTGATCGCGTAGCGGCTAGTCGGAGCGTTATTACTTGCTAATAAATCAGAATAATATCGTCGATCGTGGCACGAGAAGTAGGGTTTTATCACAGCATGGACAGACACCTAGTATACCAACGGTTCGATATTTTACCACCTCCCGGAGCTGGTTATAGCTGTGTGTGTAACTCGTGCACCGTTCGTGGTACTGCCACCATGATGCAGACTTGCCTCGTACACACCATTCACATTTCCATTCACGATCTGTACAGGAAACCCCAACAGCGCGTAATTGGCGGACGCCTACAATTAGTCTCGCGGTTAATTACCAGCCAACCTGACGTGCGTTGTCCGCCGTAAGCAAGAACGAGGTTCGGCTGCACCGAGAAAGAAAAAAAAAAAAGAAGAAAAGAAAAGAAATTTCTTTTTCAACCCCACACTATACTTCTGCATAAACATTATTTCCCTCCCTCTTTTAAGAGAGACAGAGGAGAGGGAGAGGGAGAGTAAAAAAAAATTATTCATTTAGCAACGGTGGCTGGCTGGTAGTTGGGTGCTCTGCTAATAGACGCTCGTAATTATTAATTAATTACCTTTAAAAATAAAACACCCCTTAACCTCGGGTTTTCTTCACTGCAGTATTCTCGAGTCTCGAGTCTTCAGACTTGAGTCTTGAATAAATATCCTCGGGGAAATTATGTTTATAAATTATTTATTCCAACGGTTAAAAGCGTGTTCGAATGGGGCGGAGGGAGCGGCGCGATTCGACGCGACGCGGCGCGGCGCTACCCTGTTAAAGAATATCTCATAAAATCTACAAGTCCTGAATAAAACGAAGGGAGAAAAGTTGGAGAGAGAGAAAGAGAGAGAGAGAGTGAGAGAGAGATCCAGTTGCCGTAATGGTTTTACTCGTGTTTGCATTAGTCTTATCGTCGATTCAAATAGTACTCTTCTCTCTTTCCCTCGAGATCCCGCTTTCTTCGTCTTACTACTATACCTACCCTTGACGTCGCATCGCGTCCCGTAACGTCGTTTCTCGAGGACCTTAGAAAGCCCGACTGTACTACCCCCTTGCTCCCGTTTATTCCCGCGCGCGGAATTGAACGCTTGCCTTTCACGACTAGACACGCGATCCACGCGATTCTCTGATCCGTCTTCTAAGAGAGGCGTTGCTGATATCTTACCCTCGGAATCTACCGACCAGACCGAATAAACCGCACGTAAGGACAAACCGGAGTATAACGCGAAAAAAATTGAAAAAACAAAAAATATCCGATGATCCAAATCGACGTTTTTTTTTTATTCTCAAAATTAGGAGCTTAAAAAATATTAAATTTACGGAATTCCACATCCAAATTTGCGACGGCTACTGAAAAATTTCCACCCCTCTCTCTATCAAATGTCACGTTTTCTCTTTCAAAAAAAATTAAAAATCGTATATTTTTTTTCCTTTTCACAGTAAAACCGTTGGTGGTGCAGATCCTGACGAAGGAGCCGCGTCTTTCGGCGGATAAAAAGTACGAAGTAGAATGCCGGAGTACCGGGTCAAGACCAAAAGCTACAATCTCATGGTGGATAGCAAACCGACAGATGAAGAAAGCGAAAAACGTGAGTTTTGCAAACCCCGAAAAATTTCAGATTCTTAAGGGATGAAGGAATCAGAAGCTTAACGTCCGCGGTATATCCAGCCAGCGATTGTTATTGAGAGTATAAAACCGCGGGCGATGGATAAGAAAGAATAAGAGAAATAGGGGTAGAGGGTTCGAGCATTGCAGGGGGTTGAAATATGTTCGAAAATTTAAAAACACACGGCTAGATTTACGAGCCCCTAACCTAACGCATATCCCAGTCGGGGGTAAAGAAGAGAGGAAAGGAAAGGAGAGGAAGGAAAGTAGAGGAAAGAGCGAGCAGCCGACCTAAGATTGTAAAAGTTTATCGCTCAGGTTTATTAGTCGCCGTATGGCGGTTGGTTCGCCTGATCGAAGGGTGGCATAAATTTTACCGTAGTCTTAAGAAAAAACGAAAAAAAAAAAAAAAAAAATGAAAGGAGAAAGAAAAAGTCAAAGCTTAGCTTACCCAGCATTTACCTGCCCCCCTTTCGGATCTCTTGATCAGGGATCACAGCCCCCTGTGCAAATGCAGGTTCCTTCGTCTGGTATATACAGAGTTGAAAAATTTTTCTGCTCGTTGTTTTCTTCTACTTTTGCTTTCTTCCAATCTATTTTTTTCTTTTCCATACCCCCTCCCTCCCTGCCCCTCCCAAGTTTATCCCCTTAATTTCAAAACCCCTGGGTTAAACGATAACAGTTTAGTTTCATGGTGGCTTGAATCTTTCACAAAATTGCTTTGCAGGCTTACGATCAGATCGGGAGTTCTCTGACCATCGACCATAAAATCAAACGGTGCTTCCAACAAATGAAAAAAAAAAAAAATAAAACTGAAGAAAAATAGAAAAAGCAAAACGATTTTGCAGAGAAAATTCTCGCGGATCGTATAATTGGAATTTTCACCCCGCCTTTATTCTACGCCTTTGCCTTTTCTGGTTCGATAAAAGAAAAGGGAAAGGAAAGTGATTTCCAAATTTTGTTTCACATGGTTTCAGTATCCTCCGGAAAACAATCAGAGTCTGAGTATTCTGAGCTACGTACCAACGATCGACGATAACGGTAAGTACTTGACGTGTAGAGCAGAGAATCCTGCGATTCCGGACAGCATAAAGGAAGACAAGTGGCGTCTCGACGTGCAGTATCAACCAGTAGTGACACTCCGTATGGGATCGACGCTGAATCCTGACGACATAAAGGAAGGAGACGACGTCTACTTCGAGTGCAAAGTCGGGGCAAATCCGAAGGAGTACAAGCTGGCTTGGTTTAAGGACGTGAGTTATTTTCGCGGGGTATTTACAGTCACCTTCATAACCGAGGTGTGAAAAATGTAAAATGATAAAATGAAAAGTCTGGTTTGAAAATTTGCTTGAAAAAATTTATCAGACTGCTTTTTTCCTACCCCGGTTATAGTCCAATCCCCTTCTAACAAAGCGCAATACGAAACGCCACTTGTTTCCCCTTCACCTCCGCAGGGTAAGGAAATGAAAAATAACGCAACGGCTGGCATTGTACTGAGCGATTACTCCCTCGTACTTCAAGGGCTGACCCGAAGTTCGGCTGGTGAATATACATGCCTAGCTGCTAACAGCGAGGGAAAAACTGCCAGCAACTCAGTGCCTCTTCAGATAATGTGTGAGTGTTTAAAAATTTTGTTCGAAAGTGTAATGAAAAATCCGGATGGAATCAGTTTTTTGAATATATCTCGATAACCGTGGATGATATCGAGGTAAAGGTATCTACCAAAAATGAAGGTCTTTAAATTTACTACAAGAAAGGTCGAACACATTTTTTCCGTATCTTTGTTAATTTTGCTGTTATGCGGGGCTGAATATCTAACTATTCTTCCAGTCATTCTAGAGCCGAATAAAGGCACACATTCCGCGTTAAAGTACAGCGAAACCAATAAAGATATAGCAAAAAAGTGTGGTACCTTTTTCATAGGAAATTTAATTTCCTTCAATTTTGATGCTCACATTCATCTTGATTTTATCAACGGTTCTCGAGATATGATTGAAATACTGATTTCGTGATTCTATTCCGTCTTCTAATTCCACTAGACTATTAGTCGTATTTCGTTAGCCGCACACATCATAGACCGGAAAGAGTTTCCTGCACTGTATACGTGCACATAGATATACCTACCTTAATTTCCACCTGGAAGCTCCGGGTAGGATGTAGGACGCAGCGCGTATCCGTGCATCTTGTAAATGAGCTAAGAGTAAAGGAAGGGGTTAGTGGTGGTGAGGGACGGGAAGGGAAGGGGATGGATGCATATTCAGTGTATGTAAAGCGCAAATGAATATTCATGCATGGGTCAGTCCGGTGGGCAAAGGTACCGCGAAGAAGAAGAAGAAGAAGAACAATGACAAGAAGAAGTCTTCGGAGAGAGCAGAACCTGCAAACACGTTACGTCAAAAGTGACTTAAAAATCGTTTAAATTTGTACGAAATTTACCATCGCCAATTTCGCTGATCGATTTCAGAAGGACGGTGTTAGTGATTGGCTGATTCGTTTCCGGATTGATAAATACCTGTCGCGGTGTTCCATATAATTTGCTGATTTTCTATGCACAATGTACGATCATATATTTGAATAGAATAGCGAACGAATATAATCCCCGATCACAACACGCAGCGGGGCTAAAGCCAGTCCGGTGGATGCTTCGGTGGGAACCCGGTAGCCTTTTACGTAATGAAATTTCCATCCATCGGAACTGTTTGCGGATCGAGTAAATGCGGGATGTTTATTAGCTGATCAAACTAACGCTGATTAAAATATACCCATTAACTCCATATACGAGATAGCGAGTTTCAGTTCGAGGTTAGAGTTGCATTTGCGGTTCGTATACATTTGATCCCTGATACAGTTTTCGGTTTGGGGGGTTACAAACACCACGGTCTGGACCATTCGTTTGGTAAACAGAGTAAACAAGATATATAAATGCCTCTGGAGACCGGGAATAATCGCGCTTTGCAATGTCGTGGTCCTCGTTGTCGTCGTGGTTCAGGAAAATGTATTCATACTCTGCCCCATCCCTGCAGCCCCCGAACCACCACCACTACATTTTCCTTCGACTCGCGCTCTTTCCCTTTGTGTTTATTGTTCTTCTTTTATTTATACGGTTATGGGGCAACGCCGGGGGGGGGGGGAGGTTTCGCTCTGGGCGAAGACTTTTTTTCCACCCCGAAACACCCCGTACATCCCCTTCCCCAGACGACGTGGAATTTGAATAACCCAAGACACGTAAACTTTTTTTTCGCCTCACTCTTTCCCTTACTTTTTTCTTTTTCTTTATTCTTCTACGACCCGGCGAATTTTTTATGCGGATGAAAAGCCGAAAAAAAAAAAAATATATATATAATACATCCGAAACAATAGTAAAAGAGAAAAAAAAATTCAAAACTCTCCGGGACTCTTCGTTGTTCTCCCAGTCACTCCGGTCTGCAAGGAAGGCAAGGCCGAGGTTGTCGTTGGTGCTTTGAAGCAGGAAACCGTACCGTTGGTATGCGCAGTGGAAAGCCGTCCTCCGCCTCTCACTTTTCATTGGACATTCAACAACTCAGGTGAACTTGTCGAAGTGGCACAGTCGAAATACCCGAACGTCCAACAGCAGCATCCTTCGGGGACACCATCGATCGCCGAAAGCCTAAGAGAATATCAACGTTTTCATGGATCCCGACTAAACTACACACCTTCGACGGAAATGGACTACGGAACGGTTGCATGCTGGGCGATAAACCAAGTTGGAAGACAGCGTACGCCCTGCCTATTCCAGGTAAGTAAATCGTCAACAAAATCAAAAAGAAAAAAAAAAATTATGAAGGAAAAACGCCAATTCACGATTTCTTCAGGTGATAGCCGCGGGTCGTCCATATCCTCTGCACAATTGCACGGCGAACGAGTTATCAGCTCCTCTAGACTTCGAGGATTTGGGTTCAAAGTCAGGTTCAGGTCTCATGGTAAAATGCACCGAGGGTTACGACGGCGGTCTTCCGATCCACAGCTACCAGCTCGAGGTTGTCGGCGAAGAAGACGACCCGTGGATATTGTTCAACAAGACTGTGGCCGCGGGTCCGAACGGTCCGATATTCGAAGTGGCCGGTCTAACCGCGGGAAGAAGCTACAGGCTTTTTCTTTACTCAATAAACGCCAAGGGGAGAAGTGAACCGGCCATATTAGAACCAGTTACTTTAAAAGGGGTGGCGATGTACACGACTGGTGAGTACCTTCACCGGATAATTTAACGCGACGTGACATGATCGTTGGAAGTAAAAAACATTCTTCGAAATGGATCATTTTCTACTGTTGTAAACTAGGGAATCAGTGTTTGCAGTTTAGAGGTTGCGTCGACGAGGGTCGGTTTGTCGAGGGCTGGCCCGTCGGCCACCCCGCTCCCTCCCCCCTTCGTACTCGACTCGAAATCGTGGGTAAACTAAATTAACCCAGTGTTGACCGACCGCCGTATGTTACCAATGACTTTCGATTATACAGTTACTGTGCAGGATGCAGAGGGTGAAGTCGATTTACCCCTGACTACAACCGACGCGCACACCCAATCCCACGGCTGACTACTTCGCGCTCGATTTCTTATATGAATTGGCAGACCTTATATTGAGCCACCAAAAATAGGTCCGAACCGAACCCACCCCCCCCCCCCCCCCCCCCCCCGCAACAGACTCTTCTTGGGGTCTTGGAAGGGGGAAAAAGCTTGCCTTAGAAATCCAATATCCTTCACACACAGAAATTTCAGGGTATGGGTTCATATTGTTCTGCCTTATTTAACCTGGCGACCTCCATCCCCGTTTTCCCTTATTCTATTCCATGCCGTATAGACGGTGATAAGAACAACGTGGCGATGATCTAGCAAAACGATATTATGTATAGTCGATCGAAGTTTATTGTCTCGGGATAAAAAAAATTTTTGTTTCAATAAAAACTCGTCTTTGATGTTCTAATTTGTATTCGTTTAAAGAAAATTTGTAAATTTTTTTCTCTCGTATAGTAGATTTTCGGATGAGATTAAAATTTGAGAAATTTTCTGCGTCTCAAAGTGCGTTTTCATGCCGAAATTTTGCTTCAACTGTTATTGAAATTTTACAAATTCCGAGGTATTCTTCGTATTCAAATATGCAAACTCGCAAGAAATCTTATCTCGACAGTCAGAGACCCAATAAGAGATAACTAAATAAGAAAAAAGCAACCCTTGGACAACAATCGTATCGACAAAATTTTTGGCAATACCATATCAAATTTTGAAAAAACAAAAATGAGCTGGAAAATTATCAATCCTGAAATTTCTCGATTGAATTATTACGAGCGAGTCACGCCACCGACCTCCGTCATCTCGGTCAGGCATTTACCCCTCATACACCTATTTACACAGGGTGCAAAAGTTTTCGCTGATTGACAGTAATTTGTTTCGTTAATTGCGCACTCGGTGGTACTGCTACCACCGCCACTGGTACCTCTACTCCTGGCACTGCAGGAGTAGCAGCAACGAGCATTTGGCCCTTTACTTCTCTATCGACCTGGTGGGGTTGTTCGGTTGGTAGCACGCCGCTGAATCTACAAACTCGTAGTCAGCTCTGGCTCGCGGTTAACCGACTAATTGCAATATTGACGCGTCCGAGTTGAAACTATTTACCCAACTACGATCATATCTGCAGGCTTATTCGCGTCGACCACGATTCACGAATTTCTGGCTTCACCACTACGGGGATATAATCCGCAAAGCTCCTGCAATTTTGGAGGAATCTTTTTTTTTTTTTCTTTGAAATTATTTGATTCGACGAAGTTTTTTGCATAATTAATTTCTAGTCAGTTTTAACGAAAAAATAAAAGCTCCTGCAAGCTCGCAAATTCTTTTTGTTTTTTAAATTTGTTCAACACATCAGAAAACCAACTTTTAAACAGACTTGCATTTCGAAAATAATTCTCAATGATCCGGACCAAAATCTGCAAAGCTCCGATCTTGGAGATAATTTTTTTGTTTTAAATTCTTCATGCATTACATTTTTGCACGATCAATTTCTCGCCACTCTTAACGAAAAAAATCGCTGTAAGCTCACAATTTGTAATTTTTTTTTTTTTTTTCAAATTTGGTCAACCCACCGGAAAACCAATTTCGAAAGAATTGTATTCCGAAAATGATTCTCGAATTTGAAATTTGAAAATATCGATGGTGATCGGTCAGAGACGACAGAAGCGACAGAGGCTGTCTCATTTTCTCATTTTCATCCCCTTTATTTTCTTTTAATTCATGTTTAAGTGGTTAAATTTTTTTTCATCCCTTTCTTTTCTCCTCGATGCATCAAATCATCGTGCTGTTAAATTCTCGGTAAGACGTACACATACCTTCTTATTCCCCCGTTTTTTAATTTTTTCTCGTTTTTTTTTTTCTCCTTTTGTCGTTCGTTTTTTGTTCTTCTGTTTTATTATTTCTGTGTTTTTGCCATGATATTGTAAATTCAGGGTAGAGAGAGTAGAGTAGAAAGAGAGAGAGAGAAAGAGAGCGGGAGTAGCTAGAGGGTGAAAAATGTGCTTTATACCATGTACAAGGCATAATATTGTCGTTGGGATTTTTACGCTTTTCGTTTTACTGTATAGCCGAACGAATATATATATAAGGCACTCAGGTTAATTGCCATTCTTTGTTTACCGGTTTTATACCATCTTGCCATTTTTTTTTCTCCCTCTTCTTTTTTTTTTTTTTTTTTATTAGCTTCTTTTTCATTCTAATTTTTTTTTGTTTTTTTTCTTTCTCATCACTTTTCGATATACCAATGTTACTTTAATTTTAACTCAAGCGCTCTTCCACCGCGTCATTCTCTATATATACCTTTCTCTTTCTCTTTTGTGATTAACGAGATTTTAATAACTATACCGTCCGTAAACCACCAGCTAGCACATAGGTTCTTGGAAAACACGCACCCCTTGTCTACAATTGTCGTGGTATACGTATATACGTACGTACATAAATACATAGACACACGTTATAACAGTGCGATACAATTAGCCAATAGACATTTAATTACACGAGGGTATGTGTGTGCAGCAGCGTGGTATATTATAGAAAGGCGAACCCCCTGAAGGGCGAGAAAATGAATGCGTGCAGTACCACGGGGGACTAAAAACGGGGTGAAAATGAAAGAAAAAAAAAAAAAAAAAAAAAAAGAGAGAAAAAAGTAGAATTAAAGAGAGAGATAGAGACTGATTAATACCCAAAGGACAATTAACCGAGTAATTTAATTTTACACCCAAACAGAATGTGAAACAAAAAACGTGATAGCTAAATAAATAATATAAAACGAAACATATACATATATACGTATAGTATATTATAGGTACATAATCCACAAGGGATTATTTCATTCCATATTAGAGAGAGTGCGTACCTACACGAGTATGTGTGCATATAATAATACATTCATTTCGTATATGGATTGTTTCATTTCTTTAATTATTAATTTTTGTTTTTGAAATTTTTTAGGGGGTTAAGAGGTGGAATTTTTCATTCTTCTTTCTAGCTCTTTATCCCTTTTTTCATTATCATGCATAAACCTTTGCATATATATAGCTATATATCCACTTTGTCCCCGTGAATTCTACGTTGCTGTTGCCATTCTCGATCCTATACTATATACACCGTGTTTCGGTGTTTAAATGAAATTCCTTTGCGAACAATAAAACATCAAAGAATCTTCCTTGCAGTGGCATAGTCTGTAGGTGGGTACGTATATACGTAGATATAACAGAAACAGAAACAGAAACAGTAACAGCTATTGTATATTCGAATTATATCGCGTGAGCGAACGAACGAACGAGTGAAAAACGAAAATAAAAGTTTTATAGAATGAAGGGGGAACAAAAAAATAATAAAATTTGGTTCGTTGATTCCGGTGAGACATCAGCAGCTTCTACACCTCAAACCCCGGTAACGTAAACGCGCGTTAGGCCAAATGCGTATAGTTCCAAGCGATAATAGCTCGTTACATTTTTATATACCAAGGCAAATAATGACCTGCAGGGGTAAGCAGAGAGAGAGAGAGTGAGAGAGAAAGATATGTATAGAGAATAAATGGAGATAGAAATAGGGGTGGTTTTAAATTTATTCCCTTAAATTCAAGGCGCGTGAATTAACCCGTAACTTACGAACGCCCCGTCACCCGGTTTAATCTTATTCCTCATTTTAATGCAGGGTCAAAGCTAGACAGAGATGGAATAACGCCGGTTTTAGAACCTCGAATCTGTCATTAAGGAAATAAATTTACCTTTACCTATACCTATCGATGTGGGTGGAGGTGTGTGTGGGTACCCACAGCACTGACGCCGGTGCGCAATTAAAAAAGCCTCTTTTCAATTACACGCGGGGTGTTATACAAGCGTGTAAATCGCGCGGGTGAAAATGAGAAAAAAATTTAATAATATACGTATATATACCAGCTGCTATTAAGCGAAATAATTATATAAACGATTTCGTAATTTATTTTATACCTCTGGTTATACGTTTTCGAAACGTTTATTTTTTTTTTTTTTTAGGGGTGAAAAAATTGATCTATATATCGAAAGCCAAAGTCTATTCATTCGTTGTCGAGATATATTCGGATAGAAAAAAATTGAGCTTCCAAACCCGGATATATTACCGTCCAAAAATGGTCAGAGGTCCCTCTGTGGATCTAAAAAATAATAAAAATCCGTAGAGATCTGGTGAATAAAACCGGACTTTTCATTTGTCGGTGTGATTATTAAAAACCTGGATTAACGCAGCCAATTTCCAGTTCGACTGTGCAACAGCGGTCGTATTAAATTTCGTTATTCCAAAACTACCGTAACTAATGACCGCGCGGCCTAGTCGGGTTGCGGCATTCGGCATTCCCTCGGAATCACTGTACACCGGTTTTAAAATCCCTAAATCCTCATAGCCGTAAAATGAATTGAAAAAAAATAGTCTCTACGCGGTTGAAATCCGGTATTTTATTCATTTTTTATATATCCTTTTTTTTTTTTTTTTTTGCTTTTTGCTATCAGGCAACGCCGACACCGCGATCCTCAGTCCCGTGCTCCTCGGGCTAGCGGCCACCGCCACCCTCCTGGCTTTAGCTGTCGCTGGAGTCCTCGCAGCCCTTTACAGGAAACATACAAACGGACGAGGCGGTGGACAGAGCCCAAAACATGCACCGATTGCTAGAGAACCGCCCCACCCCGGGGTGACTACCCCTATGCATCCGCAGAACAAACAAACTGCTGATGACATGGACCCTGACATAATTCCGAACGAGTATGGTGAGTTGAGGATTTTTGGAAGCGGAAAAAATGTGGAGGAAAATCGAGAAAGAGTGAAAAACAAAAAAAAAAAAAAAAAAAATTCGGGTATTCTTTTGAGAGGAAAATATTACTTTTGTTGGTATTTGTTCGTTCAGAAAGAAGACCGCTGACCTATACACCGATATACAAAACCCCGCCGCAACGTAGAAGAAAGGATTTACGTCTCGGCGAATCACTTAGTGATGAAAAACCAGTAGTTCAACAGAAACTGGACCTTCAACCCGATCCGAGATTAGCGGAAATAGAATCTAACTTTATACAACAAAATACTTATACCCAACCACCGACTATGGCAGACTTCAAACAGATGGCGATGGACGCCTATAATCAACGGAATAATCAAAATGTGAGTTCCTTTCTTCTACTTTTTTTTTTTGGTTCGTTTCTGTTCGATGAAAAATCTCGATTCCCGTTACCAAAAGTTAGAAAATCAATTTATTACCTTTTCGAGAAGGACGAAAATAAAATTGAAATTAAAAACCGTAGCTCGCTGCAGCGGGCTCTTTATTAAAATTCGACGAAACGTCGAAAATTTTTGACAAAAAGGTGGACAAAAAATTGTCAACAAAAAAAAAAAAATAAATAAATAAATAAATTTCGTGCCCTCGAATTGCCCGAGATGAATCCGCCACGTATATATTTATATATACACCCAGTACATATACATATAGTTTCAGTAGTAGTTTCGAAAGTTTTCATGGTTGAAGATGTGCCCACGCGGTGTTCCAGTATAGCGACCCCCCAACCCGGGTTGGAGAATAGTTCTCCAAAGTTTGGTCGGTTGTTGTTGTTTGGAGTTTAGGTATTACTACATACACCGATGCATATAGGGTATATACAGATACATACACCTATATTATATACATACATATATATATATATATATATATATATATATATATATATATATATATATATATATATATATATATATATATATATGCTTATATACTATATGTGTTTATAAGGTGAGGATTTGTCTTTGGTTTTGCCAACACAGGTGTACTACAGTCTCCAGAGATCGAACAAGGGTGTATCAACGATGCCTTCACAGCGTCCAGTGTCATCCTCGATTTCAGCACACGCGAAGTTTCATCAACCGGAAGTGGTTACCCGATCAAATCGAATACAGGAAAGTTGTATATAAACTCATACGTTATATCCGGGTCGCGGTGTGCAACGTTGAACTTTTTTTAAAAATAGAGAAAAAAAAATTTACAAATTCATTATCTTCGAGATGTTTCGTTTTTTTTTTTTTTTTTTTTTTTTGTTACATCTTGTAAAAAATCTCCTAATATCTCGTCAGAGGCGTCAGAGTTTCGTATATACAATTGTTAAAAATGATTCGACTAATTGAACGTGATCGATTTATAAATAATGTAAAATTTTCGAAATTAAGAAGAAGAAGAAGAAGAAGAAGAAGAAGAAGGAAAAGGAAAAGAAAAAAAATTGAAAAAAAATCAGCAGAAACATATAAATTTCTTATACACAGCCACCAGTGGCTATATATAATACATATAAATATTTACGAGCAAACGAACCAGAGAGGTATCTTCCCCAAATAGGGTTTGCATGTATTTTTCATTATAGTTATCAAGGTTGTTCGTTATTATTATCATTATTATTATCATTATTATTATTATTATTATTACTGTTATCTCATATAAATATATTCATACGTTTATTCATCCGTTTATATTAATTCATTCAATCATTAATCGATTACGATTCATTGAGGATAATATCGATCAGCTGTACAGAATTTGTTACATTGAATCCAAACTATATATATATATACGTATACAGTTTGTAGGTAGGAGGTGTAAAGGGACGGGAATACAGTTAGCGATACTCTAGTCAAGATAAAAGAGGAAAAAAAAACGAAAAATGAAAAAAATGGCCAAGACAAAACAAAAAAGAAACCCAATTCAAAAATATTTCCATGAAAGAAAATGTTTAACAAGAATCGTGTGAAAAATTGAACAAGAAAAAGAAAAAAAAAAAAAGGGTTTGAAAGAATTCTATAATATATGTTGTATAATATATGGGGCATTCCACGTCAACTCGACCTGGTTTTTACCCTTGACCTCTCGGATTGGGCCCGCGATTTTTTGTGTGATTGTTCTCACTTTGAAAGGCACTCAGTTTTTATTTCAGATTTTTTCAAATCGATTTGAATTTTCTACAATTTTTGAAAACGACCATATTGATCGACACATTTTAAAAATCTGAAAAAATTCTGAAAAATCGTGTGTCAGATATCAAAATTTTGAAGCTTCAAGCCGGAGTGGGGAGATTTTTCCTTCTTATTGTTTTCAAGCTTTTTCCGAAAAACAAACAATAAAAAAATTAGAAGCGGGAGTTATTTTACTATGGATGGTCACTGAAACATTTTCATATGTTACACGGGATTCTTGAAAATTTTTCCAGATTTTTCCCAAGAGATTTTTTCGAAAAAATAAAAAAAATAAAAATTTGCGAAAAATCTGAAAAAATTTAAAAAAATCCGGTGTAACATATGAAAATGTTTCAGCGACCATCCATAGTAAAATAACTCCTAATTTAATTTAATTCTAATTTTTTATGGTTTTTTTGTTGGAAAAAGCTTGAAAACGGTAAGAAGGAAAAATCTCCCCACTCCGGCTCTAAGCTTCAAAATTTTGATACCTGACACACGATTTTTCAGAATTTTTTCAGATTTTTAAATTGTGTCGATCAATATGGTCGATTTCAAAAATTGTAGAAAATTCAAATCGATTTGAAAAATCTGAAAAAAAAACTGAGTGCCCTTCAAAGTGAGAACAATCATATAAAAAATCGTGGGCCCAATCCGAGAGGTCAAGGTTCAAATCCAGGTCGAGTTGACGTGGAATGCCCCATATATACTCCCGTTCCTGAAGTATAGCTCCTGAAATAAAAAAAAAGAAGAACCCTTATGCATATACATATACATATAGGTACTTACTGAAAAAAAAAAAAAAAAAAAAAGTAAAAATAAAATAAAATAAGAAAAAATACAAATCGAAGAAGAAGAGTAAGAGGAAAAAGAAAAAAAAAAAAAAAAGAATATAAACCACACAAAACAAAAATTTTTGTACAAACTATATATTGTAAATAAATAAATAGGCATAGATATTATACAATTAATTATGTGAAAAGAATTTTCATTTCCATCCTTTCTCCACGCGATTTTCCTGGCGAAAATAAATTCTACGAAATTTCCACAAATTTTTTTTTAAAGAAAATTTTTCGTATTTTTTTTTTTCACAAGAACGACGAAAAGAAAAAAAAAAATCACAGAAAAGAATTTTCTAAATTACTAAGAAGCCTTACAATTTTTTTTTCGTGTGAATAACTACGAAATGTTCGAATTTCTTTCTAAAAAAAAAAAAATCGTAGAAATTCTTATAAGGGTAGAAAAATTTTCGCCAGGGTTTTATCGTTTCCCAATAAATCTTCTTATTCCAGGAAAAAAAAAAAAAAATTTATAATCCCCATTTCGAGGGTCTGAGCCGATTCTCTCTCTCTCGGTATCGGTTACTCGATGTATAGCCACCTAATTAATTCTACTATCACAAGTGACCGGCCTACATAGGAAACGATTAGGCACGCTCTACACGCGAGGAGTTGGCTGACTGAATATTGACCGCAGGTAGGTAGTAAGGTAGGAAGGCAGGTGGTAAAAGTATACAGTACAGTATATAGCTTATACCAGCGATTCCGAGTAAAAAGAGGGATTAAACCGTCGAGAAGGAAATCCAGTTTTTTTAATTAAATGTAGAAAAAAAGGGGGAAAGAGTGAACCAAAAAATGTGACAAGAAGAAGAAAAAAAAAAAAAATCGGGGAAAAAACCAACGTCGATATTTCGAATTTTTGACAAATTTTATCTGGTCACTGTTTCCTCTCTCAATTATAATTTTTTTTTTTTTTTTTTTCTACAATCAACGGATTTTAAAATTGATTACGTTTCGTATTAAACAGGCGCGGGTTGGTATCAGTAGTACATAGCGATTCGTCACGTTCAAGCGAAGAGCTAAAGCGATTTTCGAGCTGAAAATGATCAGGGAAATGGCGCCCCTAAACGGCCTCCACGACGCCCCTTTATTATCCAGTATTTCACTTGTTTTTTTATTTTTTGCGAGGGAATGGGGACGATCCGAAGTGCAGGAGAAAGAAGAAAAGAAAAGGGGTTTTTTTCTTCGTATATAAAGTTGTCAATTTTCCTTACCGCCAAGTACACACACGCATACACAAACGCAACTTAACCACCCCGATTCGAAACCCACAGGAACGATTTTCACGAGCTGTTAAATTCCCAGCCACACACGTTCCCAATTTTTTTTATTTTTACCCTTAAAGTACGTCGAAATAGGTACGAGATAAGAATATTAATATAAATAATGAAATTCTTCTTTTTTTTAATCTCATTATTATTATTTTCTCAAAAAATATCGTTCCGCTTCCAAAGTTTTCGGTATAAGTGAGTCTCGTCGTCGTCGTACCTCGCCTTTTTAACTGAATAGATTTAGAAAATTGGCACGGCCGTTCTGAGATAAAGTAAAAAAAACGAAAACAGAAGGGGGTTAGGTCGGTAAAGCCTCGAAAGAGTTGGCTTCTCTTTTCCCCTCTTTTTCTATCACATCTTATACTCTAGTCCTTCTTTTTTTCTTATTCCTTTTAACGAAACAGCCAAATCCCTCAAACCCCTTTGCCAATATTTATCTTACCCTTATTTCTCGTTCTGATGTTATTTGTTATAACCGTATACCCAAACCACTTGTTCAAACTGTACAACGACTCTGATGCGAAAAGGGGTAGGCATGGTTGGTAGGTACTGTGAAGAACGGAATAATTAATTCTTCCCAAAAAGCATTACTGATCATGAATATACAGAGGCCACCCTGCAGCTCCACCAATCGAAATTGTATTTTCAATACAATTGAGGGTTAAAACAAATACATAAATATATAGGTATGTATAGCGCCTTATATACAGAGGGGTTAAAACCTCTTTAAGAAATTATTATATTCTATGGGAAATCTATTATTAAGGAAAAAATTTTCACATTCCGATTTCTTGTAGCGAAATTTGATAACTTGACTCACTTATTTCTGAAAGAATGAATTAAACTGAACTTTTTTTTGTTCACGAACGTGAAGAAAAAAGGGTTAAAAAAAAAAGAACAATTTTCCGCAAATATTGTACCATTTCGCGATTCAGGTTTTTTTTTGGTTTTTTTTTTTTAAACAAAAATGAAAGGGAGAAGATATAACATACACAGAGATAAATTTTGCTGCAGGTATCATTAAATCCTCACAGTAGGTACGAAGAGAGAGACAGAAAGAGAGAGAGAGAGAGAGAGAGGGATACTTTAATTCCGAGCGTATTATTCAAATGGTTTTGGATAATGCTTTAGAGTCGCGAGAACGAACGTTGAAAGGGGTGGTTCTGGTTCTCGTTTCTCGTTTCTCGTTTCTCGTTTCTATTCGACTTCCCGTTGCTGCATATTTATGTACACCGAGAACCGAGACGAACCGAGAAGAAGGAGAAGCAGAAGAAGAGAAGAGGAGAATAAGAGCATTTACATACAACCGCGAAACCCAGTCGCGGAGGGTCCTCGTTGACTTGCATCAACCTTTGTACGAAACATCATCCCTCGAGATATTGATATCGCTTCATGCCTGTCTGGAGGTAAATTTCGCACTCCTTGCTCACGTCGACAGTACAATAACCCATTTTTCTCAATTTCCTCAGGCTAATTTATAGCCACATCAATCGATCACAATATGACAAAATAGAAAAGCCCTCAGAGTGTGAGGAGACGGGAAATTACCATCAGTGAGTGGAGCGGAGTAAGAGGCCCACACTCCACAGTCCTTAATCGAGTAAGTTCATTTTCGAGATTCGTTTGTTAATTTATTCAAGTGGTCGAGTACTCTGATGCAATTACATCAGAAGTTACACAGCAGCGGCAGCAGCAGCAGCAGCAGCAGCAGCAGCAGCAACGTGCACAGCGACCGAGCTGCAAATTGCCTGAATAGTTGGCAGGAAGATCTTCGAGCTCACGCCTCAGTGATTTGGGTTACCTATTTTCTGGGAAAATGGACCCACTGAATTCTAAATCGTGTTCAAATATATTCACAGCGACGCGATTGTTTGTCCGGCAGTCAAAATAAGGGAAATATTCAAAATTCTAGTTCCTTTTTTGATTTTTTTTTTCCATTTCCTTTTGGTTTAGTTTCTTTTAATTACTCCGGAGTGTTATTCCCATTCGTAAAGTAATGAGGAGCCTCATAAGTAAGGCTCTAATTCGTATGGGTATATAAGTATGTAGGTGGGTAGGTATAGGTACTCGACCGTTTAGCCCAACCGTTAATTGTCGAGACTCGGAGCTATTAAGCACAACCAGGGAATGAGTGAGAGAGAGAGAGAGAGGTGAGAGGAACGTGGAATTAAACCGGCTTAATGATATTCATTCGAACTTACATTAATTTGAATTTACATTCCGTCCTCCCTCTCGCCCATGGCCCTGCTTTGCCCTGCGCCCTAGCCGTCACTTCGACTTATCTTTCACTCTGTTATATCGCACCCAATTAGCAAACGGGCTTCGAGTCAAAAAAAGAAAGAGAGGGAGGGTCTGGGGGTTCGGAAATTAATATTTCCAATTTGGCACCAAACAGCGGGCTCCTTATGATCGATTTAAAACGTCATTTTGATCGGGAATTACCTGAGACCTGCAGGAACGAAACGTTATCGAGGTTCTTAAGGCCTTCGATCTTCTTAATCGCTCTGACCTTGCCGCCTTAAGTGATACACCTACCGGGGTTAAAGGGCGCGGTTAAATCGTGAGCAAGCCGTCAATTATTCCAACCTATTTTTTGCCCGAGAGTTAGGGGCGGGATCGGCGATCCTATCGTATGCCTCCTTTCTTGCTGCGCAAGGGAGGTTTCCGAGGGTCGGGAATAACTTTAACGACTTTGTTAATTATTATTCCCGATGGAATCGCGCGGGGGCTGATCAAGGAAACTTCGAATAGTCCCGCAGGCAAATGTGGGGAAAAATAGAAATCATAAATAAACGTTTTAAATTTGGCTCAGATTCTCATTAAGGCTCTTTTTGGGGTTTGTAATGAAAATACACAACCCTAAGTGCAAAAATTGGAAAAATTTATACTTCAAACCAGTTTTTGGGTGATATCTCGGAAACCGTGAATGATATCGAGATGAAAGTAGATATCGAAGATAAAGCTGATTAAATTCTCTACGAAAAAGATATGAAACATTTCTTCTGTATCTTTATTGGTTCGGCTGTATTTTGAGCTTAAACATTTTTATTTCTGTATGCAGCGAAGAATCGAAGTTTCAAAAGGGTTTTGAATAAAGGCGATAATCAGCGGAACCGATGAAGATAGAGGAAAAATGTATTACATCTTTTTTGTTCAAAATTTAATTGACTATATTTTTGATGTTCACTTTTATCTCGATATCATTGACGGTTATTGAGATATCATCGAAAAACTGATTTTGAGTATAATCTTACTGTTTGAAAAGTATTCGATCGGATTTACCTAATAAGGGCGTTTTTTTTTTTTGTTATTTCGTCTTCAATATTGTATTAGGCGTTTTAATTACAGTTTAAATTTCCGAATCGCTTTAGGGTTTTATCGCCCTTTAATATCCGGGCTTATAGAAACACGGCCTAAATACAATATATAATATTCCTGGTATAAACGGCATTAGATATCTCAGTTAGCGAGGCAATTTGCAACCCTCGTACCAACCAGCCCACCCCCAAAGCCCACAGCTCTTTGTCTACTTGATATTAAGTAACATTACCCCAACAATCGAAAACAATTATCTTTAAACCTTAATAACATCCGGTATGGTTCCCTTTCCTTTCGGGGGTTGCAGGGCGGGGATATATACACACACCCGTACAAAAAGAGACCCCCAAAAACTTCGCGATTTACTGACTACTACTTACCCTATATTCCGCGCCCCAACAATCCCGGAACAATTATCGCTGAAAATTTCGTGTAATTATTATCATTATCGCATTATCAAAACGATTAGGGAATATTATAATATATACGATTCTGCAGGAAATGTAATCCTGCGCAGGATTTAACTCGAGTTTCTATACCGCGCCATGTACCAAAAGATAAAAAATTTCCAAAAATTCGGGGCTCATTTTCGTACGGATTTTTTTCTTTCTAGTTTTTTTTTTTCTTTTATTTTTCTCTTTACTCTTTTCAAGGGAATAACAAATCCCTATTTATTTTATTCGAGATGTTGTTTGTCCTCTAAGGAGATAAAGGCTAATGGAATAAAGATTTGAGAAGAAGTCTGTACAGTGTCTGTGTGTATATTCATTCGTTTGCTGCTTCTTCGCCGCTACTGCTATACCAGATTCCGTAATTCCGTTTCTTTATTTATTCTTTATAGCAGAGCAGAACGCGTTGCCGTTGGTCGAGTGAGGTGGGTAGGTAGGTAGGTACAAGCTTTGCCAAAATAAATATAATTACGCAGAGGAAGAACGCGGACCTCCCTCATTCCCTCATTCCTCTCGTTTCTCTCGTTCCCTTTCGACCCGTTAATTCACCCCCAGGGGTGAATGCGTGCTATCCAAATCCCCTCCCCGAGGCAGGGTGTCGCGGTGAGGAATTTCTTTTTATTTACTTTATTTTATTTTATTTTTTCTTCTCCTTTTTCTGTTTGTTTTTTCTTTTTTTCTTCTCTTTTAAAGTTCCTTTAGCCCCTCGCGACCTCGCCAGGACGTCACCTTCTCGTCCTCGTCCTCGTCGTCGTCTCGTTATTCGTTAAACCTGACCACTTCTGGTCCCGTTCTACCGGAACTCGACGCGGCCATCCGTTCAACAATTTCGATCAATCAAACGAACTCTGGGGAGTGAAAAATCTGATATTCAAAATTCTTTCGACGATAATATAAAAAGTATTAAAAATTTACTTTCCTACATTTTTTTTTTCTTTCGGTCTTTAGAATTGATACTATTTGTTTTTAACTTCCCGTTTCTCTGATATCAGAGAAAAGAGGAAGTTATTGTATTCACCCCGAAAATGAAAAGTTGAGTTTTCACTAGATCTCGACGTTTTGAAGTCTAGAGAATCATCTCCGATCATTTTCAGATGGACGTCTGTGTGTGTGTATGTATGTATGTATGTATGTATGTATGTATGTATGTATGTATGTATGTGATCAATTTTTTTGGCCGACGATATCTCGAGAACGAGCGGTCAGATTTTGATCAACTTGGTCTCAATCGACGCGCCTCTTCGAAACTTAGAACTGATTAGATTTTGGTTTCTATCGGTTTAGTGGTTTTCGAATTATTTAAAAAACAAAATTCTGAAAAATAAAATAAAAATCATGATATCTTGAGAATGGATGAATGGATTCAAATGAAAATTGGTACCACAGGGTTTTTTGGAGCGCTGATTACGAACCTGAAGTCAAATTTTTTTTTCGACTCATTTAGATAACAAAATTCTGAAAAATAAAATAAAAATCATGATGTCTTGAGAATGGATGAATGGATTCGAATGAAAACTGGTACCACAAGGTTGTTTGGGGCGCTGATCACGAATCTGAAGTCAGATTTGCAAAATTTATGATGGTGATTTTTTTAAGCTCAAATTAGCGTGAGAACGGGAAGTTGAAGGGCTGGCACATGGGCAGCCTAAAGCCGCTTGTTTTTTCCAAGACTCACTATAGGTATCGCAAGAATCAGATAAAAATAAAAAAATAAATACAAGGGTCTGTCCCCAAGAAACTCGAAAGATTATCTCAACAACTGCGAGACTAACAAAAATTGGATTAACGTAAAAACAAAAATGACACAATTCGAACGACAAAGGATATCTTAGCCGAAATGCTTCTTGTTTTTAGGCACGATCGTTGAAACCGATGAGGTTTTAGGCGGGAAAAATTATGACACACGCACGTAGGCATGCATCTATGCCTTCGTGCACGCTGCTACGTCTATGTATACTAAAAGCTATGGAGAGTTTGGAAAAAGGTTAGGGAGAGTTTGGAAAAGCGTTTCTCTGAATATTTATATTTTAGGTCGAAAAATTGCTCCTGGTATCAGGAGAACATCTGATCCGAGGAGGTGTGCCGAAATTTTTGGCGGGAAAACCCCTCGAGTGTATGTCTATAAGCAGGCATGCATTCGTATAGATGTGTCTTTCTGCATGTTTCATTCGCTTACGAAATAAGGAATTTCTGAAATTTTAAGTCGAAAAATTTCCCCTGGTATCACGAGGACATTTCATCCGAGGAGGTGTGCTAAGATCATTGGCAAAAAATTTATCTCGATTATTCGATTCGATAAACATGTCGATTATTCGATTCTTAAATAAAGAGTCACAAGGTGGGGACGGTTGAAGATAATGAATAAATTGACTTTCTGCAATATCCAGAGGATTTTTTCATTTTGGAACTGATTTTGAATCAGATCCCCGAATCACGATTGTTTTTGAATTAAAAATTTACCGATGTTGAATTTATCTAACCTTGATTTTCAAAAACATTTTAATTGCAGTAGCTCTTTTTCTCTCTCTTAATTTTTTTTCTTGTTAATTTGTTGATCTGCCAGTTTTTTCTTCCTCGTTTTTTTCGTTTTGCATTCGCGACTTATAAAAAGAAGCAGTAATAAAGAAAAAAGGTATTTTTCCACCCTTGCTACTCGCCAGGGATTAATATTACATGTTAAAAAGGTAGGGCTAAGTCGAAGTGGAGGTTGCAACGTAGGTAGGTAGATATATGAACATACATACACCTACTTTGCATCAAAAACTGGACCGTCACCTTTGATATTCATCCCAGAGGAATTATACATACGTCGGTATAACGCAAACAGGATGAAGACCTGAAAAACATCCGAAATTTCGTTCTCTGGTACATACATAGAACCTCGAGAATTCGCTCCGCGGCTGTGAAAAAGCGGAAAAATATAACCCGAACACTGGTGAAAAAAGTAGTTGAAAAAAAAACACCGCTACTTGAATGAAATTTCGAAAAAAAAAAAATATTTTTCGCATACGGGGCATTCCATGACATCTCGATCAAGATTCGGCGTCGATGTCTCAGATTGGTTTGATAATTTTTTGCATAAAATTACATGACGAAAAACGCAATCCTAATTTTTTTCAGAATTTTTTGATCCAGCGTCTCTGAAGTATGATTTAAAAACTTGAAAAAAAACACCCACTTTGTAAAATCTGAAAAAATTCAGAAAAATCTTATGAAATATATGAAAATTTTTTACACCTATTAGAAGATGGAGATTTCATAACTTCAGAAGATAAATAAGGAAAATACAAAATTAAAAAAATATTATGATTCCATTGCATTTTTGGCATCAGAATGAACATAAAAGCTCCTTATAATATGGGCCGAAAAATGTCTGTTTAGAGAGTTACAGGGAATCAAAAATATCAGGATAATATTTATAAATATAAATTTGCGAATATAAATATTATATTAATATATTTGATTTCCTGTAACTCTCTGAATAGACATTTTTCTGTTTATTCTGATGTCAAAAATGCAATGGAATAATAATAATTTTTTAAATTATTATTTTCCTTATTTATCTCTTGAAGTTATGAAATCTCCATCTTCTAATAGGTGTCAAAAATTTTCTTATATTTCATAAGATTTTTCTGAATTTCTTCAGATTTTACAAAGTGGGTGTTTTTTTATTTTTTCAAGTTTTTAAATCATACTTCAGAGACGCTGGATCAAAAAATTCTGAAAAAAATTAGGATTGCGTTTTTCGTCATGTACTTTTATGCAAAAAATTATCAAACCAATCTGAGACATCGACGCCGAATCTTGATCGAGATGTCATGGAATGCCCCATACCTATAAAACGCTACCAATTTATTTACTCGATAAATAATATAGTTTCTGAACACGGGACACAACCCTGTTCGCATGTCTTCAACGGTTATAAATTCCGGATCGAAAATTTCATGAAGTATGTACGTCCACACATACGTGGACATACGTATAACGTATATTATACCTGCATTTGAGATTTTCCGTTTGTAGATAACTGACCAATTAATCCGTGGGTTTAATTCGTTGTAGACAAAAGGTAGGTATGTACTAGTACTGGTACTGGTACATACATACACCTGGTTAGTCCCTGTACAAGTGTACAACGACTACCAGACTAGAATGGTGCAGATACGAGACTAGCATTGCGATTTGAAAAGTAACGATTATTCTAGGCGAACGAGCCGCAGCCCTCGTCGGAGTTTGGACCCCCGGGGATATTCGTGGTGACTCGCTATTAAATCAAGGAATTACAACGATTAACCCGGGACTGAGGCTAAATTATGGCCGCTTCCTCCGCGGTCCACGCATACAACCGGCCCCCGGACCACCCGAAGGGAAGAGAGAGAGGGTAGTCCGCCCTATACGCGATGAATCTAAATCAGAATTAGACGCAGTGGCTTTCTGCACCGATCCCACCGGATTCCAAAATCTGTATGTAACCTGCGAATTACGAAACGGTTAGAAATTTCGAGAAAAAATGTAATATCCAAAAAAGAAACAACATACGTATATAGATCGCAGTAGCAAAGAGGAACAATTTCGGTTAATCTTTCACGGGAGTAAAATTCTTCGAAGCGTATTATTGCCCCGAAGGGGGAATTTCGACGCGCGTGTGTGGGGACCGTGGAAGGGAATTCCCTTCGGACAGTCTCCTATTTGTCACGTGGAGCTTAGCTGAAATTATTAGGTCGAGGTAGCTGCCAAGAGGACGCGCCGGACTCGCTAAGCTTCCAATTACTGGACGTAGCTGCGAGGATCCAGGAAAGGGGAGAACCCGGCCTCCAGGCCTGAAGGCCTCGGGGTGTTTGTGCTCGTCAGTGTTCCCCGTGTTGTCTTCTCTGTTCCTGCGGTACATAGGAAAGGGAGTGAGCGTTAAGATGGGAAGAGAATAGCCGGGAAATGCGAAATGTGCGAAAGGGAAATTGGCCTGCAGCCCCTAACTTTTACCTTATGCTGAATCAGCAGCACCCTCTTCGCCCCGGGTGCCCCCTTACACGTAGTCGTTAGTGTATATCGCGTTATTCGTCGTTTTCCCGTTTGTCAATAAGAATAAGTAAGACCCTCTCTCACCCCTGCGACTGAGAAGATTGTTTCAAGCCTGTTGAATTACGTTTGAGGGTAGTTATTGTCGACATTTATTCATTCCAGAATAACGGACCTCCCTTATACCTTATTCTTTGCTCGGTAGCGAGACAACCTTATCTTATATCATTCCCCATAGAATTTCTATCCCGAAGGAGGGCTGATGATACGAGTTGGAGAAACCGAGCGAGACAGAGCGACTAGCTCGGGCATTCGCTATTGTCGGCGTGAAATAGAGGTCGTTTTTTCCGGGGGTTAAATAAAGGTTTGATAAATGCGGAGACCGGACCGGGGACTGGACCTTACCGCATCGCATCTCCTCCCTCTTCTTCTTCTTCTTCTTCTTCTTCTTCTTCTTCTTCTTATTCTTATTCTTTACATTGAGACAGGGACAGAGCCCAATCAGAGAAAAAGAGAGAAGGAGAGAGTGGAAGAGAGAGAGAGAGGGGAAGAGAGATAAGGAAAGAAATGAAAGAAAGAAGGGGATAAATCCGAGAGTGAAAGACAGTTCCAGCAAATCTACGCTTGATTCAATTGCCCCGTTTTCCTCCTTTTTTTTCTTATCTTTTTTGGTTTTTCTTTTTATTCACCAGCTCCTTCCGTTTTTCCTCGGCAAAGCGAACACCTAACGAATAGACGATTTAACCGACGAATTAATTCTTCGAGAAATACGTTAAATCCAGGATTATTTTTCCTTCTTTCAAAGCGCACGGAGAATAGGCAGAAATTAAAATTTGGTTCTGCAGTTCTTGTGTTCGCGAAAATAAGAAAGTACAACCATCATTTCAGAATTGAAGGGAAAAAAAAATAGAAAATTGTATAACATCCTTTCGAAAAGTGTAACATCGTTTCGTAACATCGTAACAATTCTTCCCATAATCGCGTTACGCATCACGATTACTGAGCAACGTTACATTCAGCGAACAGGCACTCCCTCAGTTATACTGCACGCATCGTCAAGTGGTTTTCATGATGTTCTTGTTCAAAGCTTAAAACAACCAAACGTAAAGGTTGAATGGTAACAGTAGGTAAGTATCTCGTATAACAATAATTTACGAGTTGACGTATGAGTCGTATACATATCTACCTGTATTCCGTTTAGTATCGCTGAAAATGATCGCCGTCGTTGCTCTCGCTGCAGGTATATGAATGAAAAAGAAAAAAATTCCGTATAAAAATTTCTTGTTTTTTCCTCACCTTTTCGTTCAAACTATTTTTTTGATTTTTTCCCGGCACACTTGGACGCATTTTTATATTCTCTGCCTATGTTCTATACTCACATAAAATAATTAACTAAAAAGTATAACTGCCAAGTTTTTCCAAAATTCAAGAATAATAATTTTCCTTCGTTGTTCTTCAACAGAAGGAGCAAAAAAAGAAAGAAAAAAAAACAGAAAAAAATGACAAGTATAGTAAAAACGTACTTATAATATCCTTGCATGGGTACATACATACCAAAAACGACGATACTAATTACTAAAAAAAAAAAAAAAAATTTTGTCATGTTTTCTTGAATTTTTATGACCCGCGGAAATGTCACCGCGTTGTATTAAAGGTGGAATATCTTTTTTTTGGTGTTTTCGAGAGGTTTTCGTTTTTTTTTTTTGTCTTTTTCTCTTCCTACTTTTCTGCCTGGTAATTGCAGCGGTGGGGTTATTCGGGGTGGCTTTTAGCGGGCTGTCCGAAACCGTCAGTGTCTCTAAACCGGAGATTCTGGTCCTCGCTCTTCGAGTGGCTTGAATCCTGCAGGGGTTGAAACTGGTGTATTTCTGCCCACCAAGCAGCAACCCCAATTAATCAGCCCGAATTTTTTTCGGCGTTTCGTCTCTTTCTTTTTACCTGAAATAAAAAACTATAAATTGAAGATAAATTTACAAGTATATAGGTATTATATGTATATATGAATATATATGATTACGAGGATATATGCGAATGAATTATTTTTTCTATTTTATTTTTGATTTTTCGTTTCAATATCGCGGGGGTGTAATGAACAGGAAATTCGAGAATTAATACACTTTTTCATCGTCTCCATAAGGACTGGCGATATTCGGGATCATTCTAGTCGCCTGCAGATATAAAGCTTCCCGTTAAGGGTGAAATTTGCCACATCCGGTGCTCGCTAAAACGACCTTATAGTAGTTAAGGTCCTGCCCATAAACGACGGCTAGGAGAACTGAACGGACTTGAACGCGAACTGAACGAACGGTCATAGCAGCCGTTCGTTCGACTCTCTTAAACAACGGGGCTGGACCTCTAAAAGCCGCCTTTTTACTTCGGTTTCTGAGTCTCGCGAGCAGCTATTGCCGTTTAAGACTCTCGTATATTTACCTTTCTTTAACAAAAGGCTGTCGTAAAGAAATTCCCACATAATTTACAAACCCTGATAGTATTTAGGGGAGACCAGGGCGGAGTGGGGCGCCTCAGCCGAAGATTGATGAAAAAAATGGTGTTTTTTTTCTTTTTCTTTCGATTCCTCAAGATTGAAAATAATTCTAAAAATTTCGAGAAATTTTTCGGTTTCATGGTATTCCATGAATTTGATGGAAACGTTGCAATTTCCTCCAGAATTCGAAATTTCAAAATAATTAACTCATCAAAATTGAGTCCATATGAAAACCTCGACGATATTCTTTAGGGAAAAGAGGCCCGTTTACGGAATACGAAAATTTTCCCCCGGCGAATAGGATTTATGGAGTTCGTTTTGGCCCGCGCGTGGCGTCGTTTTCAGTTCCATACTCGTATCTGGCTATACCCTGCAGTACCTGCTACGATATACCTATACCTATATACCAACATATGTGAGCGAGAACGTGTATGCAAATATTTAATTAAAGCGGCAACATATGTGCGGCAGGGTGCCGGCCGCCACCAGCCTCTACTGTAAATATATAATTATGCATGAGCTTCAGTACTGAGTGCACTTTGCACGGTCCTGTGGGATATACGCTGTATTAGCCCCATGAGGGACGAACGCTCACGGGATGGGGGGAAAAACACCGTCTTTTTACTTACCCTCCCCTTTCCTCTTCGTCCAATTTTTTTTTTCTCTCTCCTACTCTTTCACGAACGAATATTACTACGACCACTATAACAGCCACGAGACGAGATTTAGAGTGAAAATTGGTATTTTATTCCGTTCAAATAACGTTCGGTTGAAAAAAAAGGACTTGCGGCACGGTTACTTTTCGCGGAATCAAAGGATTCATTCAACGACAAGGTAAACCCGCTTTTGTATTTTTCTTTTTAAGAAAGCTCTGTGCTGTGCTGATTCGGTTTAGACACGGATCGGTACCTGCTGCCTGATGAACTAACAATTAGTCTAATTTGTACAACGCGGCGAGACCGTGGCGAGGGAGGGGGAGGTTAATTTTATATGCATTTTAATTAATTCCGTGCAACAAGGCAGTAACTAACAACATTGCCCTGGCTCTGATCTACTTGCAACCCGGTTGGAGGGGTGGGCGTATAGCGGTATGTGTGTATGTATACACGGTTGTGGTCTGCTTCCGGTTTTTCTCTATTTCTCCTTTCCTTTCTCTCTCTCTCTCTCTCCCTCTCCCTCTCTCTCGTTTTCTCCTTTTCTCTCTTCCTGCCACTGTATATAGGTCTGATTTATATTCCTACGGTTTAACGTCCTGCCATGCCGTTGGAAAAGCCACTATTTTACTTCACCCCCCGCAAAACGCGACGCGGCCCAGCCGCCGACACTGTTAACCTCTCAACTTTTATTTCGTACAAATTATACCCGGTTCTGTACTCGACGAGTTTATATATACCTATATATATATACGTTGTGCAGTTTAAACAGCGCCGGACAAACCGCGACGAAGATTTTTTTTCAGAAATTTTTTTTTCTGTTTTCCTCTGAAACGTGGAAAGTACAGGACTAAATCAAATATAATTATTATTATTATAATTATAATTAGAAGAGTATAAGAAGATGAAGAAGAAGAAGAAGAAGAGAAGTTTCGAACAATTATTCCCCCCCTATATACACCCTTTACCCATATATATTTTAATTAAAACTGACTAATTAGCCCCACCGTTTCACTCAATTGCTCCAAAGGCTTAAGACGAAAATTATTTTGCGGTTCTGAACGGGTTATATATATGGTACATTACACATGAAATTTTAATGACTAAGAATATTTTTCAGATACTGTTATTAATGGGGTGTGTACGGGGCTTTTGATAACCGATAAATAAATAAAAAAAAAAAAAAGAATTGAATTTTTATTTCTTCGGATTTTTTTAACCATCTGAAAAACTCAATTTTTCTAATTTTCCAAAAAAATTTCCGGTGGTGGAAATTATTTGAGATTGACCAAAAATTGATTTTCCATGAATGGCGAGATGACAATGTGATAAGATATGATTAAGGAACTTGACGCGGTTGTTTTCAAGGATGTGTAATACGGTCGCGTGGTGGTCGCGGTTTTGATAAATTCCATAACCAAATCAACCCTCGCGTATCCCTAAACGTGACGATATAACTATCGTTGTCTATTAGTCAGTTAATCCGTTTTCGGGGATCAAAGCGGTCCGGTACACCGTCACCTTGTCTTCACGTCGGTCCCTCGCCCCAGGGCCCAGCCCAGGATGTCTCTCAGGGTGTCAGAAGGAAGGCTAGGGAAACCGCAAGGTCCTGGAAACGTGGCGTGTAGCCGCATAGATGCACATTCGTAATGAATATTCAACGGCCTCTGGGTCCTGTCTCTCCTGAAACTCAACGCCTGATCGAATTACCAACGAATATATTACTCGACTCGTTATATATCATAAATTAGTTACCTTTCCGGCTACTTATATTTTACATACGTATGTATGTAGGAAATATTTCGTATATAACTACAAATTAGAAATGATCTTTTTCTTCTTTCTTCGTTTAAAAAGTTATCTTCTAAGCGATGAAAGTTCAGAAACGTTTCAGCCGCTCGGGGTTCAACCCCTTGTGTAGAAATGACAAAGACAATCCCTCCGGAGTATCCTGAATGTTGTATTTAAGTATTTTGGTAGTCCTCCTATTCCGCAATTCTCTACCTACCTACCCAGCTACCATACCCTTACCGCTATGGCTTTGCTTTTCGAGAAGAGAGAAGAGACAATTTCTCGGGAGAGTGAATAAGTACACAACCTAACTCAACCGAGTCACTATAACTTCCGCGAGGGGTGAGAGAGAACCGAGTTTCTCACCTTCTAAATCCTCGACGTATTTTAGCCGTCTATATGTATAGTGGGTGATTCACACACTGAGAGTTGTTGCGTCAAAGATTTCTTACTCTCGGATATTCGCGTTGCAAATTTCGGTGCTCCAATTATGGGCCAAAAATCGTTCCGTTCCGTTTTTTTTTTTATTTTTTTGTTCATCAAAATTCGAATGTGACCAAATATACTCATCCATGAATAAAGCTCGTATAAGAGAAACTCGGCGATAATATCCGCTCGACTAACGTTGAACCGGAAGCTGGTTTAGGTCGTATGTGCTGGCCGTCGTTGGAAGCCACGAAAGGTAATTAAATGTAAAGTTGCAGCAGGGGCATGAGCAACGCCGTGGATATTATGCACAATGGCGAAAGCACAGTGAAATATTTACCTTATACCCTCGCGGAGAGCATATGCGTAAAACTGTATATAGTATAACGTCGGAAGTTGGCTCGAGGGGGCTGGTCGCGAACGGGGTGCAGATATTTGGCTTAAAGTAACACACGCGGTCGGAAACAAGCCATTCAAATGCAAATGGATTTATAAAATAGTCGGACACTAATACAAACGCGATCTGCAACCCCCGTATACATAATCTACGTATATATATATATATATATATATATATATATATATATATATATATATATATATATATATATATATATATATATATATATATATATATATATATATATATATATATATATATATATATATATATATATATATATATATATATATATATATATATATATATATATATATATATATATATATATATATATGTATATACATATTCACGGAACAGAAATTCAACTTAATTCACAGAATTTTCGTACCGAAAAACGGCCTCGTCCACGACCTAGGCTGCAAAAACAGCGACTGCCATTATCCGGTACAATAGGGACTCGCTCGGAATTCTTTCACGTAAAAGACGTTTTACGTTTTACACAGATTTTTCTGTAGGTGCCCCTCTACACCCCTAACCCTTATCTCGTCAAAAAAGAAGAGGAGATACAAAAGAGAAAAGGAGGGAAATCTCTTTCGCTACATTTGGGGTGTACCGCAATTATATCCCCGAAAACGATTTGAAAGTGCTTTTTTTTTTTTTGCCTTTTTCAACAGATTTAAATTTGCACATTGATCAGTGAGAGCGATTAATTAATTGACGAGTATCAATTCCTGTGCAATCCCAATTCGTTTTTCCCTCTTCCGCTCTTTTTTTTTTTTTTTTTTTTTTTTTTTTTTTTTTTTTTTTTATCAAACCGATGAATTGTACTTTCAAAAATTTTCTAAAGCACACACCGAACGCGGAAGGGGTTTTTGTATGGGGTGGGAATGGATTGTGTACACAGTTTACACGCGTGTAAACACTGATTCATATTTCACTGTACAGCAGAGGCTTTACTCTCTGCTTTAATCTATGTATAAGGCACGAGTATATAGGTATGTATATGCATAAAGGTTGTGGTTACATTCAATTCAGCTACGTGAAAAATACATACACGGATTCAGGGAGGACTGTCACGGATTACGATCGCTTCAAACCAAATAGATAAAAACCAAACAGATGAACAAACAGAGAGGGATAGAGATAGGGAAGGAGATATCAGGGAAAACGTAATAATCAAACGCTTTTTTTTTTTTTTACACCCCTAAAATAAACGCCCGGTATGTAAATGGTCATTGACGACGTATGGGAATTGTTTGGTTCTGTCTTTTCGATTAAAATTTTTTTTTTTTTTTAAGTAATGACTCGATCCACGGAAAGATTCTGACGTATTAATCGCATCTATAATACGCGATGACGTAATTGGTTGTTTAATTGGTTGAATAAAGAGGTAGTTAGTTTGTGCGGGGGAGCTGGGTGATCGCAGGTTTAGTGCCGGTGCAGGGGGTTGGGGGTAGCTAATTATTCCGTCCATCACTTGAGCGTCGTATAATTAACATCTTAAAACGTTTGAAAAGTTTTTTGAAATGCCCTCTCCGAGCCGACGCGGTAATAATCAGTCACTCAGGGTGTCGGAGATGGGAGGATGGAGATTAAAATATGGAGTGAGAAAAGTTATACTTTATGAATCGGAAAGTAGCTTCAGCTTTGCTCGTCCCCATCCGAGTCCTGCGATCCTCCGCCTTTTCCTCCTTCCTTCTCGTCGTCTGTCTCGTCCTTTTTGGTGCACCACCGCCAGCGCCTTATCCTCATCTCACAGGACGCGTGCGGTTGTTAAAAGTCGTTAGTCACTGTCTAGGACAGGAGCGACTTACTTCGGATTTTAAATTAATGGCGCGTAACTTGCAGCCGTAGGTAGACGTACATACATACACTCCCGTCCCGACGACCCTGACGCGTCGCGGTTTCCCCAAAGACCGAAGAAGAACGTGTTGCGAAAATATATCAAAGCTTACCTATCACTGTGCACTGTGCTGCCACCGTGCAGGGTGCAGAAAATAATGATATAAAGAAAAGAAAAAACAGCAACAACAACCTTAACTTTGGTAAGAAAAATCCCATTAATTATACACCGTGCATCGTATAAGCAAGTGACGAATGATCGCAGGTGACGGATGAACTTTTGCAGTAAAATCTTTGTGAAGGATTATTCTAGGGAAAAATCCTTTTTTTTCGAAATTGGAGAGTGATCTAGTCCTTTTAATGAAATAGTTCCCCGGGGGGGCTTGATCCAAACTGTAAAAGGAACTGGTATGCAAAGGAGACGTTGAATTGTCACTTTGGTAAGGGGACTGCTGCAGGTTCAAGACTATAAGGCAACGAGAGACAAAGCTGGGTTAGAGAAATTGGCACAATTATATACTCCCCTCGACATTTGGCAGGCGAAAGGGCGTTCGACGTACTGCCGATGACAGAACAAGCGGAGGGTTATACCCCGGTCGTATTAACGACGTAGTATCTAATTGGGATACGTCTCAAGTAACATCGGTACCCACTGCATCTAGGATCTCGAAGATCGCGTTATTAGCGAGTAGCCATTTACCCACCATGCCTTACCATACCAGCCAAAACGCTAACCAGGTGTCTGTCATTATTAGATAAGGTGTACGTACGAACGTCCCGAACCCGTTGGCAACTAACGTTATCCAAACTCTCGTGTCGTTCGCCAGTTTGGTACCAACGAACTTACTACATCGCTCCTAATTAACAGCTTCTGAATTTCCAGAATTTGAATTTAGGGATCACTGATGGATATGCTTCGGGCTTAAGGTGACTTTCTCAGAACTTGATTGAAACAAACGTTCAGCTCACATCGTGTTCGATTATCACTTGCGAAATCCTTACTTCGAGGATGATGACTATTTTACCAGTTCAAATTCTACTTAATACTTATATGTACAACAAGATTTCCTGCTTCTGATCATCGGCTTGTTCAGGCACGTGCAGATAAGTTTTACGAATTAACAAGATCCAGGATTCACAGGACCGGAATTTACATCGTGATGAGTGGTTGGAAGAATTGCCTATACCTATCGGCAATTCTTTCAATTCCACGACTTCGTGGAATAATTCGACTCTCGCTGTAATTTTTTGATGATTCCGCTCATCAAGGTGAGCTCCTGCTCGTGTTTCGATTCCTTATTTTTGGCTGAAACAACACTCAAAATTCGTACAAGTTTGTCTTCTTGATGTTCTTCGTCATTTTTTTACATTTCAGCTCGGCGTCGCGGTAGGATTCTCTGAAAAGCAATGATAATTAAAGATCAATAATAAATGTGAGCCCTCAACAGTAAAAGACGTTTCCGATTGCATGAACTGCGAGGAGTATAAATTGCCAATTGAATACGATGATATGGAAATAATCGTCTCGAGATAACGGCGAGAGATGAGGCCATCGTTACACGTCAAGAACCGAAAGTCAAAACTTCGAAAATTCGAGGGCTAGGTCCCCCTTCAATTTCTACAACAGCGGTATGCAAATTATCAACGATACTCACTCAGAGGATTATTCTTCTTTGTCAAGACTGCCGAACTCCTTCGCAGATCAACTCGAACTGTTAAGTCAACGCGTGCCTCGGCCTATGGCTATTTATACTAGTTTCGGCTCCAATTTACACAAATTGATGCGTTCTATGAATTGAGAATAAATTTCCTCGAAGATCATGGCCGGTTATACCAAATAACAATAACAAATTCATCGGTTTGGACGGATTATATGGGAGGAAGACGAGGGAAATAATTCACTCCAAACACCGGGATAACAATCTTCGTCAAATTTTTATTCAAGCATTAAACCATGATCCTACTCTTGACGTGATTTTCGATAATTAGTCTTATCGGAGTAAGCCTATCGTAGAATTTCAATCAATTATTCTTAAAAGAGATCATCATATTCTCCTGATACGAATTGAAAACAAACTTCAAGGGTATAATACAATTCCTTTTATGCCAAGATTTCTCGTCACCCTCTCTCTCTCTCTCTCTTCAATTTTATTCTATTCTATTCTCTTCCCTTGTCGAGGTTGCGGTGCGGTTTTAACCTTGTAACGGCGTCTCTAATCTTCCCTCGAGTAGAACCGACTGCCTTTATGCATACCTCCGCATACATACTTATGCCTCTCTCCGTACATTAACACACACAAAGAGACACACACGAACGTATAAATTTTCCACATACGAAACCGACGACCGAGGGAAACTTAACTCGCCTTGGTTTAAACAACAACACGCATTCTCTCCTCGTCTTATGTTTAACTATGGTTGAGGTTTCTCGTGTGTGACACTTAAATACCTCGTCATTCACTCAAATTTCAATGTTTAAAGCAAACTATTTGCGTCTTTGAATACCCACCCTGCCCCAGTCTCGTTACCACGAATACGAATATGTGTACGAATGTGCGAATAAGCGTACGACCAAATTTAACGACCCCTCAAAAGTTAAACCTTACACACAATAATATATACCTAACGCCAAAAGTTTAACCGCAACACCACCCTTGCAGCTCGAATCTCGTTGCAAATTCTCCCGGCTTATACATATATTCGCCCGTATCACAAAGTACGGAAATGAAAATTTACCGTTGATTTTCTCTGCGTTAATTATAGCTTCGTATATCAATTTATTCTTGGCTTTAGAGAATTTTGTAATCAGTCCTTGCAGCGAATTTTTCAAACTTTCAAACCTTTTTATTCACCGTAAATTTTTAACTTCCCGTTTCTCTGATATCAGAGAAAATAGGAAGTTATTGTATTCACCCCGAAAATGAAAAGTTGAGTTTTCACTAGATCTCGACGTTTTGAAGTCTAGAGAATCATCTCCGATCATTTTCAGATGGACGTCTGTGTGTGTGTATCTATGTATGTATGTATGTATGTATGTGATCAATTTTTTTGGCCGACGATATCTCGAAAACGATCGGTCAGATTTTGATCAACTTGGTCTCAATCGACGCGCCTCTTCGAAACTTAGAACTGATTAGATTTTGGTTTCGATCGGTTTAGTGGTTTTCGAATTATTTAAAAAACAAAATTCCGAAAAATAAAATAAAAATCTTGATATCTTGAGAATGGATGAATGGATTCAAATGAAAATTGGTACCACAGGGTTTTTTGGAGCACTAATTACGAACCTAAAGTCAGATTTTTTTTTCGACTCATTTAAATAACAAAATTCTGAAAAATAAAATAAAAATCACGATGTCTTGAGAATGGCGCTATTCGTCTGATCGTTACTTAACTATGAAATTGTCTATCGAGGAAGATATATATGTATAGTGAATGAAAACAGGTACCTATATACCAGGTATCCAATAAGGCAGATTAATATAATCAAGTTTTCCGACGAACGCGTTCGGGATTAACAGAAATGATCCTTGGGACCGTGGGCGTGATCTAGTCCTGGCAAATTTGGGAAATGATTCGAGTAGGACTGGGATATATCTTCGGAGGGAAGAGGGAATATGAGGCGACGAAGTCGACTGCTAGTAGATGGGATCGCAATATCAGAGGTCGTGTGCTGCCGAGCAATAAGTGTCAAAGCCCCAGCGAATAGGTGGCAGGCAGGAAGGCGGGAGGGCAAGCCGAAGTCCTTCCTTCGGGGAGAACTTCATCGAAAATGCGTTATCCCTGAGAAAAATAAATGAAAATGAGAAAGAGAATCCGAAAATGAAGGGAGAAAATGAAAACGAAAGAATCGGGGTTTTCTGCAGGCTTTTGCCTGAAAAAATCGATCGTCTTTCTACGTCGATTCCAAAAAAAAAAAAAAAAAAAAAGGAAATTTATTAGAAAATGTAAATTTACGGAAGAGTTTTCTTTTTACCCTCTTTTTAATATATTTCTTTTTTTTTTTTCTTCTTTCTTTTTCTCTCTCATTTTGTTCCTTTGCCGTACAAAAGAGCGTCGATCAGACGTAGGGGATGGAGGAAACCGGAAGTCATTGCACCGGAAAACTCGTCACCATAAGTCCTCTCTGCAGTACCGTTTACTCTCGACATCGTCGCGACGCCGCGACGTACCGGGTGCAACCTGCTGCTGCTGCTGCTCCTACTGCAGCCAGTCTCTGTGCGTGTAAAAACTCAGAAGCGGCGCGGCGGCACTTGTTCAACCGGAACTCGTTACGACGTCGGGGTAGGTACTGGGGTACTGTATACTGCACCGACGCCGCCAAGCCGTCGCGTAAACCGTCGTCCCGACGCTCTTCAGACCTTGAGTACGGAAGTGTGAAACACTCCCGTCGTATACCGCTTCAGTGGGTACTAGTGCACACCCATAGCAGAAAAACTTCTCACCTTTGAATTAAGGATCGGTTCTTTCAGTCGGGGGATGTTGGTGTTACGAAAGTATTCAAAAAAAAAAAAATTTCCCAAAGAAGTATATAGTTGAAAAAATATTATTGCCATTTTTTCAACACCCGGCGAATTCGACCCAAAGCCAAATTTTTCTATTTCGATGAAACACGATTTCCGGCACTTTCAGATTTTTTCGAAAAGAAGAACGAGTAGCAAAAATCGTATCTTATTCGTAGTGGAAAATTATAAGGGTTTTGGGGCAACGTTTGAAATTCAGCCCGGAACCTGAACGTTTGGTCACTTTTATTTGAATATGATCAATTTCAGATTTTTTGGTCCATCCCCGATTTCGAAATCGCGGAAAACACGATCTTCTATTCGAAAGCAAAAAAGAAGATACGATTTCATTTCCACCAAATCGCATCGAATGTTCGAATCAAATGCAAACTGCCAATTTTTCATTCCCACATCAAATTATTCATACAAAATCGTGTAAATTTTTTTTCTTCTCTCCTCACCCCGCAGTTTTAGCGAAAATAATTCATCGAGCTTCTCGCACTACAGATTTTCCGATATCTTTCTTTATAGGACCGTTCTTCTTCGAACGCTTCTACAGAATCGAGCGGTGAAATGACGTGAGTAAACTGAATGATATGCGTGTGGGCGTTAAATGATAATAACGATAATAATAATTACTGTTGATATCGTGGCTGGGAAAGGGTGACAATATTCTCATCAGCATTAGATGGCCCTAAACTCCTCGACTATTGTCTTCGTTGATTAGAGATCCGTTCAAATTCTGTACCCGAAACAGCTCGCATCTGGACGGGTGGGTATAAATTCACGTTAGCGACGAATGGAGAGAGAGAGAGAGATAGATAGAAGAGGAGAGGAGAGGAGATGGATATACCTATAGACATATAGATAGAATAGAGATAGAAATTCATGGGAGGTTGCATGGCGTGTGGCTATATCTACTGGCAAAATTGTTGCCATGGAAACTGGCTCCTGATAATTTTGGGGTTACTCTATAGCTCCATGTCCTAGCAGCGAGTACTGGTTTGGTTAATTTCTCTCTAATTGGAAGGTAAGAGCTTGATACGGGATAACCTTCCAGTCGTAAACTCGTACCGCCATGCCATGCCATGCCATGCCATACCGTGCCGTTCTGCACCGTCGTAGCTTTATGCCAATGTAATTGATACAGGATCCGGAACCAACTCCTAAAACCCCTTCCTATCACGTATACATAGTAGCTGTGCGATAAGAGGGAGATTGAACGGCGTCGATCATTATCATCTGAATATTACTTTCAGGTGAAATACAGGAGAGCTACATTTTTGCTTCTACGTAATTTTGTCCGGGTTTGAGGGGACCAGATCATACTAACCGAAGATGCAAGCATCGATTTTTCCAAAATTTAAGCGTTTTATCTAGTCCTTTAAATCGCGCTTTTGATTTTCCGCTAAAACGTATGTGAAGTGTATGTAGTAAGCGTGTCTGTCCACCTCGACTATGGACCAGCGCTATTCCCTCATTGCCGGAGCTTTTGACCGAGCCAGGAACTGATTGCGGGCCATTCGGAAACAAACTATGTCGGTCGTGGGCGTCCGATGGGGCCGGCTGGTGAATATATTTCAATAATTCTGTAGCTGCTAGCCTGGCGATGGCCAGTAGCAGGAGGAGCAGTAGCAGCAGTACCAGCAGCAGCAGCAGCAGCAGCAGCAGCAGCAGCGAATTTCCCATCCATTTTACACCGTATGCAACGCAGTGTGTGTCTCTCTGGTGCCAAAGGATTATTCAAATTTCTTACCGTACCAAGGCACCAAGGTCCTGATAGAGCCGTTGGAAAAATAGCAAAATCCATTGCGAAAGAAAAATAAGAAGAAGAAAGAGGAATAAGGAATTGGAGAGGTCGAATCAGCGAGGCAATTATACAAGACGAAATATTAATTTAACGCCAGACCAGGCAATTCATGTCAATATAAGCCGGGTGCAAGTGGATCCCCATTGAAAATTAATAATTATGAAGGAAATAATACCGACGCCTGTTCTACCTGCCTGCAGCAGGTCGTATCATCCTTTGATCTTGAATTTCCTCCTCGGAGGCGTAAATATATGGCATGTACATACCTATATCTATGTAATAATTCTTGTTTAATAAATAAACGTGGTATAGGTGTCTATGTGTATATATACGTTTTATGGAAAATTTCCGTATGAATATAAAATTTTAATACGTATATGGGCATGGGGTTAGCGAACGATAGAGAGGGAGTAATAATTACTGCGTAAAGATATATATCTCTCCCTGTCAAGTTCTTAATTATCGCTAAAGAGAGAGAAAGAATATGATAAAAAACGAGAGAGAAACAAAAAAGAAAAAGGGGAAAAAAAGGCTGAAGGCAAGCAGCTACGGCGAGTGGGCGAAGGAGAATCGAGGACGGAGGATCTTGGGTGAAAATCGCTGAAGTCTTTGCCCCGCAGAGATATCTAAAATCTCGAATCTAAAATCTTGAATCTTCGCTGAGCAGAAGAGTTAATTAAAAGCCCTTATACCTCCCTCCGTGCCTTGGTCGAGGCCTTAAGGAACCCCACCCGATACCCCGATTCCTCGTGGATATAGAAAGAATATACATTTTAAATAAGGGTAGGGAAAAAAAAGCTGTCAGAGGAGGAAATTGCGATAACTCCTCGATCTCTTATCGCACGGATATACCAAATAACTTGAGAAAAAGTTTTTTTTTCATGTTGTTCGTCGCAGTTTGCTGTTTCACTTTCAAATTTGGGTATGAAAAAATAGCCGAGGGTCTCGAAAAAACGGTGCAAAAATTAGAAAAAAAAATTCCGTATCGATATAATTGAACTTGATTGATTATATATTGAAAAATGGTTACAAAAAAAAGAAGAAAATTTTTATTATTTTTTTTTGAAAGAACGTGACACGTCACAAATATCAACGTACGTATACGTACATTGCGAAAGAAGTGTCATCTGGATATCAGTGAAAAGTTTGAAGGGTAGGTGAGTCCCCTGATGCAAAGAATAATTCCCTCGGGGTACGAAAACTGCCTGACGTACATCACATCCCGTATATATACCTACGCCTATATTAAAGCCGTCCTAATTGTACCCGCGACTTTTTACCCCGGGGCAACTTTTATGCAGATATATGCGTGAGTTACATACACGTATGTATACGTAGGCGCAGGCGAATATATACAGACATCACAAATACCTGTATAACCTGACCTGAAAACGAAAAAAAATAAATAAAATAACTACAAGGAAACGAATTTTATTTGCAAAAATAAATTTGCGAATATTCAAGGGGATATGGTATACCCTGCAGGTAGGTATGTAGGTATGTAGATACACAATAACTAATTGCAAATTGAAACACGTGAATATGTCATCAGCAGCTATACCTATGTATATATGATATTATATTATATATGTAGCTGTATGTGCAGGAGGACAGATTTTCCGTCTACTATAACGTACGATATGTGGGCACAGATGAGATCTCATGTACTGAGGTTTACATCTGTCGAGACGCTACCTTAATTCATTAATAATTTCAACCCCCGTCCGTTGCTTGTCTCCAATATTGCAGAGCGCGAGAGAGAGAGAGAGAGAGAAATACGTTAACGGAAATACGTCGTGGTATATATTGGACCCCAGAGCTGATTTATATGTTAGACTATAATGTGAAGCGGGACTAGGAAATATTGAATATCGTAAATTTTCGGTATATTATAAACGGCGAATTGTATAACGATGCTTTTCCGAAAAATTGAGATCAAACGATCCCTCCAACGAACTGTAACAGAAAAAAAAAAATAAATACGTTTTTACTGTACACGCGTTAGAATATATATCCCATAAATTTCTGATAATAATCGACGACTTTTTCGTGTTTTTTATAATTTCGGAAACACAGGGGTTAAAGAAAAAAAATTGAATTCGGTTTGCCTCGAAAGCAGTCGGTTAGAAAAATTCTGAAACAAAAATTTTTGCCCAAGTACAAGCTCTCAGACAATCCTTAATAATTTAGACAAGAATTACGATTTCGTTGGGAATTTTTTAACCGCTCGGAACACCGGCTTGAATATACCTACCTCACAGCTTACCTCCTGCGGGATTAATGTCCTATTATCATATAGATATATATATATAGGTATACACGTGGATTAGCAAAAAGTGATTAGTAGGTAGTCGTGGTCTAGTTGTACACGGGGTCGCGGTGATCTCTGCCAAAACTATTATCAAAACTGTAATGTGTATGGGTAACAAACTATAATACAGACACTGGTTCGAAGGATTAGCGAGTTTTCAACGAGCTTTCAGCCCGAGAATAGTACCGGGTGAACATACCTATACGTACATATTACTATGATATATAGGTATAGTACATATATACATATATCCTCGGCAGACTCAAAGCGCAATAATTTATATCGGTAGGTAGTAGAAACTTTTCGTGGGACTGGTGCCACGAAAACGGCATGGGCACATATAAAAGCTGAAAGCTCGGCGAGGTTGTTTTTCACAAATTTTCCAAATAGTTTCCGGGCAAAATTTTGCGCTGGTTATATTACATAGGACACATATACTATATACCTATATAAAGCACAGAATTTAAACTTTGTTACAGAAACTCTCGTATTTATTTCCACGACTGCACCGGTAGGTATGTACTACATACAAAACATATAGATATTAAAAAAAAAAAAACTCAGAATTATAATTCGAAAGCTCAGAAGATTGGAAGAAAATTCTGAGTTCGGGAATCTCAAGAGGAGAAGAAGAAAAAATCATTTTTCATTCCCTGAAGTTGGCAAATATTTTACTTCGGGTAAGGAAAATTAATTATATGTATTTTTACAGGTTTTTTTCTTTTTTTGTGTCTCGTCAACTCATTAAATAATTTTGATAACGAATTCTCGAGGGTATAGGTATGAGTTTGGGGGTAGGGTAGGGGTAGACGTACCCTAATTTTGTTGTAGGTATGTATATATGTTTGTATGTATGTATGTATGTATAGAAACGTACTCTACACAATGTCAAAAGTTTATTATTGCTTGGCATGAAGAAGAAGAAGAAGAAGATGATGAAGAAGAAGAAGAAGCGAGTCGCTTTCTCCATTTGTTTGCACATTTTATCTCTCTATCTCTCTCACCCTTTTATAGCTTAGGGCACGAACAGCCCTTTCCTTTCCTTTTCTTTCGTTTCGTTTCATTTCGATTCGTCTCTCGTCTTACTCGTTATGTAGTTACCAGGCTATACTACCTCCGGTTTATCTTTATTAGCACTCAACTTTCTACATCCTTTCTTTAAAACTTAGACCCCCATCCCTATCCTTTTTCCCGATACCATTCCTGCACCTTGTTTCCACTTGGTAAACACAAACACGCACGTTACGCTCAAAGAGAAGAGAAAAAGAGAAAAATAAAAAAATCAAAACCACGAAAAAGATAGAGAAAGAGGTAAGAAGAATAGAAAAGAAACAAAATTCGTCACAAAATTACAGAAGGAAAGAAAGAAAAAAAATTACATACGCGTCATTTATTACCAAGATGTTGAAATTTTTTTAGACTTGCCATTTCCTTTTACTTCTTCGGTTACTTCGGGGTTTTTGGTTTTTTTTTTTTTTTTTTTCACGTCGTCTTCGAAGACGTACTTACGTACTGGCTTATGCTTGAAAAAAGGTTATTTTATTTTCTTTTTTTCTTCCTTCTTCTGAACAACGTCTGAAAGAGATCCCATTGAATCTAAAATAAGGCAATACCTACCCTTTTCTCTGCGTCTTTTTTCTTCTTCTCCTTCTTCTGTTGTTTTTTTTGTTTTTTTTTTTCATTTTCTTTTTGGCTACGCACACGATCGTGTCCAGGATTCTTCGAGTTTTCGGGAACGTTATAGAACGACGAGCAAGCCTAATTTGACTTTATAACTTGTACCTGAGGTTTCTTTCTCATCCCTTTATCATATTCTACCCATTCGATTTGAGCTTGCAGACGATCAGGTTCACCGCAATATATATAAATAACATATATACATAAAGTAAATAGTAAAAATCGTTATACTGCGATCCGAGTCTATATAACATAAGCGTTTCATCGTTTTATCATATAAATAAACGTATATACCTATAGGTATATATATGCTTGAAATCTTACTTAAAAAAATCAAAATTTCCACGATTTATCGAGACTTTCACAATAACTATGAAACAAAAAAGTGTAAGAAAAAAAAAAATAATGATAATAATGATAATAATAATATCTGGAGTACTCGGTAGCTGGCCACTTCTAGGAAATAAAAACCTTGGAAGTTCGAAGCTCCGAGCTCAAAAACTCGAGACGTAAAACGCGAAATGACGAGGTATGGCTAGGAGGTTCAGTTGGCTCAACCTCGTTTCGTATAGGTATATATATCCACGTCGAGTGGATTTTGCTCTGGGTTTATAAACTATTTTTCTATCGGTTGCGGATACCAAAAGGAAAGAGCAAGAAAATAAGAAGGAAGAAAAATAAATAAAAAATAGAAAAAATAAAAAAAAAAAAAACATACTCAGTGAACTGCAGCAGAAGAATTCCTCGTTCTTTTCTATTCTTTTTCTATTTATTCATTTTTTTTTTTTGGTTCATCGCGTTTCGTCTGTATTCGATAATACGCGGGATAAAAATTCATGAAACAAGAAACGAAAATCGATTCACGGTATAAAATTTTCGAAAATTTTCTTTGTTCGAAATTATTTTAATTCTCGACCATTTTTCAAATACATATTTTGTCATTCTCGTTTCTTTTTTGAATAAAATTTCTCTCAAGCTAGCTGGACATAGGGGTAAGAAAATTTTATTCTCATGGCTCACGCTCTCCGATACGAAAGAAGCGAAAAAAAGAAACTACAGGGAAAGAAATAAAAAAGAACAAAAAAACAAAAAAAATCCTAACAGGAGGGAAAAAAACCCCTAAAGCTCGTTCGAAGAAGTAGAAAGTGTAAGTGAAAAGTTATGCCGGTCACAGTTTCCAACTGAGTAATGTCCTTATTGTTGTTGTTGTTGTTCCTTTTTCTGTTTTATTTTTATTCTTTTCTACCTATTTTTTTTTTTTCTCTTTCTTATTCTTATTCTTCTTCTGCTTCCTGTTTCCTCATTTCATCCCCTCATTTCTTCCGTATACCACGCGTGCTGAGGGTAGCTAACCAACGGTGTCGTATCTCGTTTAAACCGTCAAGTAATAACGGTGTGAACGACGCGTAACAGGTGCAAAACGATACTGTACATATACATGTGGAAGTGTGATCCGATTGGCGAACTATATTAAGTCTATAACAAGTATACAAAAATTTGTATAATTCGTTTGAAAAAAGAAAACAAAAAAAATTGATCTTTTTTTTCTTTGGAGTAAAATTAGGTAATTAATTCATATTAATTCCTTCATTCGTTCATTCTTTCATTCATTTGATCCTCCTGCTCCGAAAAGGAAAGCAATTATTTCAGTCTAACAATATACCTAAAGCTCGTTCCTTAATTATTAGGCAATTTCACCTCAAACGCCTTTTTCAATTTAGAAATTCTCTGTTGAGCTCTGCAGCTACCATGCCGAAGCGGGGGTTGAGGTTCGAGTGGGGGGAGGGGGTCGCGAATTAGAATCTATCGATTGTTTGTCCAATGAAATTGGGTTTAATTTCATTTGCGGAAGAGAATATAGGTATGTAAAGGTATGTAATATGTATAGACACAGACCGACTCCATAATTCTGATCGTTAAAGGGTGCGTATTCAACGGTGAAGAACGTGACCAGCCCGTAATTAACCCTGTGTTAGAAAAAAAAAAGAAAAAGAATAAGAGAAGACGAACCAAAGAACGCGCACGTTTCAGGATAGAGATTTCTGTCAAAATTCACACCTCTCGTTATAACGGCAACATGTTTAGGTATATCGATAATCGATCGCACGTATGTATGTATATACATAGAACGTACGTTAAATAAATGGTGAGAGTTATTTCCAGTATATACGGAAAAATCGAGTCACGTATACCTAGATATGTGGGACCCCAGATGCAGGGGTAAATCCGACGATTATCCCGGAGCTTTTCGAGTGGAAAGTCGTGTTCCTACTCGCATTTTACCGGCCTGATCCTCGGGAGAAAGAGCGATAGTTTCTGGAAGTGGATTTATTAATTGATATCCATTTATTTATTCATTGAACAGGGAATCGAGGTTTAAGTTAAGAATTTTCGAAAGTTTCTAATGGTAAAAATTACGAATTTATTTCCGACGATTTCGAATTTTTGGTTACATTGAAGGGTCAAACATCAAAATTGGGAAAGATCGTGAAACTCCAAAAATTCCGAATCCTTATACATAATAAATAACATACATAAAAAATGATAGGAAACTGAATAAAATGATTAAAAATTGTACATAACGTTGACAATGACCCTAGGTGAGTTTGGAATGTATTCCTAGAAAATTTCATTTGTTTTCCCCAAAAATGACTGGAAATTTGTAGAATTATTTTCACCCGGTGAGTCGGTGATATAAAAATTTGGAATCTTGACCGTTCGGTACTTTTGAAATTCGGAACTCCACCCGAACCCCATTAGCAGACCGTCTATTATCGGCCAATGCAATTACCCGCATTATACCTAATTGCAACGTACCTAACTACCGCGTAATTCAATTGGAGGATAAAATCGACATAAAAATCGAGCTTCTTCGCCGCGTTGTCTGTCGTTATAATCACCCGTATAATTAGCCAATTAACATCGCCGATGAAATATATCACCTCTTTATCAGAGCGATTAAATTTCTTAATTAGCTGCAGTTCTGATTGTCATTCAAAACGCTCTATAATTGTGAATGAATAGCCGAGTCTATGTGCGACTATAAAATCGACTAATTTCTGCACGATTTGTGAAAGCTTAAAAATCATTACCCTGATTACAAAACTGTGCGACTTGATGTGAATAAAAAGTAACTAAATAAAATGAGAAAAAAAAAATAAGCCCTATAGGTAAGAGGTACTCCTCTTGCTCTCGTTAACTACTCGATCAAACCAAACTCCCTACAGTGTTGCTGATGTCGAATGAATAACCTCTCGCTTTTTGACGGAGGAAGGTGGGTGTTGAAAAAAATCGATGGACAAAGCCTTCGGCTAACTTATACCTTCTACCTTTTTCCTTAACTTATCCTGTAACTTTTAATTCACAAGCTTTTTGCCTCATCCGTCGCTTCTTGTTCTCCTTCTGGTTCTTCACGGGGTGCAGCATTAGCTGAAGAAAAAAAAAGGGAGCAAAAAGACCATCCATCCATCCATCCATGTATATTATGTATATGTATTTATCGAGAGTATAGCTACTGGCTGTACGAAGGGAAACAACCACTGAAGCGGAGGAAGAGGTTTCGAGGCTGAGGCTGGATGAGCTTGGGATGTTTATAATAATTTGAAATAGGCGGTGCGGAAGAGCTGGCGCGGGGATTCCCCTCCGAGGATGCTGTATGCTGTGCCTCTGCTTCTGCCTCTGCCTCTGCCTCTGCCTCTGCCTCTGCCTCTGCCTCTGCCTCTGCCTCTGCTCTAGAGATCCCCGACAAACCTCAGTTTCAGAGGCTGAGCCTGGCTGAGCCAAAGCGGGACCTCGTCGACTCCTGGGGAATCCGGGTTGCGCGGATCCTCCTTCCCAAGGGAAGTTGCTCAGACACGGTGGTACGGGGTTGGCAATTCCCGAGGTTCCGCGTCAACCGCTGGAATAACTATTCAGAACCTCGTAACCGGCTGTGCGCCTTCCTAGAGAAGAAAAAGGCTCCAAAGATCCGGGGTTCAAAGTCCTAACCAGTTACACTTCGCAGTGTTCAGGATCGAGCGACGATCAAGCAACGAATAGAACTACGTTAAGCCCCGGGAAACACCTTGATTGCCACATCCGTCCCTAAGTCTAATAATGGGATTATACACATCGGAAGCATCGTCGAGTATAGCTCGGTATTATCCGTCTAATCTCTCCCCATCTCCACCTCTCGATGCTTCACGGACCGGTAACGTGTTAGCTACGTCATACCTACCTGTAAGCTCTTCAAAACGTTCACAGCTGATATCTCTTTAATATGAAATGTACATGGAACACCCTTTGCGTATAAAAATTGACTCGGTTTTTTACAGACTACGACGAGGCATAGTAAAAAAAATTGCGTCACAATTTTCCAACTAACCGAAGATGCAAGCAGCCTTCTTAGATCTCTAATCAAACAACCCGTTATTATTCACAGAATTAGAAACAATTAAGAACGAAGAACGTTTATATATAAAATCGAGCCGATGGTTGTATAAAGGTTCGAGGAAATGAGGATAAAAGTGAGAAAGTTCCATCGGTTATACCTAATATCGATCATGTCAATAGGGCAGCAAGGAGCGTAGTAGACAGAGGCTAGGTACAAGATGGTACGGCCTTTTTGCTAAAAGTTATTAATCAATTTTGAAACCAGCAACCGCAAAAGTCCCCCAAGAATCGCTTAATTACGTAGGTAGACTGGCACCTCGCCTCGTGTTAACAGGGTCAACAAGTAATTTAAGCTTTTTTTTTGTCTTAACGAGTCCCTAATCGCTTCCCAAAAAAACGAAATTTCACACCACATTTTTTAACTTCCAGTTTCTCTGATATCAGAGAAAAGAGGAAGTTATTGTATTCCCCCCGAAAATGAAAAGTTGAGTTTTCACAAGATCTCGACGTTTTGAAGTCTAGAGAATCATCTCCGATCATTTTCAGATGGACGCCTGTGCGTGTGTATGTATGTATGTATGTATGTATGTATGTGATCAATTTTCTTTGTCCGACGATATCTCGAGAACGAGCGGTCAGATTTTGATCAACTTGGTCTCAATCGACGCGCCTCTTCGAAACTTAGAACTGATTAGATTTTGGTTTCGATCGGTTTAATGGTTTCCGAATTATTTGAACAACAAAATTCTGAAAAATAAAATAAAAATCATGATATCTTGAGAATGGATGAATGGATTCAAATTAAAATTGGTACCACAACGTTTTTTGGAGCGCTGATTACGAACCTAAAGTCAGTTTTTTTTTTCGATTTATTTAAATACCAAAATTCTGAAAAATAAAATAAAAATCATGATGTCTTGAGAATGGATGAATGGATTCGAATGAAAACTGATACCACAAGGTTATTTGGGGCGCTGATCACGAATCTGAAGTCAGATTTGCAAAATTTATGATGGCGATTTTTGTTAAGCTCAAATTAGCGTGAGAACGGGAAGTTGAAGGGCTGGCACATTGGCAGCCTTAAGCCGCTTGGTTTCTTGTTTTTTCGGTTTTTATCGATTTCAAGTATTTCGATCCGAGTGCAGCCGATGGATCACTCATCTCGGATAAACGATTGATCGGACAGTGCTAATATCAGATAATTCCGTAATTGCTATCGAGGATTAATGTTCGGCGTAATTCAAGGATGGTCCAAGTTGAGTTGAGTTTAGGTTTAGGTTTGGTTTAGGTTCAGGATCCCCCGTGGTATGAGGTTAGTCTCGATCGAGAAGCGGCAGTGGCCTTAGGCTATCGATGCCCATCATGGTATTGGTGGTGTGTAAAGGGTATTCGCTCCCGTCCATGCCGTACCATTCCATGGCAGTACGGCTCGGCGCGGTCGCGGCGGCGCGCTTTCTGTAATCGTATTTCGCCCGAAATTGTTTGCCAGAGCTTTCGCCCTTCCGTAATTAAGAACCGTCGTTATTGCGCGGTCTTCCCCGGGGCTGACCTCAGCCCCCTTAACCCCAATTGTTGAGTGTTTATGCGCGAGGTTAAAACGTACGTGAAATTTAACGAATGTGCGTATACACGTACATACCAATACCAATACCGAACAACGAGAGCGGGGTACATCGCCTTTTATCACACGATTAATCAACGTTAATGATAGAAAATCGCTCCGTCCCGGATAGTGCACCCCCGAAATGTTACTACGAAGGTTTATATACCGCAAACTTCCACCTTTGACAGTTTTATCTAGTTACTGAAAGCCAGAAGCGTTCCCGATCCCCGTGAGATAGGAATCACCGGTTTCACCTTCGCCCTTGGCCACCGGCTGCAACTATAGTTGGGCAACTGTTCGTGTGGAAGTGTCGCTTCCCAACAGGGGCCGGGGGTTCGGATGAGAGACCAGCTGACCCTAGAGTTCATAGGGTATGTGGAATAACCCAACGCAAACGGGGAGAAGCCAGGCTATTTGTCTTCATTCAGCCCCCGCCGCGTGGTCACCCCTCATTATCACCTAGCCATATCCATCCTGATTAGAGCCCAACGGGTTCCAGCGGGTCCCGCAGTCCAGAGAACGGAGTTGGCTGTCTACACGCGCGTGTGTGTTTGTGTTGGGCGCTGAAAAAAACGGAATCGAACCTTTCGATGATATTTAGATGAATTATTCGAGGCCCCAAGGACCTCCGTTTCGTCTTTATCATTACATAAATTCGACTCTATGTTGAGGAGAATCAGTTACGTCTAATTAACGCGTTCTGTAACGAGAGGAGCCATCAGAGAGATTCATTCCCATGTCCATGTCCATCCTGGCCTCAACGGTTTAAGGTTACTTTTAGAAAGTTTTCGCGCTAATTAAGGACGATGCCAATTTCGGGTACGTCGGAGTATGGAAAAAAAAAAAAAATAAATAAAATAACAAAGTTTCAAAATGATCTGCATGTGAAAAATGATCGTTTAAGCATTCCTGAAGCTTGGTGGAAACTTTCCAGTCTACGTTATAGTTATGGAAATCCGAGCCAACATAAGTAAGGAGAACAGGGTATGGGGAGCTCGGCGTAGTTCTCGTATATACTTGTTAAATTCGTCTGGTCCTGGAACAAGGTTGACTTCTAAGTTTGCTCAAACTCCAGTGAGACCGCCCAGAGGCGTTCGGAGTTGAGGCACTTCGGTCAAACAAGGGTGGAGGCTAGTGGCGGGTTTCCGGAGCCCCTTGATTGTTATATTCGTACACTTTACAGTGTATTAGTCAGGGTAGTCGAATGGGTTGAGAAATGGGTGGTTAAAGGAATAATGTTAAAGAGACGGGAGAGAAGGGGACCCTCGGCACGACACGTGCCGCTCAACGCGTTGTTCACCTTCCAGAGCTGCCTGTATTCAATGAAGTTGTTACTTGTTTGGTTACGTTTAAAATTACCCATGCGTAACTAACGCGTTATTCTATACAGACAGGCGCAAAACGCCCTTAAGTCATTAACGCTTTTTCGTCTCACCCCCTAGCCTTCGCCGCGCCGGGGCTGCTGCGCTATCCAAGAACTCATTTCACCTTCGCTTCGGGCCTCGCGGAATTCGAGGTATTTCACGCCGGATTCTACCGGGTCATTTTCAACCGAGGATATACAGCATACGGGGAGGTTTAACTCACCGAGCCACTGCAGGCTGACGGAAAGAAAAAAAAAAAAAAAAAAAAAAACCAAACGAGCCAGAACAGAATTCGGGAGATATTTTTTTTGTGAAACCCAACGTCTTCTGTACACCGAGAGACAATGAAACGACCGAGTTTTAGGCCCGGATTTTTAGTCCGAGTAACCCCTTTAATACCAGTCTTATTATTCGTCCTGGGGAGGGTAAGAGCCCCTTGCTTAATTGTTTATTAAAAATTTAGATTACGATTTAGAGAGCGAGGAATGGCGGGTTGTCTTTTTGAAACCACTTTCAATTTCTCGCGCATCAAAGGTTGGATAAAACAAACGGAATTAAATGGCTCAGAATGTTTAAGAAGAAAACGGTTCGCTAGGTGTGTACGTATTGTACATAATTTTAAAAGGCGTATCAGGTACGTGAGATAATATTAGTATAGGTGTATGAATTCGGCTAAGGGGTTGGTGAAAAACTCGTTAACGTGGGGTAGGCGCAGGCTTCGTATCAAGGGATTGAGGTAGTTTTTAGGGCCGAGCCAACCGGCCATCCATATAACACGCACCCCTCGTCCAATATTATACATATTAGGTATACATATACACCTAACCAGTAGTTAATATAACCAATTGACTATACCCGAAAACCCGCGAGGTAAACGAGTGTTAATGAACCGCGACGCGGAACAACTCGATGGAAACTGTGCAGCAGCAACAGCATAAAATGGACAGGGATTTTCTTCTACCCGGTAAAATTCTATGGGAAAATTTGTACAAAGTCACAGAGCCGTGATAGTCATCACCACAAAAACCACCGAGAAGGTGGATTTCAATATTTCCTATGAGAAATTTTGGCGAATTGCAGCCACTGAAATATCAAAATAAAAAGAAATGTAAAATGGTCTGGCATTGAACACTCCATACTCAATTTTCTTGTAACCTTTCGCTGCTTACAAGAGCCTGAATTTACAACGGTGATATGGGTAGTTGGGTTCCCATAAGACTCAGAAGTGGCTTGAAGAGGGGAACAGTTTTCTACCCTTATTTCATCATATCTATATCTACCTCATGACACTATCCTCGTAAAGAGAGAGTGTAAAAGCGAAAATATCGCCGCTTTCCTTAAACCCAACCAGCTGCACCCATACCCGAAAAATATCTCCCATAGCCGTGACGGAATTGGTAATTAATTTTATTTAAAAAAAAAAAAAAATGGAAACAAGCAGCCCTTATGTAATCTTCAATTACAATTCCCTCATCTCTTTCCATTCCTCTCTGCAAGTGATGGAAGACTTTTAATGTAGACACCGGAAAGCCGAATTTCTTGACACCTAGGCTTTCGACTATACATATTTGATAAATGAACTAAAATTTTTGCTACATATCATACGAAGATTTGGGACGCAATCAGCGCTCGGCCAATCCCTACTATGTTTGTAATTAATATTTGGGATCACAGGGTCGGCTCGTTCGTCCTCGGGCAGGGCTTACGGCGAACGTTATACACTCTGACGAGGGTCTTTCGAGGTCTGACCAACCAGGATTTCCTTTCTGGATACACCTAACGATGTTATTCCATCCTGTTGCACCTGAAATAGTATCAACGTTGTATACAGTACGTTTGGTCAGTAAGCAAACACCCGCAATTATCGTGCGAATTTAAAGTCAGATTCCAGTCCGATCCAGTCCACCGGGTATACATATCGGAATTCGAAACTTGTCCGTATGAAGGTAAATGCCAAACGCGGGTCCAGTTGACCGGCTGCTTTTTGGTCAAGATCAAATCCCTGGCTATAGGACTATATCCATGTACGAAGGACCGTATACACCGTCGCGGTCGTTTGTCCGCGGTTTCACCCCACCGAGGTGGTAAAATGCACGATCAGTCCCTGGCGATGGCTGGGTATCCGAAGCGAAAGGGTTTAGAGGTACCGCGGGGTTTACCGCGACAAGGGTACGAGCCCTGGAAGGAAAATTTTTTCTCCAACAACCACAAAAAAAAAAAAAAAAAACAACGGGGATATAATTCATCGTCAAAGGAGTCCCGTTCCGGGTTCGATTAGGGCGGGTATGTGTACCCATACTCCTGCGTCTGTCTCATAACTGTGCAAATATGATACCCTTGTGCGCTTCTCGCGTATATGTACCCGGGTAACTTGTACACCGAAGAACAAACACCACGTTGACGTTTCCCTCGAGTTAAATCAAGTTTCAATACCTGATGCTGGGTAGGGCACCCATCTAGCTACATTTCGCTATCCGTTGAGTCAATAGTACGACGATCCGATGCACGCGGAGGGCTGATTGAAGTGCACCAACGCAGATACTGATTGGCTACTACGTCAAAGGCTCCACGTCAATATCAATATGCGGCCAGGGTATAGTTTGAACGCGTGGAGAAAGAGTGACGAGTGGGTACGTGTACGTCGCTCGGTTGGGTTCCATTTCCGTTATCACATGACCTATAATAAGGACCGGCTAAGGGGTGAGCCAAGCGGACAATCTCATCGGGCGCGGAGAGGAGAACGATCTACGATTTATTTATTTATTTACATGTGTCTTTTATTTTTGGTTTTTAGCAGTAAAAAATTTTATCTACGGGGTGGGAAAAGTGGGTAGATTAATTAAAAAGGGATTAACGATTGACAGTTTTTTTTTTTTTTTTTTTTCTTTCTCTTTTTTCGAGGAAAAAACCGCATTACTTCGTGTCAATTAAACTCGAATCAACAAACGAGGGGCGTGGCCGACGGTCCGTCATCGTTAGGGTGGATGGTTGTTGCGCTTTTACTGAACGAGAAACTGACAACGACAAGCAAGGGAGGGTCGAGGTTCAACCGACAAACGTGTGTAACAAGATCTGACGCGGCATAGCCCCAGCATGTTTCCACTTCGCTCGGACATTTCGCGACACATCCTACGTGTTTGTTCCTTTTTTTTTTTTTGTTTTTTTCATATCTCTTTTTCGCTTATTACTGTTTTCTAAATTTTCCTCGCTTTTTAGGGGTGTGAATCTCCAAAATTCACGATGACTGATGTAATGGTCGGAAAATGCGATCATAAAGTCTAAATAATCATAAAGTTTAGTATGTGATAGTTATTCCCTGAAAAAAAACCTGCACCAACAAAGTAAAATTTTTCTTTTTTTTTTTTTTTTTTATTATTCGAGCTATCTCAAAAACTCGATTTTTCTCATTTTTGAAAATAAATTCACACACATTGTAGGATTTCGGTTTTTTTTTTTTTTTTTTTCTCGGAAGGATTTCGATATTTTGTTTCAACAATTTTGACAAAATTTTGTCTCAAGCAATTCCTGTTGGAATTTTTTCAAGACCCTGATCAAGTGACTTTGGGTAAATTGAAGACAGCAAAAATTTCCGGTAAGAAAAATTTTTCATCTCTGATAAAAAAAAAATAGAAAAAAAACCGCATTCAGAAAGTTCTCTGTTCACTTTTTCGGTGGTTTTCAAATATGAACGAAATGTAAAATGATCAGATTCACAGTCCGAGTGTCTTGGCATGGAATAAAAATTCCTTTTTCGAGATAACACAATACATACGTATGATCGAACGTTGTAAGAAAATCTGGGAGTGGCGAGCGCGCTATCTTTCCGATTGTACAATTCCACTCATAGGTCCATATATACCTATACCTGTACCGTAAATCCGGATGTATACGTGTGCAGATACCTACGTCTGATATTTGATTATAAATTTCTCCGTCCTAAGTCGAACGAAATCGGTTTTTCGCGAAAGGTAGACGTCCTCGTATGGCTCCAGCGACTGCAGCATGCAGGCAGTACCATATCTGTACTTTCAACAGTGGCTCTAAATGCACCATGGCCATCCTGCAGACTGCAGCGCGATGTAGGTAGCCGCGTTTTTTTGCTTCTGCAGTTTTCTTCGGCTGCAGTTAAAGCTACATTGGTATATGTATAAAGGTTGGTAAAATTGCACGAGGGAACGCGGGAAGAAGAATGACAAAAAAGCTTATATTAACGAGGGTTTCAGTTCTTCTGTATAATTTTTTTACAGGCAAGTCAAGTAACTGAGCTATAGGTGGGTGAAATTTTTTTTGTCGAAAATAAAATATACCGCCACAAAATGAAACGGGGATTTTTTTTCTTACAGTTTCTAGGAGATATTTGAAAGCGTGTTACTTACCTTTTGACATTGACATCGGAATTGGCAAAGGGTGTGCAGCGGCAGGGGAATGCAATCGTCTCTTAAGGCCTGGCAATAAACTAGCCAATGTTCCGGTTGAGACGGACATTGGGAAACCAGCTAGGCGTAGTTCCTATACCTACGTATATGTCCGACTCCGCAGGAAGCGGCGAGGGCGCCCCCTCGACTACCCCAAGAACATAAATCTAGCTTATCTCGGAGAACACGTCTACCCCCACGTGTATATATCTATGTAGGTAAGCGACTCGCGCTCATAGAAACGCGGAAAATACTTCCTCCGGCTACTAGGGCAGCTAGGTACGACGTCTTATGGCAGAACGTACGACTACCACAAAAGTTCTTACTAGGTACCATTATACGCTAGCTGCCAGAAATAGAAAAAGAATAATAAGAAGAAGAAGAAAAAGAAAAAAAAAAACGAAAAATTTAGTACTAGGACCGAAGTTATTAGTCGAATAAATTTAATACTATCTTTTGGAAAATTTTTGATACCGTTACATAAATCAGGCTTATAATACAATAAAATAATTACTGCAAGCTTTCAACTAATCCTATAATTAAGTAGACACATTTTTCACACATTTCTTTCATTTTGTTTTTTGGTTCCGCTCTTTTTCAGGGAAAAATCATTAGAGAGTAGAAAAGCTAGAATCTTCTGCCCGGATTTTTTTCTAAGCTCTAAAAATAGTGTTCATGAATTTTAGAAATTGAGGGAAAAAAAGGAGCCCTTAGAAAAAAGTTGATGCTTTTTTTAATTGGAAAACTACCGAAACGATCGATCCCATAATTTTATCAGCTTGAAATCGGAGAAGATCGTGTAAAAATCCGTTGATTCGTTTTTTTTAAATTGAAGAAAAATGTGAATTAAACTGTTCTATACGTTAATTATTTCAACGATTCAAAAACTATAATCCGGTTTGATAAAATTGAGGATATAATTAGATGTAATTGATTCTATAGATACACTTTCCAAAAAAGAAAAGAAAAAGACTGTGAATCTCTGACATCAAAATCCGTAATTTCGACCGTTCAGAACTTGCATAAATTTTCAACTTAATCTTGGTCCCATTTTCCGGATCTGAAAACCCAAAATCTAGTGAAAACTCGAATCTTGAATTTTCGAAGTGATCAAAATACAACAAAAACGACAGAACACCCACGAAATTTAATAAATGTTCGTTCATTTTGTTAATGTTCGATTGGGGAAGGTGTCTAGATCGGCGGCAGCAGGAGAATAGCATCGTCTCTCTGTATACTATGCGTTCGTCATTTATGGAAGCAGTTGAAACTTGGCTCATAAAATCAAACGGGCCAAGTTGCAGCACAGCAGGAGGAGCAGCATTGGAGTCCGCGAAGTAGGAGATGGTCTTGATCCTGGGCGTCGCGACGCGTCGCGTCCCTCCACATACATAGACACGTATATATGTACCCAGTCGAGACGTGAAGACGGGCACAATTGGATTCAGGTGCATCTAATATCGTACCACCCGCACAGAAACGTTCGCGGTAACGACTATCCTCTGCAGTGCAGCAGCAGCAGCAGCAGCAGCAGCAGCAGCAGCAGCACAGGAAACCGCCGGTTCCAGTCTTAGCTGGTATATATACCCGAATATCTATACACCCGCATACTCCGCATTTGATTGTCTTCGACTTCGACTAAGCTTAATTAACTAACTGCCTGGCACCACTGCTACACGGAAGCTCGGCGCCACGCCTCACAATGCTACAAGCTTAAACTTTACCCAAACAATCATATTGCCGTTTTGGTATAATCCTAACAGGATCTCAATCCTGAAATCTTTCAATTTGTCCTCCACATTTTTTTTTTTTTTTCAACATCGATTTGGTCCAAATTTTGGTAAATCTCTTACAGCTTTTCACAAAAAATTTTCTACGATTTTTTAATCGAGAATATCGAATTTTTCAAAATTTTCACGATCAGATCATATCGCAGTTTGAACTCAATTCAAGAACTAGATATTCTTTTTTTTTGTTTTCTTTTTTGTTGTCAGAGCTTAAAAATTACAGGAGGATAGATAAGATCATAAGTTTCAAATTTACTAGTCGCTCCTCCTCGTTTAACGAAGTTGGTAGTTTGGGTATATATAAAGTTGTTTGAATTATCGACGATCAGATTACGAATTAAGATTTCCAGGGTAGAATAATATAAGCGGTTTGAAAAGTTTTTAAAGAAACCGCAGACTCGGGTACATACATACCTATATCCCCATGTAATATCGGTATGCAAATTACTCTATTCCAACTATAATGCGTAAGCTCCTTCCATACAGAAAATCCAGAACGATTCCAAACAGCCAAAAGAAAAAAAAAAAAAAAAAAAAAAAAAAAGGGGAAGAAAGATAAAACGACAAAGAACTATCAGACTTTTCTCACCGCGAGAAAATTTGATGTTATATTTAAAAATAAAAAATAAAATTTGCACAGAAATCGAGAAATGTCTACTACCACTTTTCTGTAGTATACCTCAGCTCCTTTGCACTGATTTTCAAAGGTCACTCCAACATCTAGACGGGTAAAATTCGCGTGTTTCTAAGCCATGAAGATCGGCGTGTGCCAGGCTAGTTTTCTCGCTTGGCCACTCGAAATATTAACTTTTACTACCTCAACCAACAGCCACACGCATTACATCCTAGGCTGCCGCTAATGCATGGCCTCGCGCGATGCGATAGGTGTGCTCACGGAGGTGTATACCCTCCGTTGAAAGGATTTTATGCAAGAAGTCGGGCTCAATTCCCGAATTTTTTCGAATCCCGAATGGTCAAAATTGAGAATTCATTTCAGACGATTTATAAAATTGGGAAAGATCGTAATGCGGACAACTAAAAACTCGGAAGGTCCAAGAATCCGAAAATTTAATCGAGAGGCACAAATTTTCGAACCCCCTCGGTGTTTTTCGACTTTGAAGTATTTTAAATCGACTATACAGACTTCCGGGGAAAAATATGCTTTCGAAAAATTGCGAATCGGTGATATTAACACCCGGAATTTTGACCCTTCACCAATTTTTTAAATTCGGAACATCAAGCCGGCCCATTTCACAAGTAAATAAATAAAAATTGTTTAAAAAAAAAAAAGAAACGTGTCCGAGTAAATGAGGGAATGAATTTGTATACCGGGGTGGGTATCCCCGTACAACATTTCGATGTTATACAAAGTGAGTGCCAGCCATCAAAGCACGATAAACGGATATAATAAGGCGATCAAAGGAGGGTAGCTGGTGGGTAGGTTGGTGGGTTGGAAGGTGGGTAGGTAGTTACCGAACAACAACCACATAGACACACAAAACACGTATACAGATTCAAAATCGATATTAGAGGGTGCAATGCGGCAATGGGCATCCATCCCTCCATACCTCTCTGCTTTTGCTTTTAACCTATACTAGGCACTATTCAATCCTGACTTCCCTCCCTTTCTCTCTCTATCTATCTCTCACTCTCTCATCCACCCTCTAAATTTCGCCCCATTTCTCTCTTTCCCATCCCTTTATACCCGCGGAATTTCTGCACAGAGAGGCTTACGCGTTAGTCCTTATCCGTATCTACCCTGAAATATACACCAATGTAGGTGGGTACTGGTTTACCCTGCATTGCCTGCCTACCCGTCCCACTCCCTTCCTCCCTCCCTCCCTCTCTCTCTCTCTCTCTCTCGTTTCACAGTTTAATCAGTGGTTTTAGCCAGGAATCTCATTACCCGAAAGTAAGAGACAGTTAGCAGTATAGAAGGTGGGGTAGTAATACCTATCCCAAAGATCTAACACGTATGCCGTGTTGAGCAAAATAGCTGTACCTATACAATATTTACTGAATAATTAACGCCTCGTTCGATTCTTCAGACTTTAACCAATCGAATCGATGATTTAAGGGACGGTGGAGGGAAATATCTTCCCCCCGGATATCGAGATTGAAAAAATTAAAAAATCTCAGGCATCGATATCGTTACATTAAATCCGAAAAGAATCTTTTTACCTGCGGTATGTATACAAAATTGGGATTGAGATGCAGATATTTCGCAAAATTCCACAGGATAGGTTCCCAATTAATTCTTTTGGATATAGGACAGAAATTTTTCTGTTTGTTCTTTCTTTTTTCTTTTTCTATTCCAGATTAAACGATAATAGAACGATAATTTCTGGCTACCATTTATAGGTGAGCTCATTTTTCGGCAAATTTTTTTTTACTCATTAATTCGAAACAATTTTTTTATAGATTTTGTGTTTCTTTTTCATATAGCGTCGGACGAAACGAGGGGCGGGGGGGGGGGGGGGAGAGGGAGAGGGGAAAAAAAGTTTGCAAATTATTCATACCTCGAATAAAAATCTTTCATTATTATACTAGTACCCTCGTAATGTATATACCTTACGGTATAAAATGTCAACGATTGCAACAACTTTTTAAATATAAAATATACCGTAGGTATCTGTTATATACCGAATATATGTATATAATGTTACATATCCTGCACCCACTCACAACTCACTCCAACCGATATGGTATATTCGTTTGGTATAACCCCGCGGTTAGCCGCAAGCCAACATTTGCAGAGTTTCGCTGATCGATATATACTTGTACATGTACATCACGGCCATAACATGTAGTATATATGTATCCATAAATATGAAATGTTACGTACGTACGGAGATTTTCGATACCCGCGTATATGTATGTATATACCTGAACAAAAATGAAAAGAAAAAAAAAAAAAAATATATATATATATATATATATATATATATATATATATATATATATATATAAATATGTTATTCATATACATTGAGACCAGAGAGTATAGAAATTGTCTGATATATTGACTATTTCGGGGACACCTGGATACTTTGAGGACTGTCCCCAAACAATTTTCTCATCTAATGCATATTTCGAGGACATCGACCTGTTGATACGATGTTGGGGCCCCCGAAAATTTGGCATATACCAACCCAACCCAACCCAACAACGTGCTAGTACGCACCCGGGTGCTACGACAAACGGAGTATGGGCAGGATAGTAACTAGGCGCCCAAAAAGTCAGTGGTTCCAATCTATATGGTTGACACATTTATATATATATATATATATATATATATACATATATATATATTTTTCACAAAAAGAAGAAAAAAAAACGTACGAATGAATGAATGGATGAAAACCTGATGACGTTCATTACCCCGATGAATGTATCCTTTTTTTTCTTTTGCCTCTCTGATTCATTTATAATATACCTTCAAATTCAAAGGTATATAGGTGCATACTCGTATGTATATATTATATACACAGTTTCCTTTGTAACTCTCGGTCGGCTCACAAACTCGACCGGACACATGTGTAAAAAAATAAAAGGTGTAAAAAAGCGAAAGAGACTTGAATAAAGAAAAAAAAACAAAAAAAAAATCAAATACAGAAACTGTGACGATTGTCAGATACCTACCGGCTGCAATACCGCGATTTTGACTCGTGTCAAAAATAATCAGTCACATAATAGAAAAAGAGGGTGTAATTTTGCGACAAAAAAAAGTACCTGTACAAAAGGTGGTTTGTAAGCTGTTAAAAATAAATTTTCATGTCGTTCTTGAGAGAATTTTGCCAACAGTTTCGCATGCTTATGTATAGGTATATTATATAGCGAAATTTTCGCGTGGGGATTTTGCACATCTTAATATTTTGTGATTCGCAGAAGACGACGACACAGAGAACGGTGCCGACAGACACGCGTCCCGAGAGATTAATCCTGTCACCTGCACAGGAAATTTAACGCAAGTTAAACTGCTGCCTCATGCCTGTCTCCCCGTGGTCCCTCTCCAAGCTATATCTAGCTAACCGCCCACGGGGGATAACGCGAGGGTGTATTAATTTAATGATTCTCGAAAACCAGCGGGGAAAATCTCACCCCATTTTCACCCTCTTTCTCCGTCTCTTTCTATTTCCCAAAATATCCCCCCCACAAGATTATTAATTAGGGAAACGAGGTATTGGACGCATTCGCATATAGCTTATACGTTACATATACATACCTACGAGTACTTATATACGGCGATCGCTCGATCCTGTACGATTAGGCTTAGGTTCAGATTCAGGTTGCCTCAGAACGGCTCGTTTCAGTTTCCTTTATACTGTAGGTATATGTTTGTGAATAGCTTCGTATTTATACTTCGATATTCCGCGCGGTATATAGCATCTAACGAAAGTTACCCCGGCTTGTAATAATAGCTAAACTTTTGACTGTATCAGAGTATATTGGCGGTACCCCGTAACCCCCTACTCCCACTCCTACTACCCTCTAGGCTTTGCAGACTTTCAGGCGCTTATAAATAATAATTTCAATACCGAGAACCCCGTCGAGCTGAAAAATTCTGATAATTAACGATAACGATCGTATTAATAATTGATAATAGGAGAAATTATTTAAACGCCGTCCGCGTCCGAGCTTGAATTTTATTTCAGCTTTTTGAACACTCGTTGGTTCAGGGGAGTTGGGCGGTCTTAGAAATTATCCATTCGTTTGAGAAGATTTTGGATTTTCAGAAACATTCAAGTTGAGAATAATGAAAATTGGAAAAGATCGTGATGCGGACGGATAAAAATTCGGTAAGTCCAAAATTCCGAAGCTCCTGCAGGAATCCGAAAAATTGATCGAGGAGAAATTGGAAGCTTTCATAGTTGTCCGTTAAAAAAATCGTAGAATTTCGTATTTACTCAGTAAAAAATTCATACAACTGTATCACTTCTTATTGAAAATAAAATTTTGAATTTTGACCGTCAGGAACTGTTGAAATTCGGAAACTGTACCTCGTACTATCGATCTTTCGGGATCCTACAAGACAAAACTCGCAATTGTGTATAATGAGCATCGGCAGCGAATGACATGTGGCCATTTAAACACGAAGGAGAAGAATAATGAAAAACTAGGGAAGAACAGGGCGTACTATGTAATCATACCTCACAATCTATCGCTTACCTAAGGGTGGTACGTACAATAAAGTACCCATTCATATCCATATTACATATCTATACACACGTTTCTACCTCACAGTTTATCGATATTCATATAAGCGATTCAGAAACGTGCTGAACCTGTTCTCACCTATTTTGCTCAATCCGTACACGGTGGGTCGAGAGTTCTTTATTAAGAAAAAGGACACCGAAGTATCTATTCATCGGTGCACAAATCTGACTTCCGAATATTCGTTTCTTTTTTTATTTCGGTTCTGATCGGAGAAGAAAACTGAAAATTTGTCAGGGTGATAGAGTACATCAGAATCGACGAGGGGACGAAAAATAACACTCTACGAACCACCCAGTATACAAATCGCTCGGGCGATAAATAATTAAGGTGTTGGCATGACGGGGGTAATATCGACGCAGGTATTTCCAACCTGAAAAACGAACCAATGCCACTATTACGCTAGGTGTGGACAGATTACCCGGTGGTATACCCTACCGCGTGGTATGTAATCCGGCTATACCACGGGCTTCTATATCGTTTCTATTTTTGAGTATGTTGTAAGTTTCCCGCTGCGAAACGTTCTGCACTAAAAATGCTAATAATGAAGTTGTAAAAAAAAAGGGAGGAGAAGGGAAAAAGGGAGAAAAGTCTTATACGTATATCTACATCCTTACAATGAAAAATGTGGCCCTCATATTTCTTCGCCTGATTTGTCATTCGGGGAGGACTTTCCTCATTCGAATGAATTGAAGATCAGTTTTTGAATGAAATTTTCATGAAATTTTTTCGTTACCAGCGCAGGTATTTCATAGGTCCGCATATGCATACGTATCTACCTACGTAATTCTATAGCAGAGTAAAGTTTGTTCAATTTCCAGGTCTGACTGCGCTGGTCTGGTCTGCAGGCTGCAGCGTACATTATGCCATAACTGTTTACCAAGCTTTGGAACAAGCCGGGAACTGCTTACGACGTCGCGGTGCGGCGGTGCTCCAGTAGTAGCTGGATATCCTGTTCCAGACCAGCACCAAACCGGAAAGGTTTGCCGAACCGTGAACCACCGGTAAAAGACGTTACCAGAACACCACGTATGTGCCCTGCAGAGAAGCTGTCCAAAACAAAGCCGGATGTGTTTCTCTCGCACGCGTTTTAAAGCGGACGTTAATTACTCGAGGTGGAGGTTGTCTCGGAGTGGTAATGGGTTTTCTATATTCCTCTAATGCTTATTTTCAACGACGAGTATTCGGCCGCAGAATTTTGAACATCGAGTTCAACGGAGCGGAATAAGAAAAAGGGACGTGCCTCGATTTTTCTTCCTTATCATTTTTATTCACCACTTTCGCCATCACGACGCCTGACGCCCGACGCCCGACGCGCGTTGGAAAAATCACTTACCAAAACCCCGATACGCGGTGAAGATGCGACGCGTTCAATTTTCCCGCGGCTACTAGAGAGAAAACCACCCAATTTCACATTTTATTTGAGAAAGAAAAGGTAAAGTATTCCATCCTATAACAGACGCCTTTCGACATTGTGGTCTGGGCTCGTGGGTCGGCATCGATGCCTTTATTTATCAAAGGGAAATTTATTCTCAAAAGAATAATGTATACAAAGATTTTCGAAAATTACTATAAATGAATTGCTCTAGCTGTACAAATCGTTGGAAAAAAGATACCTCGAATCAGTTTTTCGATTATATCTCGAGAACCGTGAATGATATCAAAATAAAAGTCGATATCAAAAATAAAGACAATTAAATTTTCTATAAAAAAGATCTGATACATTTTTACTGTAACTTCGTTGGTTTTGCCGTAATTCACTGTTGAACATGTGCGACCAATTATCACGATCATTCCAACCTTTCCTGAAATTCAATTTTAGCCTAAATATTCAGTCTGAAAATACCGCAAAACCGATAAAGATACAGAAAAAATGTATTCGATCTTTTTCATAGAAAATTTGATTTACTGTCTTTTTGATGTCAACTTTTATCTTCGTATCGTTCACGGTTTCCCAGATATCGTCAAAAAACTAACTTCTCGTGTAAATATCTCGTAGATATATCTTTATTGCCGAATATATGTGTATATATTTTTTTTTTCTACTTTCAGCTATTTCACCGGACTTTTATCGGTTTCGTAGTGCTCATACCAGACCCTAGGTACGAACAGAACCAACGCAACGTGTTACTTGGCAGAGGATCGTTATCTCTTCTCCGTACTCTAGCTAAGCCTCAGTAATTCCCGTACCTACTATAGAGGAGCGGTATACCATCAAGACACGGAAGCGGAGGAGTCCCAAAGGACCAACACAGCACAGCGACTTCGGATCGCTGGGTATACCTGCCTGCCAGTCTGCCTGCTATTGGATCAATTGAATCCATTCGCTGAAAGGCTTTGCGCCCACGGGTTTGAGGCCACTGATTTGTTGGGTGGGCACTTGGCCCCTGTAGATTAGGGGCTAGATTTATCGTCCGGAATTGTTGTACTTTAGCCCGGAATTAAATGGCGGAAGTAAGAACAAAGGTGAAAAAAATTGAATTAGGACTTTGAGATCAGTCGAGGACGATGCAGCCTGTGCAGCAAAATCTGGCTTCTGTATAGAGAATTGTGGTAATCTTGGAGGGAGAGAGAGGGGCGTCAGTCCTGGTCTAAGTCCAGGTCCAGGAGGGGAGGCTCGTAAAAGTTGAAATACTCCAGCGTCGGAGTAGAGAATCGACACTTCGTCTGGACATTTATGAGGATTGCCGGGATCCTCGTTCCGTCTTGGGCTCCTATACTGATCTTGAGAAAAGCTGCACGGTTGTTAGACCCACCCAACGCACACAAACTGGTCCGGGGGCTCGGGGAAGTACCCTCTAAACTACCGCCGTATCTTTCTCGCACCCGTTTCCTCCCTTATCCTCATCCCCCATCTTACTTCTTCCTTCTTCCTCTCTCTCTCTCCTCTATCGAGTGACAATTTATTAATCGATAGAAGATTCATTGCACAACGAAAATGTGCTGCACCGATCCCCCCCCCCCCCCCCTCCGATCATGGACAGCGATAAAATAAATAGCCAATCGTGCTGCAGCTGCGGGAGGGACAGATATCGCATTCGGTTAAACGCAGTAATTGAGATACGGAATTAATTGATCGCGCGGGTATCAATCAATTTAATATTCATTCCGATTATCCAATTAACTCGATGGAAATAGAAGCTCAGAAGTTTTCTGGAAATTTACCGATTTTTGGAAAATCAGCGATCTAAAAGCCAAAAAAAAAAAAAAATCCTTGATGATAAGTTTTGCGAAAGATTTGGTCGGGGAAACATTTATCCTTTTTTTGAATGGAGAATCAGGGCATCGATTGATTCCAAAATTTGATCAAAATTTGTCTCGAAGTATCGTTGATAGAAAAAAAAGGAACTTCCCAAAATTGAATTATTTTAACAACTCAAAAACTACGGTATCGTTAAGTTTGAAAATCTGTTCGGTTCGAGGTTCCGTAAGATCGCGTCGATTTATGTAACGAAAGTTTAAATTCTTTGATACGTTATCAAGCGATATTTTTGAACAAAAAATTGACCTATTTTTTATTTTTTTTTGTTTTTTTTTGAAAAGCAGGAAGTCCAAAAATCCGGGATGACGTAGAACAGTAAGAAAAACGCTGTGTATACTTCGGAGGGTGAATAAATTTCTTGCGGCACAGTTTTTCTCGACTTCTATATATATATACTACATACGTACATACATACATATATACCTATATGGAAGTGAAAAAAAAAAAAAATGTCTAGATCTAAATTTGTCCGGGGGAAAACAAAGTTCGCGATATTTCTTTGGATGGGAATTACTCGAAAAATTTTTATAGTCGTTTTCACTCACGAAGGAACACGTCGCGTTGCGTTATAAGAAATGACCGCGGGAAAAAACGCAGAAGGAATTAAACATAATCCTCATGTATCTTGTAAGCGATATCTTTTTTTTTTTTTGCTTTTTTATTTTTTTTTTTTCTAAATTTGCGGAGCAAAAAAATGAGTGAGGAGGAGGGAGGAAGTATCCGACGCGCCTTATTCCCTCCTATACCGAGATCCCGCGGATTTGCATGTCGTTGTTATTCAGAAATAGTCGCAAACCGTCCTGGTGCAGAAGTTGAGTCGCGCGAGGCCCGGCCCGCTTCCTTAGCCGATCTTATTCCCTACTCCCATCCTCCTTGAACAGCTACAAGATGTTTTATTAATGAAAATGAAGAAGCTTCTTATATTTCCCTTTATTTCCCTCTCTCGCTGTCGTATCATCGCGCTCGTCCCTGCGAACGCGAAGCTTAACCTCCGCACAGCGAAGTATACAAGACCCAAGACCCAAGACAAGACATTATATTCCCTTATTTCCGTGACTCAAAGACCCTGCCGCACGCCATCTGCCCCCTTAAGTTTTTAATATCCCAGAAAGGGTGTTATTTAAATTTTTGATATTCCGTTTTTATTCCTATTCTTTATTTTTTGGATCTATATTTTCTTTCCCTCACGTTTATACAAGCCAGGGGGGCTTTCAATTAGTCATACAAAACCTACACGGGACCATTTTTCATTTGCCGAATTCCTACGTCAGTATTTCGCTAATCGGATATCTGACATGGGTCGAAGTTCCGAATTTTTTCAATTTCCGAACGGTCAAATTTTTTTCTGAACCGTTAAAGTTGAGGATATTGAAAATTGGGACAGATCGTAAGATCAGAAACCAACCTTCGTTGTATTAAAAGTAAATCTAGGAAGAAGAACAATTTCCAAACTTTCGAACAATAAATTTGTTTAGATCCTTATAATAGCTTGAAGTTAATTTTTGACTTATAAAATGGTGTATATCTTCTTGTCTAGTAGACTAAAGATAGGGGAGAAAATAATAACGAGAAAAGTTATACTCTCGCCGTCTGAAGCTGCACCAGCAGCAGCACCAGCAACACAACAAGTTTCCCATAATCCCCAAGATTAAGCTCTGCGGATATAACAAGCAAGTAGATTAATAGATTATAGTTACACACATAGACACAAGCGACTTACCGTTTCGTTTCAACAATATATACATATATACAAAGATGGTGGAAGAAAGTCGATTCAATTTTTCCTCGATTTCCTTTTCTTTTTATTTATGAATCAAATTTTCCGTTTCAAGTCATTTTCGTTTCTTTTCTTCCTCTTTTTCTTGTCGAGAAAAAAGTTTCCGAAAACAGAATTTTTTTCCAAGCCTGGAAATTAGTTGTGGTGTGCGAAGGTTCCTCCTTGGCGTTATTCTTTCGGTCATTTATATCGTAATCGTCGGCCTAAAATTTGCCCATAATCAATAATATATGTATTGAAATTTGTTATAAGAGCTGCTCTGCAGCAGTTCGTGCTGGTACCGATTTATCTATAAAACATTTTCGTTGTTATTATTATACTTATAATGATGGAAGGTTAAATTTGCTTCGTTTCATTTCATTTCGTTTCATTTCGTTTCATTTCGTTTCATTTCGTTTCATTTCATTTCATTTCATTTCATTGGCCGAGCTTTTGCGCCGTTGTTGCGTTCCTGTGTTTCTACGTATACACCGTTACGCGCTATACTTCTTGCGCTGCAAGCTTTTCTAAAAATAAATATACACGATATTCGCATTATATTGTATCGTTATTGTATCGTGTCTATTGGTATAGGTATGTCTTCAGGTTTGTATTTGTGTTTCTGTTGTATTGTATCGAATAAACGGATAAACGACCGGCATTATTTACCCTAACCTCTGCAGAAGCGGGAGTTCAGACTCTTAGAAACAGATCGCTCCGGAGCCGCAGAACTGCGCGGAATTATAGATGATCATAATCGTCCCGCGGACCCGAAAAACTTAATCGAGCAAATATATAAATAATAAATTGAAAGAAGAAGAAGAAGAAGAAGAAAAAGAAGAAGTATTATAATAAGGGATATTAATAACGGTATGAATAGTATTGATTTTATGTAATCCATTTATATTGAAAATAGATTGCAATTAGTCGTTTATTTTTTTTCAGAATCAGACCTACAACCTCAAAAAATTGGAAATATATGGGAAGACCAAAATATGTTAAAAAACGTACAATTAATTCTATAATTAACGAGTAAATACTGCAGCATCGAGTCGATTATTAGGGCGATAAAAGGGCATCCCTGAGAGATCCACTTGATGTAGTTACGGTACAGGTATACCAATTTGTGGTGCAACGACGCGACGCAACGTTGCGCGTTTCGTCGTTAAATGGAAAGAACGAATCCATCAGAAATGTATAGGGATCTGGTACCGACATCAATCAGCGTCTATCTCTGGGGCGCCGCGGACCATTCCGTCCCTATTTACCGTCGCCAATCATTCCGAAGATCGAATCAAGCCAATTGTTCAATTGGCTGGAGTCTGGTTCCGCCGGTTGAGGGTCGATGGCGCTGTCATTACCTTTAATTGATCTCTGTATTATAGAGACATTCTATTAATAAACAAAAAGGGTATACCCTGCTGATTCGGTTCATATTAATTATCACTATTTCAGGGACCGAGTTGAAGCTAAGAATTTTTTATACTGCCAAACCACCCTCGTAGGTGAAAGTAATTCTAACAAAATTTTAGGAATTATTTTTATGAAAATTTGAACACTTTTGATCGATTGAATTTCTGACTATCAGAGTTTTTAGCTTTCCGCATTAGGATCTTTTCCAATTTGATTAATCCGTCCTTAAAACGTTTACCAAAAATTCTTTCAAACAACTTTGGCCGTTCGGGAATTTAAAAATCCGAAATTTGGGTCCCAATTTTTCGAATTTATCGCCAGATCGTATTTTGCGTAGGTTCAATACGGGAGCCAAGATAATATCTCGGCGTTTAAAAACTCGAGTAAACCCCCCGTAGCGATGGGACAATGCGGTATAAAGGCGTCGTTTGGTACAGAAGAGCTGTAACCCGGAGTCCTCATCCACCCACGTTAACACTTAAATAGAGAATCTCGTAGACAGAGAATGAGGTTGCAGCGAAGAGCAAGCAGCGCGGTGTTGTAGCCTTGTCTTTCCTCGACGGGTAATGTACATACCCCGGTTATAGCTTATACCCGGATCCAACGCGCGTAAATTACGCGTGTTATACATAAGTATTAAGTATGTACGTACATACATACATACGGCGGGGGTGGAGGATACGGAATACAAAATACACTGTGAAGGCCCGAGTAAACCAACCGCATAGCAGTAACAGAAATGGTCCCGCAGAGCCCGACATGATGCTTTTTGAAGCGGGGGTAATAAACTATATTGTCACTACTCGGATATACTTGCCTACGTATATACGTATACACGTACCCCATGCTGTTACTTTGTTATTAGGTTATACCCCAACCCACTACCGAGATCCTCTTTCAGATATGTGCTCACGTCACGTGTCGCTCAAGAGATGGATATGCACGGTATTAGGTACATTACCATTTTACATTCATATCCCATCCGATCCCATCCTTACACTCATTTTCAAATAAAGTGAACCTTACGGTGGTCCTTATTTACGGTGTTTTCGAAATTTCCTGAGGACAAGGTGGAAAAAGTTTGCAAATAAATTCAAAAAAAAGTAGATCAACTCAAAGTACTGCCTACAAGGCAGTGAAATTTTGCATACGTTTTCCCTGCAGGGATAAAGGTTTTTTTTCCAAGAAAATCGCCCAATTTTTCGTTGAATACCTACGACTATAGGAAAGTCGTATACCAAATTTCAGATTTTTCGAAGCACTATTTAGGCAGGAAAAAAAAAAATAATGGAGTGAGCCCGAATTTGCATGTAAATCAAATGGGAAAATTTGCTGCCTTGTGGGCAGTACTTTGAGTTGACCTATAGACTCCAAGTTTTGGGTACTTTTGTTTTTGAATTTATTTGCAAACTTTTTCCACCTTGTCCGCAGGAAATTTCAAAAACACAGTGAATAAGGACCACCCTTATAGTGAACCTGCACCCTTAAAGTGTCATTCGAACTGCAATAAAAGTAGAAGAAAATAACTTCTTCTTCTTCTTCGTCATCTTCGTCTTGCTCGTTATTGTTATTGTCATTTCTCGTCAAAGTGTGCCGTTGATTAATTAGCCTCTCACGGAGGCCAATTAATCACGATGATGAGGCCTCAAGACTTTTGGGAAAGTGTCGTGCGAATTACGAATCTCTGCAAGGTGGGTATAGGTATGGTATGGCGGTAGGTAGACGTCGAGTTGCTAGGGTAGCGTTGATCGAAGAACGTCCCTGAGGGACTACGAGGGATGATGTATCGGTCCAGAAACTCGGCTGTCAAATATTCCAACGTTTTTACTGATATACCTGTATATATACCGCAGCGAAGAGGAGAAGAGGGAGGAGGAGGATGAGGAGGAGAAGACAAATTTATTTATTTTTTTTACGAAATTTTACAACAAGCTATAACTCATTATGCTTATACTAATATAATATATAACAAACCAAAGTCTAGGTATACATTGTACATCGAAAAACGCTCCAAACCTTTACCCAAAAAAAAACAAAAATTTATCTATCGGGTATTCCGTGCGAAGTAGTCTTTAGCCATATCCTGTGACCCTGACCGTTTTACAAAAACGCAATTTTTCTCATTTTTGAAAAATATTCCAACAAATTGTGTGAAAAGAAATTGTGATTTTGATACCAAAACGATCGTGGGGTTCCAATTTTTTCTATTTCTTCTTTAGAACCATTTCAATATTTCGTATCAACTGTTTGAATAAAAAAAAAAAACAGGCTAGGTGACTTTACGTGGAAATCTCCATATACATATACATCAAACAGGGGTAAAGCTGTGCTGCACGGGGGTCGCCCTTTCAAGAGCCTCGACGCAGATTTTTTATTTTTATTTTCTCTACCTCCGACGTCAAGGTAAGAAAAAAAAAAAAAAAAGTAAAAATTTTCTCAACTTTTAACACAATTTAAAATTCCGTTTCAGAAATACATACACTGATATTACGTGTATGTATGTACATGTTACATACATACATACATCCATGTATACATTTATTTAAAAAGGTTTGCTTTGGTTAGGGTTTCATATACGATTTCCTCGATAATGGGGATGAAAAGTTTTTCTGTATCCCACCACCGAGCTGTATGATATACAGGTATACATATATACTCAGATTTACGTATTTATATACTTATATATAAATATATATGTATCTGTATACCGTTTCCCAGTGAATCCCCTCCGGCCGAGTGTCGAGGCCTCTGCAGCTTGGCGTGGTGCGGGCGTTCGCGTCCCGGGATGTATTTTATGGAAGTTCATCTTCATAATCTGAGAATATCTCGTGAGGCTTTTGCCTTTCCCATCCCCCAACTCCCGGACCTCCCAGACCTCCCTTGTTTCGCCTCTGTCTTTAGCTCCCTTCCCATTTACCAACGGCAGTAGGTACCCACCTTCCCACCTATACACCATCCCTTTATACCCGGAGAACCTCAGCGTTTACATTTTTACCCCGGCCTTCTGCGCTTAAATACTTATTAACTTGTATCACGGTAAATATTTAGCCGCAGAAAGCGAGCGAAAGAGAATAAAAAAAAAAATAAAAAAAAATGGAAAAAACGTCTCTCTTTCTTTTTTCTTTTTTCTTTCTCTCTCGTTCTTTATTTTTGGCGCTTATTTCCCAACGTACTCGGAATTTAACGACACTTGTCTATACCTGGGAAAGCGATATTATGGTCCTGAAGAGTGCAAAGAGGATCATTTTATTTTATTTTATGATATTTTTTTCCCCAGGTTTTTGATTTCTTTTTTTTTTTTTTTTTTTTTTTTTCATGGAGGTGGCTCTGGCTTTCTGGCTCTGCATATAACCGTAACCCGTAAATCACACACTCAGGGTAGCTGTACGGTACGTACGGTGCGGTACGACGCGACACCATACAGTACGGGGTGAAGTGGATGAGGAAGTAAACCAACTGCTATGACAAAGTGACAACGAAACTCTCCTAGCTTGGTTAATATTCCTCAAAGATATGCATACTAAATTACCACACCAGCAGCTGTTACGATATATATAAATTATTACATGGTTATATTATACCGGTGCGGAATATTTTCTGGTGTTACGTTTACTCGAATACAATTTTCTCGTCCTATCTCTCGAACCGTCAATGATATCGAAATGAAGATAACCACCAAAAATTTAGCTTATCAAATTCTCTATAAAAAAGGTTCAACACTTTTTTCTGTATCTTAATTTATTCCGCTGTCACTTGAGACTAAACATTTGAAAAAAAAAATTCCAATCACTGTTCGGAAAAAAAGGAAATTGCAGGATATTCCGAGCTTGAATACAGCGAAGCCAATCGAGATACAGAAAAAATGTAATATACCTTTCTGATAGAGAATTCAATTGGCTTCATTTTTAATTTCCACTTTCATCTTGATATCGTTAACCGTTCTCGAGATATCATGGAAAAACTGTTTTCGAGTATCTCGTTTGCCTTTGGTTTTAAACGCTTTTACATTTTTCCATTCGAAAATATTTGTTCTAATTCAACTCGATGAGTTGGATCTTTGTTCGTAAAATATACGCAAATATACACGTGGTATATAAATGTGCAAACGTATATATGTAGGTATGTACAGATATATATAAACCGTGGGGGAGTCACAACGGGGAATCGTTTGGTCCGCGTTGATCCAAAGGGGGTTCGCAGAACACGAAGTAGGAAAACAAATTGCTACCGGCAACCCTGTCGCGAAATATTCTTTGAAAATGTGAAATTTTTCTCAGATCTTTCTCCCCGTTCCTTATACTTTCCTTTCTTACTTTCTTCCTATTCTCCTTTCGTTCTTCACGGAGTACCTACCTACTGCCATGAAGAGAAAAGAAGGCAAGAGTTATGTGGCGACAACCCCCTTAACGTTCTCTGACAAATACACCCCCGTATAGGTACTGTCTCAACCGTCTCGACGTTCCGACTGTTTTATTTTATTTTTTTTTTATATATACCATTTTCCTCTGTTACTATTCTTCGGAATTTTTCTGTTCTTCTCCCTCCCTCTCTCTCTTTTTCTTTTATTTCAAAATAAATATAACGTTCATAACATTCGTTGAAACTCGCGTATCAAAGAACATCAAAAGACTCTTCAGAAGATATTTAAAAAAAAAAACAAAAAAAAGAAAAAATGGCTCATTAAAATATATGTAATCACATTTTCTATTAACGCTCAAAAGCTGAGCTTTTCATAATTGTTTCACACGAATGAGTAAAGTAACCAAAAAAAATTAAAAATTAAAAAGATAATTAAAAAGAAGTGGATCGTTCAAATCCGCGATAGTAATTTAACCGTTTGATCAGATCCCAGAATATAATTGGATTGAATAAGCTTTACGGATTTATTAAGCGGATTTATGTATATACCTATATGTACGAATTAGAGTGCAGTCCTCGATTTGATCGTTTTTCTCCAAATAGGTACGAAAAAAAAAATAAAAAAGAATTTATGCAAGATCTCAAAGTCGAAGAATTTTCCCCAATTCTGACGTAACACGATTTTTCACACTTTCAAGTTCATTTTTTAGAAAAATCTACACTAGTAGATACTCCACGAAAAATTCAACAGATTTTGAACGATATAATTTTCCAAATTACCTGCAGAGGCACCAATGAAAAATTTCTTCTTCGAGCTACAGCTCCGAAAATTATTTCGATCGAAAAAAAAATATATATCTGGAACATTTTCATGGAATTATACCGCCTATACTTATACTCGATCGAGGTAAGAAGTGCGCCAAGTTTCAGATTTTTTTGGAGCTAAAAAAATTAACCCTGAAATGCCAAAAATGGTGTTTTTACAAAATTTGAAAATTGCTTTAAAAATCTGTGGTCCATCGGTTAAATTTTTTTTTTGTTGTACGTAATAATCGCCTCGGTTCCTAAAACTCTGAATCATTTTCAAATTTTCAAGTAGGTACAGTTACACATACGACATTCGTTTAAATGAGATCAAGCACTTCCGTTATACGTATACGTACATGGTATAGCTGCTACCGCGCAATATAGCCTCGGATCGATCCATATTCTTATATATGTATACCTAGATAGATATGCGAACAATATATACACCGATACACACACACATATACATCCACCCACTTGGAATAAGCTCACTTATATCTCTACCCCTTACACACTAAAGCCAGAACAAAGTCGCGGCCTAGAGACGAGCCCTTCGCTATTCTTTGTTAAAATCGGGGTACTAGGTATGTACTTCTACCCTCTCCCTGCTCTCTCTCTCTCTCTCTCCCTCATTAATAAATCTGCATGAGATAGGAAGACTAAGCGTACAATACACTGTACATCTATAATACAGATCGAGGACACTGCAGTGTTAGACGTACCGGATCGGCGAATAATAAATCGAGATTTTTTTTTTTTTTTTTTGAGTCTACATTCGAGATTTTTGAAAATAGAATTATTGCGGATCGTTATCAAGGGCGCTGCGGAATCCCATTTAAAAAATCAGGAAACCGGTTGACCTGTGGGTCAACCCTAGAACTTCCCGCTATGTGTTAAATACGTTACAACAAATTGATACTATTGTGTTTATAATACATTGAGAAAGGTTATAAGTATAGTTAGTTTTCCGTATATAAATTTTTTCCCGTATGATTTTTAATCAAAAATCGAGTTTTTTCAAATGTCAACGTTTCTAGGTTTTGGGGAGTTATATTTAATGTCGGAAGATATCGTTCGGTCTCAATTACATTCGAGTCCTGGTATACCTTTTCGATCCCCGCAAGAATCATTCAAATCGGTTAATTCGTTCCAAAGGTTTAATACGACAAAAACGAAATTTTTGTCGTGCAATATCTTTTGAACTTGTCGTTCGATTTCGATGAATCTTGCTGCAATCAAGAGGGCTATCCAAGACCTAAATCTGATTAAGTTTTGAGACTCATCGCACGAACAGATTAGGAGATATGCGCTAAAAACATGAAATTTTTTTTTTTTAATTTTTATTATTCGAATAACTTTGGAACCACTCGACCGATTGACTCCAAAATCTAATGAGATCTAAGTCTTGATAAACCCTTTCGATCACTACAAGAACCATTCCAATCGGTCAATTCGTTCTAAAGATATCGTACGACAAAAAATTTGCTACACACACACACACACACACACATACGGACGTCCATCCAAAAATAGTCGGAATAGCTTCCTAGGACCTCAAAACGTCGACATCTGATGAAAACTCGGTTTACGAAAATCGGACCGAAACCAATAAGTAATTCCCTTCTTTTATGAAAATTTTCAATTTTCATAGCGGGAAGTTATAAAAGGGAATAAAGGGATATTTTTTTTTTTTTTTTCCAATCGACCGATATATCCGCACAGTTGTAAATCCGAAATTGCGCGAGGTACGTCCTATCGCGTATATATACGTCATACCTAGTTTTATTCGGTATATGAAAATCGATCGAGCCTAGCAGCTAGTGGTTAAGGAGGCAGACAAGTGGAAACAGGTATGTACGACCCATAAGAGAGTATAATTACCTCCTCGAAATCCCATCGGTTAAATCCGTCTATCCTGCAGCAGCACTTCGCGCTAATTACGCTAGCGCAGCTGAGCCGAACTCCGGTGCCTCTTTATTCGCGAATTATGTAATCCGCGAGCTTGCAGCAAGTGCAGCATTGCATCGTTAGATATATGTATAGTCGCGAGCCTCATTGTTTCGAAGTTTGATGTAAATTTATATTTTCGTGGATTACTTTCGGGGTTGCTTTATATACACAGTTCGGTATTATTATTAATAACAAGGACTCGCGGTGTAATTGCCTTTTCATCTTTGCCTTCTTCATATTCTTGCGAAAAAATATAAAGAAAAATAAATAAAATTCAGGTATAAGGTATATATTATATAGTGTGGTATATTTAAAAAATCCAACGAGGGTAAACCTTCCGGATTTATAAAGATAGGTAAACGTCGGAATAAAACCGTATATACGCCTGCAATTATACCAACTCGAAAGATAAAGAGGGAAGAGACGAGGAACTTGCTGCAGCATGAAGCTCTACGTCAATTCATTTGAAGAGTTTAAAATGACGATGATGGGTTTTAAAACGGTCCAATTACCTCTAGTACCCACCTCAATATCTCCCTCTCTCTGTCTCTCCTTCTGCAGCAGAGAGGCGCTACCATAGCGCTTGATGAAATCCTCTTCTTTATGACAATATACGAATACCAATGCGAACGAGATCGCTGATATGCCACTGCTGCTGTTGCCACATGCATGCGGCTTATGCAAAGTCAAAATATCACATTAAAAAGGCTAATTGACTCTCCGACACGAACCGACGTGCGCCGTACCCGCGAACACGGAAAAGAACTTTTCCCAAATTTTACAATATTGCTTTTTTTTTTCTTTTATTCTTTATACTTTCTTTACCTAATTTTATTTATTTCCCTGAGAGTTCCTTATATACGTACAGGCATATATCCCGTTTTTATTATATATACACTCATTTTATTCGTTGCAGGGATATCGAGACGTGTTTCAGGGAAGATAGATACCTGTCCTTCATCTTGTATCGATCCCAGCGTCCCTTGCAGCCAGCACCGCGTAGGTATATATACCTATACAGATATATAGCTATGAGACAAGGAACATCTTATTCGGTATATTTGCGGAGATGGTATGAGTGGCGGGGCAGAGGGGTTGGGATGAGGGGGTATGTATGAAATCATAAAATGCTGCAGCAAAAGACCGTCGTAAATTTAATATGAAACTTTCATAAAATATAAATATGTAGGTTTTCTCAGAGAGGAGTAGGTGGGTAATATTTATACATAGTATACCTATACTGACAGCTAGGAAGATGACGAGGATGAAGAAGAAGAGAAAGAGGAAGAGAGGAGAAAGCCTAACGGGAAACGAAACCCTGTTCACGGTCCCGGGAGTCGCTTCCGACAAAGCAGCAGCAGCTTCTTCTTCTTCTACTTCGTCTTCTTCTTCTTCTTCTTCTTCTTCTTCTTCTTCTTCTTCTTCTTCTTCTTCTTCTTCTTCTTCTTCTTCTTCTTCTTCTTCTTCTTCTTCTTCTTCTTCTTCTCTGTGCAAGTATGCCTTCGTACCTCTACCCACCTATTTTACCCGAAAACAAAATTTTATTTTTAAATTAAAATTTTTCTTTCGTATATACCGTATGGTTATGTATATGTACATTCACGATATACATACACGTATGTATACGTATACGTGACCTCACCATATATTATACATGCGGGTATGTAGATTCATATATACCTATATGGGTATATGTGTGTATTCGTTTGTTCGTTTAGGTAGATACCCAACCTTTTTCAAAAGCAATGATTTTCTGATTATATTGTACCTATACCTATATACGTATATAATTTTATAGAACGTTTTTGGTACGAATTTGGAACTGATGAAATAGACAGAAAATAGATCGAGGTAGGTCTAATACAATCTCAAGGCCAACTATAAACGATATTCGATAAATTTCATTTTTGGATATCGAAAGGCGGTTATAATTTTAATTTTGACAGCAAAAGAAAAACCCCTAAACGATTGACATCGATTCGTTTCGAAATTACATAATTTTAAAATGTTTACTCAAAATTTGAAAAAAATTTTGACGCCGAACCTGATTCGAGAACCACTTTTTCTTCGGTAAAATCAATCTATACGTTAATCAGAGCTCTCCACACAATCTCAAATTATTTTTGATTCAGCCATAAACGAGGGTCACTCAAAAAATCCATGAAATCGTCTTTGATACTCCGGATTCACGGTCTAAGATCGCAGAAAATCATTTGAAATCATTAAAAAAATCGATTTCAATCAAAATCATTCGTCACCTTGTGCGAAATGGATAATGAAATGACTGAAATCTAGAATGATAACGATTAGGGATTGCGTTAAAAAAAAAAATTACACCATACTGACATCGAATTCCATTTTTCTTATTCAATGATTTTCATCTGTTTCCAGTTCTCTTCAACAAAGATTGGAATTCTCGTTCAATGAATATACGTGAGTTCGTAATAAATCCCATACATGGATCGTGTGCACCTATATAAACGTGTATAAAAGTGTGAAGAAAAATGGGATTTCATTTTTGAGAAGTCACGTAGATAGGTGGGTGGGTGTACGATAGGATATAGGTGTATGTAACGTGTATTCATAAATATCGTTCTCGTTGTATAGGATATAGTCGAGAGAGACGACGACGACGACGACGACACTCTCGGAATTGAGCCACAAATAAAACGCGAGAGGAAACAAACCGTCCCGCAATATACCCGGGATACCGCAGCCTCTTTATTTCTTCCACTGTCCCAAATCCTCGACTGAAAATTAATGGACGAATGCACCGAGTCGTATAACCAAACTCTTATACATAAAACCAAAATTCAAGATTCAAGATTCAAGACTCGGGGACTCCCACGTACCGGAAAACTTCACGTAACGATCCGAATTTAATTTACCCAAAATCATCCCTCAACGTACCCTACCAAAAAACAAAAGAAATGTTACGAAAAGGTTTAAAACACCGACTTGTCAATATTTTTCGGACCTTTTACCTCCGTCCCTACATGCGGCTGGAGTACCATCAGCGATCCTTCTGGATGTAAAAGCTCCTGCGTTTGATGCGATTTTAAGAAGGGATATAGAAGAACCGTCAGCATGAGTAGTATTACCGGGCGTTAGTAGTAGTATCAGTAAAGGTGGGGTGTAAAAGGTAAAAGGACGGTATTAGGGTTTGGGGAAGAGGCCGAGAGGACAAGCACTCGGTCACGGGCTGCCGCCGGACTAAGCGAGAGTGGCCACTGCGGCACTCCGAGCAGAGGGCTATTCCTATTCCCGGTACCCTCAGTCCGTTTGCTATACGAGAGGAAACTGTACCAGCTATCCCTTTACCACATTTTCTTTTCTTTTGGTTTGGCTCGGCTTGGCTTGGCTTGGCTTGGCTTGGCTTGGCTTGGCTTGGCTTGGTTTGGTTCCTACTACAGTAGCTGGAGCCTCATTCTCTACTGGATACTCTCCTCCATCCTACGACCTCCTCTACAGACGGCGATCGAGATTAGCCACGTAAATATACTCGGCTTCGTGTTCCCGGCTTACCACTGTCCCTCTTAACCTTCCGACTCCTTTCAGTAGCACACGCTCGCTAACAACACCGAAAACACTGCAGTCTCTATAGTCTCAAAGTTTTTTTCATTTTTTCTAATTTTGTCACCAAAATCTGAACCATTTTTTGTCGATTTTAGTCAATTTTTTTGTTCAATTTTAATTCCTTGCAAAATTTCTGGAATAATAATTCATAACCGATGATGAGTCGATGAAAATTTTAACAATAAAGAATTCAAAAATTCAAAAATATATTTTTTTGCCACAAGAATCTCGTAGCTATTTGTATATACTTTTTATTAACGGAAGTGATGAAAAATGTACATCTAGGTATACGTAAGGTTCTCATAAAACATTCTTTTCTGAAAAGGTTTCAAAATTGATATTTACTTTCCTCGGCCCCGAACAAACGGAACAAAAAAAAAAAAAAATCCAGGTTTTTCAAGTTCCCAAATTTAACGTTCCGCAGAGCCGTATATATACATATCACAATTAACCCGGAATATTTTAAGGATTCCTTATAAGGCTGGATAAAATTTCATTCCCAGTACCTAGCGGGATATAATGTTTTAACATTTTTATTTACTTATTTTTATTAATTTTATTTACCACACAGGTACATGTACCTGTACCTGTAATAAATTAATTTTTCGCACGAACGAGCCATTTCGTTTAAAACCTCTTCGTTAAGAAAAATATATATATACTTAAATGGGCGGATTTGAAACCGTGCTTTATGTATATTGTTATTAGTTTACATTATATCGCGATATTTGATGTATATATAGGTATATATACGTTTTATACCTCTCGCGAAATTAAAGACCGACCAGTACGGGGAATTAAGACCAAATTTAACGTCTTTTCGTAAGAAAGTTCCAGCCCTTATATATAGGGAGCCCGTCTCCTCCGTCTTCGAAGACACAAGACTCTCTTCCCGGTTCCTAATTAATTAAACGGTAAAGCCCACCGTGTATATATTTATGGGGTAAGAGGTATATGAAAGGTACGGGGTATAACGGGGTGGGGGAGTTTTAGCGGAAGCCGAGATAAAGCAGCCATTACTACCCCGCTTTCGCGTTATTCTCATTCCGCCGAAGGGCCTCCCTAAAATTACAACTCCTCTTTGCTATACCGACAGGGACGTAGGTATGTACGTACCTATATAGCAGTTTCTCAGTCATCTCACGGTTCGTGTGCCTGTATACCTACCCCTAGAATATTATTCTGACACGCAACACATCCCGAAAAAAAAAAAAAAAAAAAAAAAAGAAGAAACGGACAGAAATCGCCCTACGATAACTCCCTTTCGAACCAAACTAAACCAGGAAGACGTGGGCTGGTGGTAGTGGGTTACGAGTATATCTTATCTTGTACGTTGCAACTTATACCCACCTCGCGGTATGAAAGAAGAAAAAAAAAATAAAAAAGAAACGAAATTCTCATCACTCACTCGCAACATCCCCCATTTATGTAATATTCCTTTACTGACCAGTACCGGGGGAATATTTTTCCATCGCAATTTTTTTTTTTTTCTTTCGGTTTTTTTCCACGATATATAGATCAAGGAGGGAATATATATGTATATACCTTCGGGAGGAAGTATGAAAGAGGGAAGAATCACTTGGCTTAAGTTACGCCCGCGAGCGACCACCGCGGCAGTAACGATAAACTTTACTGCGGACGATGATGCTTTTCCCAAATTAAGGATAACCATAATAATTCCATGGGTGTCATTAAAAGGCTTTGACTGTTCCTCAGGCTTTCTAATAATGCTGATGCTTGGTGAGGGGGAAGAATGGGGTTCGCGAATCGTTGTGCTTTACTTAATTTCACTTTATAGAATATATAATTACGCTGTGACGTCCTTTTCTTGTTTTTTTTTTTTTTTTTTTTTTCTCACGAGAATCAGGGTTGAGATTCCCTTTTCGCTAAACTTGCCTCAATTTTTGTTGATACTCGTTGATTCCGAGATTATCCGTAGAGTTTTTTTCTTTCCTTTTTCTTTTCTCTACAGATCTTCGCGATGCGGTTCTTTCGAATTGTTTTCCTCGATACTAGAATCCAGGAAAAGTGATTTTTCAACCGAAACCATGAACAATTGTCTTATCGCCATAAGCTTACGGGAGTGATATGTATACCTATATAAAAGGTAGAAAAAGAACGAACCTGAGTACTGCAGGCTAAACGCATATATTTGAAAGGCGTTGAAACGTTGAAACGATAAACGGTACATAAACGATGCTTTCGCATCGACTTTGGGCTTTTTGCTTTGAGTTTAAAGAGTCGGAGCTGCAGGGCTGGCTTCCGAACGTAATAGGAAGCGTAGTGTGTGGTACAAACCCCTCGCTACCGGCAACCATAGCAATCTGTGTTAAAATATCTGTGAAGCTATTTGCGATCTGTACAAAAAAAAAAACAAGAAAAAAAAAAGAACGCAAAATTCTCTGAGGTATATATCACGTACGTAGGTATATACTATCACCTATATACACCAACCTTGGGTGATTTCATTTGTTTCCCTCTTTGCCTTTCCGCGTTTTTTTTTTTCTTTTTTTTCCACACCCTTGCAGCGCCTCCGTCTCCCTCTTTTAGCATTTTCAATTTCACAGATTTCACCGAATTATATAACCCGGCAAAGAAATTCGATTCGATATTGACGGGGTGCTTATACTACCTGTAACCGGTCCAGGTCCAATTCTCACGAGATGAAATACAAGAAAAAAAAAAAAAAAAAACTGAAAAGAGTATAGAGCAAGAGAAAAAAATCATAATCAAATCCCTTTTGGCTCCGGATATGGGAGCAAAGCGAGTCGCTAAATGACGTACGGGGTATATGCTTCCACTGTACATAGATATATCTATATACACCCTATTCCAACCGCGTCAGATAATATCTGTTACTAAACCATTGCTTCCGTTTGCTGCCTAAACTCAAGTACCTAGATATAGGCAGGTGTGTACATACATAGCTGCCTGAGAAGGTATCCAAGACCGGAAGACCGAGGTAGGAGATTGTAGAAATGGCAAAAGCGCGAGAGAGAGATACGGGAAGGACTTAAGGTAAACCGCACACAGCATTATACACATACATACGAGGTAAGGTATATAGTAGGAGAGAGTTGCACTGCACACAGTTATACGCAACTTGTGCATGAATGTAACTACAGTTCAGCCACTGTGAGTTGAAACTGGTGGAGAAGCCAGTCAGCCGAAGCAGAGTAAACGCTGTTTAAACTTTAATGGTTAGTTAACAGGATATCAGTCGTGCAGCTTCCCTATTCCTCCGACTCCTTTTCCCCCCCTTTCTCTTATTCCTCTTCCTCCTACTCCTTTTTCTCTTCATCATCACAGTCTTCGAATAGCGAAGAGGAGAAGTCATATAAATCTGACGGTGTATATTTGCTCGAGCGGCTTCTCCTCATCTTTATTCCATCTGCAAAGAGGAGGGAACCCCGGCGTGTACAAGTCCCATATACCAACCTACACTATGTAAAGATTTATAAATTACGAAATAAGCAGCTACTGCTCGAGAAATGGAAAGAAAACTTGTGCACGACGGACTCTGGCCATTTTAAACTCTGATATATATACCAAAAAGGAAACTGAAAAAGGAATTTAAAAACGCGTCTTATGTCGTTTCGAAAGTCAAACTCATATCCGTGCAAAGCTAGAGAAGATATCCTCATCTAGGTTTCTATTCGTAGTCTGTATAATGGTCGGGAAAAAAAAAAGAAAAAACCTCGCGGTCAGATTCTCTTCTCGTCTGTATTTGCACTGCAGTGGTAGCATCGGTGCAGTGGCAGTGTGCAGTCCAGTCGTGGTCGTTCTAGTTTTTCCTCGACTTTTCTCTTCTCTTCTATTCGAGTCGTATTTGTTTTTCAACATTTTTTGGTTTTCTTTTCTTTTTTTTTTTCTTTCTGCGGGGGTTTTTTCCAGCTTTTTCACCTCACGGATCCTTCACCTGGCTTCAAAGCCTTTCAAACAGCTGGATTGTTGGTGGGCGGTACACCGCGTACCTATACCTACACCACACACACACACACACAATGACACAAAGAAGAAAAGGTGTCAACCTAACGTAAAGAATTTTATATACAGATTGAATTACTGCTTTATAATTTTACCTTTGTCGAATACTCGACTCGGCTCGAACCCCTACAACACAACAACCCCATGACATGCGGTTCAAAGGTTTCCTTTTACTCACCGGACGTTTGGTATTAAAAGTATAAAACACTCGATGGCAGAAACGAGCCGAAACAATTATTTTCACTGAATACTGGACCGCGCGACCGGAACAAATCAAACTCGAATTTAATCTCGGTCAAAAAACCAAACTCAAAACACGTTTACTTACTTCAACGGTCATAACATTCGACTGACTGTGTGTGTAGTCGGGCATCTGATACGACCAAATCTCCGTAGGTATACGAGGGATTCTGATCCACTCGAAATTTTCAACATGTCAATTTTTTTTTTTTACGTTCTTAATTGAGACATTACGAGTATTGTCCATTTTTTTCAAAATTTTATCCCTCTCAGATATTCAGGTATTCGAATATTCCTCATCCCACGTTCGAATGTGGCTAAAAATGTTCGAATTTGTCTATTTCTTGTTTATCAAAATTGCAAAAAAAATAAAAAATTGACTCCTTGAATTCGAATTCGAACCTCGAATTGATGTTCTTACTATATCGACGATTCGGTGAATAGATTCGAAAAAAAAAAAACAATTAGACACTGGGATGTTAAGAATTTTTCAAAAATACGGAATGCTCGTTAAACTCGAATTACGAGAGTCTAGAAATTTTTTTTTCGAGAGAATCGAAACGTCCTGCAGTGACTGAGTTTAGGTCGGATTTGTATACGTGTACCTACCTGCAGCGGCAGCGCCGCAGCTCCTGAATTAGTTACGTAAAATAAACCTCCATTTAGGTCTCTCTCACTTTTTCGAACAGGTATATATCCCCTTTTTAGCAACCAATGCTACCGAACGGTGGAACTACCCTATACTCAACCTGCAGCGCGCTACCCCAACAAATTGGAAATAAAAGTTGATTTTACGAGGGTCCGCGTCCGAGCAGAGCAGAGCAGAGCAGAGCAGAGCAGAGCAGAGCAGAACATCACCGCGTCCAGGATGATGGGACGGACTTTTACCACCTGACACTCGAATCCGAACCACTGGCTCTTCCTTCTTCTTCATTTTTGGCCCTTTTTCTTTGCGGTTATTTAGGTCTTTCGATGTCATTCCGTTCTCGCGAATTCGGATAGCTGTACATGTGGGGCAAACGGCGATTAGAGTGATCGCGGTATACACTGGTTAGAGCTGAGAGAGGGGGCGCGGTTCCAATCGACTTGGAAAAAAGAAAGTTCGCGATTTGCCACCTCGGGACTAACAGCTCTGAGACAAACTTTTGGCTTTTGGCAATCGGCTTATCCGTATACTGTATGTGCCTTTACTATATCTATATCTCGGGCCACTAGACACGACAACTTTCCAGAAGTTCTGATCAATAACATACACGGGGGACAAGGGTTCCTCGATTTAGCGATATAACTAATACATAGGCATATACATATACTATACAGAAACACGCAATGACTAACTTGCCGAATTTATGGCCACCTCGCCTCGTCCAGAGTTTGATTAAGTTTCTTTACGGTAAATAATTGTCCTTTGTATCATTTCTCGATAAAAACCAAAGAGAAAAAAAAATATATACCTATATACTTCGTTTATAACTACTTTTTCCATTTTCGGCTCTGCAACTTCTCGATTTAGTAAGGGAACTGATCGTCCCTTGGATAGAGAATCGAGATCCTCACGATTTAATTTTTTTTTTTTGTCGAAATAATTCTCGACAACGATCAATCCACGGATTAAAAAATTTCGTCAGACCAATCCACGCGGTTTTTATGTATCTCTGATAATCTGATTTTCAACAGTTTTTAATTCAATCGATTGGATCTTTCCCAAATATCAAATTCGATCGAATTTTTGAATCAATCGATTCGGTAAGAATTTTTTTTTTATTTAACAGAAATTTCCTACCCCACAGTATTTCTTTTTTTTTTGTTTTTGCATACTGATCCCTGAAATAGGGTTCGATTTTTTTTTTTTTTTGCCGAACTCAAAAATTTCTGGACAACGTTATATTTTATTGAGCTTGAAAAATCCGGGACTCGTCGTGTTTGTTAGATATTTCGTTCAGTTCAGTTTTTTCTTCGTGTAGAATTTGTAAAAATACGTCTTTTCGAGTAATCGGTAAGATTTTTTTAGAAGCCGAAGTTGGTATTCGAAATTTTTGTGAAACCGTCAGACTACTGTATATATAATATCTTTCCTGTCCTGTTTACGTTAGTTTAAGCGTATCCCTTCCAGAGCCGTGGGCTTTCGAGTCTGCTTCCCGTTTACAAAAAGCTTCGTTTTGAATTTCATACGCGGTAGGTTGGATATAAGACCTGCAGAGCTTTTCATGCATTCCTGATTACGTACACCCCCTTGACCAGCGATTCTTCGCTAAAATATACCCTTTCCTTCTTTTTATACCTGCGCCTAGTTAGCCCTGTGAAACAACCAGCCCTGACATCGCGGCGGAGCACCGTGTTTCCGAGTAATCTCAACCCTATTGCTCTTATCGGGACTTGCGATCACCCGAGCTTGTTTTCTTTGAAGAAAACCGGGTCGAGTGTCAACACGCCAGAAGAGATCCGCTAACAACCTGCGCGCCTAGCTTCGTGCATGCCATTATTTTTCGTATTTTGTCTTTCTTTTTTTTTTTTTTTTGAGACGTTTTTTATTTTTTATCTTGGACAAACTCTGAATTTTTAAATTCACAACCTCTCTGGAAAATTTGAAAAACGGAATTTCGACAACAAGCACTGGTGAAAATAATTCTACGAATTTTTAAGGATATTCGAAAGTTTCTTATAGTTTTTATTTTATAGAAAATCGTAGTTTCTTTTTCTGGTTTGATCTACGAAAACAACGAATTTTTATTCAATCACTACCAAAATTTACAATTTTTTTTATCATTATCAACGGAAATTTACAATTTTCTATCAAAATTTACGGAATTTTTACAGATTTCTAATGAAAAACTACAAAAATCTACAACTTTTCTATGAAGACTTACAAAAATTTGAAAAATTCTTATCATAGACTACAAAAATCTACAATCTTCGAATGAAAAACTATAAAAATCTCGATTTTTTTTCCCATGCAAAACCATGAAATGTTTCATAGTTCCTGAAAATTTCTAAAAATTTGTAGGGGTAGAAAAAATTCAAAAATTCATCGGGACAATTTTTGCTTACCCTAGATATGTGACTACTATATATACCCACACGTGATACGTTTGCTATAAAGATTAGAGCAGAAAAAAAGGTGCGTAAAAAAATTTGCTCTTCAGATAAATTTTTTCTGTTTTTTTTTTTTTTGTCTTTTCTCTTTTCATTTTTTTTTTTTTTTTTTTCATATGAAAGCGAGCGAAGAAACTAAAGTAGCAACGCCGGTATACCCAATTCACCTCGCATTTAAATTTCAACCCCAAGATCTGGAGCCGCAGATGACTTCTATACCTAAGCTGTATAAGTAAGACTAAGAGGTGTAGCTTATCGTATTTGCCATCTCTTTGGTCAGGATTTCAAAGTAATAGGTGTATACGAGTCGGGTTGAAATGGCTGGTGGTTTGAAAGAAATCGTAATGACTAACGAGCAGAAACGTTATACAGCCCACATAGCGGATACGAAAAGAGGGTGAGCAGAAATTGAGAAGAAATTTTTGGCGAGCAAGAAACAATTAAGTTCGTCTCGTTATCAAAAAACAAAACAAAAAAAAAATGATAATCTCCAATCTTTGCTGATCGCAGATCGTATTTCGATGAGGTTTCTTATTTTTTTCAGGCTAACATTGATGGTTTTAACAAATTGCGAAAAATCGAAGTATATAATGGAAATTTAGTTTCTTTCATTGAGAATCTGTAAGAATAGCGGAAAATCTGAAAATAAAAATAACAATTCACTGTGATATAAATTTTCAAAAATCTATAGCGATAAATCGGTAATAATTTTTTCCAATATATTAGGCACAGGCATAGGCATATGTCATAAAAACTTTTTCACATTTTACTTTGAATATTGCCCAATTTACCTACCCGAGTCTAATATCTACGACTCCGTTTCTCGTCATCCAATTTTACAGACGAATTTACCCCGAAAAGTAAGAATGCGAAAAAAAAAGAAACTTTAGACAGTGAAATTTATGGATTTAGGTGGGAATTTTGCGGAGGGGTTCAAACCGGCTGATACCAACTTCGGGAAGAATATTTCTGAAGTTATAGTTATAAGGATATCTTGAAAAAAAAGTTCTAACTAATTTGTACCGATCTGTAAGTTTATTAATTTTTTTCGATTTTTTTTTCAAGTTTTCTGGAAAATTATCGAAAATCGAAGAAACCGGGGATACGAATTTCGAAGAAATATATGTATGGTAAATTTATTCAGATCTCAGGACGTAGCTCGACGACGCTACAGGTGGAGATTGACAAACGGTCCTTCGTCGTCCTCGTCCTCGTCCTCGTCCTCGTCGTCGTCGTAGTTCGCTAATCCTTCGAAGCTTTGCGCTGTCTTAACAGCAGGGAAATAAGCTCCGTCGACGACTTGAGTTTCCCCGCATAATGACGGACGTAATGTGGCGAATAAATAAACCATGTATAAATCCCCGAATCTGTAAAAACTGTTCCAAAAAAAAATCATCAATTTCAAAATCAATTTTAGATTTTTTGTGTTTTTTATCTTGATCAATTCTCTCGTTGATTCGCTTCATCGAACTCTTCCGCCACTTTCATACTTCATGGACCCTAATATCGGTGAAGAAAAAAGACCGAAATTTTTTCTGCCTACCATTTCATCACTCCGCAATTCAACGATAGATAAACAATTGTGTCCATCAATTTTGTAAGACAAGTGCAGGCATTTCCGCACTTGAATCGAAACCTCTAAAACCGCCGGGCATTGTTCTGCGATATGCGGGACACATCGTAATACATACACCCGAAAACCAGGAACAGTTTGTTCCGGATTGTAGGTCGTAGCTGGTTTTCGCGTTGAGGTAGAGATCAGCCGCTGCTTGCTACTCGGCAACTTATTCCGCACACAAACGTGAAAGTTTATATCTATCTCGCGGACGGATATATGCAGGATGAGACGCATCGCTGTACCAACGAACAGTCGAGAGATGTTAAAGCCTGAGAACCCGACCCATGATCCCGTCATTGTCTGCAGAAACCTACGCGAATCGGTATCCTAAAGCTCAGAAACTGTCGCTTCGTTTGGTGCATATAGTAGCGAGCGAGCTATAGAAATTCAGGATAACCTGCACGAGCAATAACCCCCTGCATATAGATAACTCGGCGATAAAATGCAGATGCAGCTCTCCTTCTCGCGATCACGGGTATACTATACACTGGCGGGGTAAAAATTTTCATATATTTTACGCGAAAAGTTTTGACGGATGGACGGAGTCTGTGTCACCGTCCAGGCTGAATAATAACGTGCTAAAAAAGGAGAAAAAAAAACGTATACGTTCTTCAATCTACACCGTGTACATCCTGTCCTATTCTATTCTATTCTATTCTTTACCGTTATCTTGTCGTTTTTGTGTCCGTCTGTCTGGTCTATGGGAGGTGTAAGGACACGCGATACCTGCAGGCCATTTCCGAGATAAAAGCTTTTACCCTTAAGATCGTTTGACGTTCTGCGTACGGGGGTATTGACAACGATACTTAGATGTATATGAAGGTTTATACAGTGTCTGGTACTGGTACTATAAGGTACTGAAGTACCTAACCGTTTCAACATGGATCAGGATCTTATTCCTGAGTGGCTTTCAGCCTTTAAGTGAGACAAGTGACTCGAATGCAATGCTGTGTGAGGGAAACTTTGCGTTTCTTTGTATCTAGTTTAGAACAGTTTATACGTCGTCTTGAAAAAACTGTTCCGGGTCACCGAATTTTCGATTTTATACTCAAATTATTTATTTTTAATTTTCGTCGCGGAAATGAAAGCATCGTTTTCGTTGGAATCGAAAATTACTTTTCCGAATTTCAACGGATCTTGTTATCATCGTTTCAAAATTCTTACAGTAGCGAAAAAAGAGACCGAAAAAAATATCTGTGCTCTTTTCAAAAGTGGAATAAAACTTCACCCGCATGGACCAAAATCGCTCCAAATACGCAAAAAAAAAAATGAATAATTCTAAGTACTGCACCCTCAATCGAAGAATTTTTGAAAATTAATCTTAACAGTCTCTTTTTTTTTTATTTAATGTATTTCAGACTAGCGACGATAGTTTCTTTGGAAGGACCTGCCTGCCTTCGGGAGAGACAAAAAGAAATGGGAAACGGAGAGCTACCTGACATTAACAATTCGATCCGAACCTCTGGTGATGCCGTTGAAGATATATGGCGGCAGGATTCGACCCGGGGCACCAGGTCGTCGGTCAAGGGCCAACTAATGGCATCGAATTCGAACCTCGACGACCCCCCGTCAATTACTAGTCGAGAATATTATTTTATCACATAGGTATCTAGGTACATCGGTACTTATATTATATAAAGACTGGAAAATTTCCCTTTCGTAATTTCATGCAATAAATATAATATTAGGGTGTGTCATTTTGGGGCAACTTTTGTTTTTCAACTTACAAACAGCTTGTATACTTGCAGAAAGGTAAAATAAGAAGCCTGTTAAAATCTGAGATCTTAATATTAATATTAAGAGGTGCCTCATCGCGAATTTCTATTTCCCATTTAAATAACACGGGAAACGTTCTAGTGGCACACTTCAATTTTTATATCTCAAGTACTAATCTACTCAGGATGATTCTGCATAGCTACTTTTATTCGAAATTGAACGCTCTACAAAAAAGGTCTCCTGGTATTTTTCGATAAATCTAACTATTTCCAAGTTGATCATTGATTAATTACCATTGATAGCCAACAACCAACTTGGAAACAGTTAGATTTATCGAAAAATACCAAGAGACCTTTTTTGTAGAGCGTTCAATTTCGAACAAAAGTAGCTATGCAGAATCATTCTGAGTAGCTTAATACTTGAGATATAAAAATTGAAGTGTGCCACTAGAACATTTTCCGTGTTATTTAAATGGGAAATAGAAATTCGCGATGGGGCACCTCTTAATATTAATATTAAGATCCCAAATTTTAACAGGCTTCCTCTTTTACCTTATACACATCTTATATATACATTTTCCAATTTATCCCGTGTATAAGTAACTCTAATTTTCTGGTTTAGTGTACCGGAGGTATGTATGTGTACATAGTTGTAATGGGATAGACAGACTGCAGGTATATAATATAAGGGCGAAACAATTCCCTCGTCGATTATAAAAGTAAATTAAACTGAAACCACAGGACGAACCTTGCGATCGTAACATCTGATGCTGATGCTGATGGTGGTTTAGAGGAGTTGTTTAATTTAAAATGCAACAGTCAATTACAGGACTCGGGGATTCGTAGCTAGGTATGGCCAGACGCGAAACACCCCAATCATTATTATACCAGTCCAATCAAACCACCAACTCATCCTTTTCTTCCTCCCCGTAATTTCTTCCTGCTTCGGTTGTTGCAGGGTACAAAGTCTGCAATCTAATCCTTGCGATTCTCTACAGCGGAGAAAAGGGATGTATATATTTAAGTTCCGAGTACAGAATATGAAAGTTTGTAAAGATCGTAAATCTTAATAGATCGGTGTAAGGATTCGTTGATTCGTTACTGAGATTGAAAAAACAAGAGGTAGAACTATTACAATTTGAAAAAAAAAACTTGACCAATTATCATATCATTCAAAAATTGGGGTATAAAAAAAAATTCTGATTAGTTTATAGTTTATCACCGATAATTTCATTTCGTTGGAATAATTTTGGAAAAATTGCGATATCCCATTTTTTCGTAGATTTTCAATACGACTAGATATAACATTATCTGATATTTGTCACGCGATATTATATCCACGGATACCTATTATATATTGTATACAAGGTAAACTATGGCAAATATGCCGGTGCCCCTCGATCTCCCAGTCCGTGCAGGGATAAGAGAGAGCCAGGGAGTTAGAGAGACAGAGAGAATCTGAACCGGAGGTTCCGCGAAACCGCGATGTGAGTAAGTAACGTTGGATATAGAAAACGGAAGGAAGGAAGGAAGGAAGGAAGGAAGGAAGGAAGGAAGGAAGGAAGGAAGGAAGGAAGGAAGGACGACGTAACGTAACGTAACGTAACGTATAACGTAACGTAACAGAACGTATACATGGTATAGCTAGCCAGCTAGATATGCTATACGTACACATCGGCATATACAACGTATATATATATATATATCCAGAAATACGTATATCTATACATATACGAGCGAAATGGGACGGGAGACAGCCGCAGAAACTTGCGAATTTATACGCTTGCGGCTAGAACGAACGGAGATTTCGCATCCCAATATGCATATACTATGTATATATAGGTATATATTTATATGTATATTTGTGTTATATCTATATACGTATGGCACGATCCTCGTCCCAATCCTACTACTTGGTCCAATCTTGCTGACGCGTTTAATTGCTCTGAAATTTATGTGTAAATTAGGTATATATGTGGGATAGTATATGGTTGTACATATAGAAATAGGGTGCGATAAATTGAAGAGAAAGATTTTTGAATTAGGCAATTTTTGGAAAGACTATATCCCGGTAAGTCTGCATTTCGGCAAGTTCGCAAATCGATTGAAAAAAAAAAATTTCAAATCTAAAAACTAAAAATCTTCCGAATCGTCTAAAATGAATTCGGAATTTTGACCGTCCGGAATTTGAAAAACAAAAAAAGGATTCGAAATTATCGTTATCGTTATCGTTATAGTTTAATCACCGTTTTTCATCGTTCTCACTAGATTGATCCTCATTCCTACGTCTCTGCTCACCCGGATACCTATATACCCTACTATATTGTCTGTTTGCGGGTACTGCCGCAGGAACGATATGTGGGTATTATATGTTCAGTCTCGATTTCCCTTGTGCATTCCTTTACAGGTTTCCGGGTTAAACGGACGTCGGTTTGTGCCGGAGTAGCTGGGTAGGTAGGTACTGCAGAGAGACGGAGACGCTTTTGTAAAAGCTTCGAGAATCAAATATATACCTAAATATATATAATATATATACCTAGGAGATATGTATGTATGTATGACATAGTATTATATCTTTGCCTCATATATACTTATGAAAATTAAATTGAAAAATGTGGAAAATGTACGAGGGGCAGATAACTCGTTGAATTGACGTGCCGATATATGGTCCATGAATTATTACAAATCAATCGAAATTAATGCGTATTAACACGAATTTAATGAATTATTTTGGATGAATATGAATTAATTCGTGTTACATGAATTTATTCGAATTGAGAAAAGTTAGAAAAAAAAAAAAAAAAAAATTAAATAAACCTAATCTGGCAAATTAGTTTCAAAATTGGTTTATGATTTACGACCAGTCGGTATATTTATTTTGTGAAAATTTCATATACAAATTCCGATCGCTAGCCGCGACAAGGTCTCTCTAGACTTTAAAGAAGAATCTTGTCAAGAATCGATGAAAACCAAACAAAAATAGAAGGAAATATTGAAAATCGAACATTGATATACCGCGGTTAGTGTAAAATTACTCGTTTGATTTAAATCTTGTCTTTAATCATTGTCGAGATGATTGTAAAGGTCGAAAGAAGGTAGGCTAGGTGTCCAGGTCCAATTTTACTCTCGATTTTACATCGCGAATTAACTTTAACTAACGTGAATTATCATAGGAATTTATTTAGAATTATTGAATCAATACAAATTAAACAAAATTATTTCGAATTGAAATGAATTAGCTCGAATTATAGTGAATTAATTCAAACTAAAAAATTGATGTGTCAATTCCATTTTGAGTCATATTTGTCCCTGTATATATACATTTTTTTTTTAATTTTTCAATCACATATACCTGCCTACCAGGAATTTATATATTAAAATAAATAACGAAAATGACAATTTCGAAATGAAAACCGTTGAATTTTTAACTGTAAAATTATGTATGGGGCATTCCAGCTCAACTCAACCAACCATCGACACTCGGGTCTTTAAATTTTTGTCGAAAAAACATATGTCAAAGTTCAGATAAAAAGACAATGTTTCCGTAACTCGAAGGTCTTGCATTCAATTTTTTGACAGTGATACATCCTCCGCTAAATTCAGACGGCGAACATTTAAAAATTTTGTCGAATGTAAATACGGAAGCACAGAGAAAAATGTTAAATACAAAAAACCACCGTTATCTTACGAATTTCAACCGAGATTAATTGCAGAATTTTTCAATCATTCTTCGACCCAATTTTGCTCGATAAACGTGAAGTATTTCGATTTTCTCGAATGTCGCGATAACCGATTTAGATGAATTTCTTACATCAAATACTAGATCAGAAAACAAAATTTTCAAGACCTTATCCAAGATGTCTGGACCTCTGGTTCCAGTGATATGAATTTTACAAAAACCAATATCAATTAAATCAATTAAAAACGAATAAGGGGTTGATTAAAAAAAATATAATTTAAAGTTCTGTTTCAATAGCAATTACCTTTGTCCAATGATTTCGATTAATACTGTATGTTATTTATGTCTGATTCGATTAAAAAAAAAATATTTGATTTTTCTGAAATAAATCCTCAAAAGCTATACTGCAGTGATTAGTATACTATCTTGTATTATTCTTATTGTTGGAATATACAAGAGGAATACAAGATAGTATACTAATTACTGTATAGCTTTTAAGGATTTATTTCAGAAAAATGAAATATTTTTGTTTTCATCGAATCAGACATGAATAACATACAGTATTAATCGAAATCATTGGACAAAGGTAATTACTATTGAAATAGAACTTTAAATTATATTTTTTTCAACCAACCCCTTATTCGTTTTTAATTGATTTAATCAATATTGGATTTTGTAAAATTCATATCTCTGGAACCAGAGGTCCAGGCATCTCGGGTAAGGTCTTGAAAATTTTGTTTTTTGATCTAGTATTTGGTGTGAAAAATTCATCTAAATCCGTTATGGCGACATTCGAGAGAATCGAAATACTTGACGTTTATCGAGCAAAATTGGGTCGAAGAATGATTAAAAAATTCTGCAATTAATCCCGGTTGAAATTCGTAAGATAACGGTGGTTTTTTGTATTTAACATTTTTCTCTACGTTTCCGTATTTACATTCGACAAAATTTTTAAATGTTCGCCGTCTGAATTTAGCGGAGGATGTATATCACTGTCAAAAAATTGAATGCAAGACCTTCGAGTTACGGAAACATTGTCTTTTTATCTGAACTTTGGCATATGTTTTTTCGAAAAAAATTCAAAGACCTCAGTGTCGATGTTTGGTTCGGTTGAGCTGGAATGCCCCGTATATACATTATACATACACATACCTACTATGACAGCATATTGCATAAATATTTCGCTGAGAAAACTAGCGAATAAAAAAAAAAAAAAAAAAAAAACGGAAAAATAAAAGATACACATTCCTGCTCCGATCGTATATTCGCTAATAAATTTTAAAGGGTTTGACGAATTACTTCAACCCGCGGAATTCGGTCTCGTATATGTATAGCGAGGTGCAGGTATATAGGTGATGGCTATACATATATACAGCGTAGCGTTCGTTGGTTATACCTGCAGGGTCTGTATGTATATATGGGGCATTCCACGTCAAAACGAAAACGGTTCAACCGATGGGTCTCCGATTTTCTTTGAAAATTTTTTTCTTGTTGTATTTCAGGACTAAAACCTACATACCAAAGCATTTTTCAATTGGAACTTTGGTATTTTATTGACGAATTTTCGAAAATTCGGTATTTCTTTAAATCTGAAAATTTCAATATTTTTTCATTTAGTGTTCGCTTGATCCAAGAACAAAATATATGAGACATGAAATGTTCGATTTGAACTGTACTTTTCATAAAAATTTGTATTGAATTTTTTGCGTCAACGGACTTGCAGTGATTCAAAAAATAAATATAAAATTTCGATTTTTGAAAAAAGTACACTTTTGATTTTCGATTTTTTTTTTCCAAAAAAACTTCCGGAACTTAGAAAATTTTGAGGACCAAAACCATAGTGGGCCGACGATTCTACGATTTGTTACGAATTTTTGAATTTTTTGCTATAGATAAATAAATGAAATCGTAATTTTTTTTTCGTTTTATCATTTTCAATAAATAAATAAATTAAATAAAAATATACAAATCATATCGAAAAATGATTATGGTAATTCAAAGAATTGATCAATCAGAATCAATTAATATTAATTGAAGATAATTACCACAAGTTGATGGTGGGGGGCTCGCTGCAGCGAGTTTCTTCCGACATGGAGCACAAATCAAATGTTTTTGCGTTGAATTGCGCATCTTTTCCAGTATTGCCGACGACGGGGAACTAAGTCCTATTTTTTTCAAATGATTCTTTTCGTTAAACGAGTTACAGCAACGATCAAATTTCATGACAGGTGGCATACTGATAAAATGTAACCTATGTCTATTAAACTTCGGTAGTTATCAATGTAGAACTGAGTAGCGCGAACAAAAACTATTATTCGACGCGCCTCTAGTGGTGCTCAGCAAAAAATGATAAAACGAAAATAAAATTACGATTTTATTTATTGATCTAGGCAAAAAATTCAAAAATTCATAACAATTTTTTGAAAAATTCATAACGATTTTTTGGAAAAAAAAAAATCAAAAATCAAAAGTGTACTTCGGCAATACTGAAACAAAATGCGCAATTTAACGCAAAACCATTTGATCTGTGCTCCATGTCGGAAGAAACTCGCTGCAGCGAGCCCCCCACCATCAACTTGTGGTAATTATCTTCAATTAATATTAATTGATTCTGATTGATCAATTCTTTGAATTACCATAATCATTTTTCGATATGATTTGTATATTTTTATTTAATTTATTTATTTATTGAAAATGATAAAACGAAAAAAAAATTACGATTTCATTCATTTATCTATAGCAAAAAATTCATAACAAATCGTAGAATCGTCGGCCCACTATGGTTTTGGTCCTCAAAATTTTCTAAGTTCCGAAAGTTTTTTTGGAAAAAAAAAAATCAAAAATCAAAAGTGTACTTTTTTCAAAAATCGAAATTTTATATTTATTTTTTGAATCACTGCAAGTCCGTTGACGCAAAAAATTCAATACAAATTTTTATGAAAAGTACAGTTCAAATCGAACATTTCATGTCCCATATATTTTGTTCTTGGATCAAGCGAACACTAAATGAAAAAATATTGAAATTTTCAGATTTAAAGAAATACCGAATTTTCGAAAATTCGTCAATAAAATACCAAAGTTCCAATTGAAAAATGCTTTGGTATGTAGGTTTTAGTCCTGAAATACAACAAGAAAAAAATTTTCAAAGAAAATCGGAGACCCATCGGTTGAACCGTTTTCGTTTTGACGTGGAATGCCCCATATGTATATAGGTAAGGATCGGAAAAATCCATTGAGCTAAGCGAAAAGCTGTAAATATTCAAACTTTTATCCGTAGCATTTTTCTTCCCTTCGCTATCCTCGCCATCCGAGATCCGAGATCCGAGATCCGAGATCCGAGATCCGCGATCTACCGGTGCCTGGGTGCTGGTGCAGCTACCACCCAATCCTCGACCCCTCGTCTGACACGAACAACTTTTGAGGTAAGGATGGATTTTTAGCTACATTTTTGCGGATGAAAAACTTTACCATCGAACCGCGTACGTCTTATACTTATACCTGTATACATATCACTACTTGAAAATTTTTCTCGTACAGCTGTATGCATGGGTATATAATGTTTGTGGATGTGGCAGTTCGGGCTGCAGATAGGTATATACTATTAACTATCGGATATAGAAGCTGAAATCCTGATCTATATATAACGCTAACAAATGTCTAAGCATACATAATATACCTACTTATACGTAATTTTTTTACGTTTTTCTTGCTTTTTTTTTTTTTGCTTTTTTGTTGAAAAAAAGTATTCCTTTTTTGGACAGAAATATCATTTTATTTTTAGACTTTGAGAGATTTTCAGTGTGTTTCGGGACTCTGATTTAGATTTAGGTATAAGGCACTCGGGAATACAGATCAAAAAAGAAACAAAGAGGATTTAAGGTCTGAAAAAAAAAAAAACGATGAGTTATATGAAAAACTACGAGATTCATGAAAAAAAAAAACAGAAAAAATACTAGATTTACACGATTTTGTGTCGTGATTGGTCCTAAAAATAATTTTCTGTTGAAAAAAAAAAAAAAAAAAAAGAAAATACTCGTCGAATTGTTTCCGAAACTGCGAGACTATATTTTTTTGCAAGTATGAAATTTGCACGATCTTACATCGCGATTGGTCAGAAATATTTTGCACGAAAAAATTTGATCATTTTTTCACCGTTTACAAATTCAAATTCGGCGATAAAAAATAATTTGAAACTTACGGGATTTACAGGATAATAATAAAATCCGAAATTCTAAGAAACAAAATGTTCATATCTCTTGTTCCTTCTATACGCGATAAAAAAATAAATAAACAAATAGTGATATAAAAAAATAAGACCAAAATCGGATTCCTGAATTTGTTTTTTCGACTTTTTTATTTTTCATTTTATTTTTTTTATAAATCTAGATTTTTTATTTTCTTCAAAAAATAAAAAATACATCGAGCTTGTAATACACGAAGCATAACAATCTTCAAAAATTGATAATAATTAAAAGATCTTTAAATAAAATCATACTTAACCAAATATTTAGTGAACAAATCTCAATTTTCAATATAAAATATGAATATAATTTCTCTTTAATCGTTTCGAATAATCGCTCCATTCCATATTATCCCTCGCGATGCAGTTCTCTTTTGTTTATACCCATGATCTAAGCCCCGAACCGTTGTACGTAAGTATAGGTGGCAGTGTCGTACCTCGTCTCGTCGCGTTCCCGCTAATTCGACATATTTTAGCCGCCAATCTTATTCTCTAACCCCGAAAAATTGAGTGTACGGTTATTCAAGTTACTCGTAATCTCGTCAATAGTCGTGTGTCGTAAATCAGTTGTAATTAAATCGCATAAACGCGATTTGAAGTGAAAAAACAACCACCATTGAATAGACAGGTATAATTTTCTCCGACTCCCCCCCCCCCCCCCTGCCCGCTAACCGTCCGCCGAGATAGAGAAGGCGCCCTATAAACAAATTGTATCGTCTTGAAGTTTGCAACATTGTAATCGCGATGGAGTCGTTACGCGTTGCCGGGGTGTTTAGTCAGTGAGTTTGTTATCGTTTGGAACAGTTTTAAACGGTTTATGTCATCTAAATTTGCACGCCGATTGACCGTGACATATCTGGCCGTCGTTTATTACATAAATTGTCTATCGACGATCTTCCAAAGGTACATATTTTTCAGTTGTAAAAATTTTCATTGCCATTGGCGTCATGATCGAGCCGGTCGAAGGGATGCCATTAGCTAGAAGTTATTTTTTCTTTTTATAGTTTATTTCTCCTCATTATTTCTTCATAATTATTCATCTAAAAGGTAAAACAGATTCGCGAATTCCGAATTGTTGACAAGTTCCTTCACTTTGGTTACGATTTTTTGTAGCCCGAATCTTTTTTTTTTTTTTTATTCCTTTGTTATTATCATTTTTTTTTTCTCGTCTCATGTAGTTCCATTTCAACCGAAAGGATCTTAAAATCTCAGTCTCTCTATATTTTCCTAACATTTTTTCTCTCTGAGAATCCCGTAGAATCTTCTGTCTCCCTTCCTCTTAGCTTTATTTTTTCGCCTTGTCGGAAAAAAAACCGAGCCGGTAGAATTGGTAAAACAGGAATTTAATTCCTGACTATTATCGTACGAGATGGTAAGAGAGAGCACTCGGTAATCTACGGTTCCTCCATCTCTCGCCGCGATACGAAATTATTTTAATATCTCAATACGTTTGTCGATCGAGTTTAATGCCGGACTCTACACACTTATCAATTACAGATCGTGTTTTCAGTAGGGTAATGTAGTTTTCTCAATAATTTTTGTATTTTAAATACAAGAGTAATATAACCTTTAGCACATATTATTTTGATTATTATTCATTGTCAAAATATTTTTTCGTTATGTATAAAAAAAAAAAAAAAAAAATCGACACCTCAACGTCGCGAATTCTGGATTTTATATAGTTTCGTAATTCCCGCTTAGAGAAAAAAATAAAAATAAAAAGTAAGGGACGTTATTTAATCCAACGGATCCCTGAATTTTTTCCTGTTTTTTGATAAAATTTAATAATCATTCTAGTCGTCTCGTTTAAACTATAATAGTGCCGTAAATCTTACACAGGAATATAAAATAGATTAGTGCCCTACCACTGGAATATAAAATTAATTAGTGCCATTTCACAGGAATATAAAATCAATTAGTGCCCTTTTACAGAAATATAAAATTAATCAGTGTCCTTTCACAGGAATATAAAATTAATTAGTGCTCTTTTACAAGAATATAAAATGAATTAGTGCCCTTTTGCAGGAATATATAATAAATTAGTGTCCTTATATAGGAAAATAAAGAAATAAATAAAAATCAATTAGTGCCTTTTCACAGGAATAAAAAAAGAAAAGAAAAAATTAGTGCCATCGCTCAGAAATATAATAAGAATTATTCCCCTTGTATAACAGAAAAAAAAAAAAATACAAAAATAAATAAAAAATCAATTATTACCCTCCCATTGGAATATAAAATGAATTATCCAAGGATGTGTACGTAGGTAAATACATCGAGTATAACCCAGGCTATTCATGGATATCGATAAGTGGCGTCATCCCCCGGCGTTAGAATCAGTCAACAACATGTACCTACCAACGGACCGACGACGACGTTCCTCGGGGGCTATTCTTCGATGGAAAGAAAACGTTTCGACTCATGTGAGCAGTTAATTTTATTTTGTATTCTTATTTCGTTTATTATTAGGTTTCTGTCGTACCTATTCGAATATGCTCACCAGATATAAGATTTTAATTTCTTCTCATTTATTTATTGCTATTTGCAATTCGCGATAATACTCATCGATGATCGTTATACTTATTATTGTACGTATAAATCATTTAATCGTAATACCCTATCCCAATAACTAATTGATTATTCTACAAGCGTTTATTATACGTTCACCGTGATAGACGATCATTATCAATTATCATCGTCATCCCTCTTCTAAGAATTATCGAATACTATGACCGTATACGACTACTATGTCTATAATCATCGAATATTAACGGATACAAACGATAATATAAAGTTTAAAGACGACAATAATTATTCTCTATATACATATTTAGAAAATGACGAATATAATTTTTTCCACGAGATATATGAGTATATGTATATGTATACGTATTTAATTATATGTGAAATAAAAATAATTACGAGGGATTCGTTGAATAATTTACAATTCTTCTGAGCATATAATAGTAACAATAATAATGATTACAATTAATCTGCAGATCAGCTGCTGCAGCAGCAGCATATCTGCATTAACACGAGCTAAATTTAAATTTCAACACGTTTTTGTCTTAATATATTATATCTATATATATATATATTTTTTTTTTTCCTTCCAATTTCTTTTTTCTTTTTTTTTTTTTCCACCCTCTGACTTGTATATTTTCATCTGTACCCAGAGAGAAGAGAAGAGTAGTAGGTGGGTATAGGTAGATGGGTAGGTAGTCAGCTGTCTGTATAAGTTGTAGACGTTGGAGCAATTATCGCTCAGCTACGACCTAAAAACTTTTCCAAAGCCCTGCCAAGACGATATACGAATATGTATGTATCTATGCGAATATACTACGAATACATATATATACATGTGTATATATGTATTATACCTATATGTAAGTCTGCTAAGTTTGAATTAATTATAAAAGAATTTTTTTTTTTTTGATTTGGTTTTCTTTTTTTAAATCCGAAAAGAAAAAGGTAAAGAAATAAAGTAAAAACTTTAATATCGAGGTGGGCGGGACTCGGGAAATTGCTGCTGCCGCGCTATTCCGATATATATACAATAACGAGAACGAACCCTAAATATACTTACGTCGTTAGGACATTAGGATATACGTAGTTAATGGTAGGTACTGGGTACCTATACTCTGGTCTTTAAAGTGATATCAAGTGGAAGTATAAAGAGAGATAAGGGGGTTTATTATGCCGACCGCCAAACTATTATTTTAAATAACGGAGTTACGAAACGGATTCCCTGTACGTCTTTCTCTCTCTATCTCTATCTCTATCTTTCTCATTCAATTGTTCACTTTGCATGACCTTTTTGTAAATG
>OX451207.1:22417323-22695680 GCA_949628255.1 Macrophya alboannulata
ATGTTTCTTTTTTAGTTTTTTTTTTTTTTTTTTTTTTTTCAATTTTTCTTCGCCTTTATTCTCCCCGTCTCGCAGTATGTATATATATGTATATATATAACTAGTATATGTATTCGCGCGAAATATTATCTACCGCGTTGCACTGACCAGAGATTTTTCTTTCACCCCAAAGATAGAAGAAAAAAAGGACGGAAAACAGGAGAAAGAAAAAAATAAATAAAAAAAAAAATTCCACCCTACGTCTCTCTTCTCTTCAATCTTTTATACCATCGTCGACGTCGATAGGGATACGTCGCGAAAGATAGTACGACGTCGCGTAATTTCGTTACTCGACGTACCCCGCGCCGGCTATTATATATATATATATATGTTTATACATATATACTCGTAATTCGCACGGTAATTATATTCCATAAATTTTTTTTTTTTCAAACGAATACGTAGAATCGTTTAACGATTCCGATACTCGTATATATACAAAGATCTGATTTTATATACCTATACGCGATTTCGAAGATATATTATACCTTTATATATATATGTATATACACTTATATCTGTGATCCTGAACAATATATATATGTATGTACGAAGAGAATCTTAGATTAAGGGGAAAGAATCCTTTTCGGTAAGAAAAATTAAAAGAAAAAGAAAAAAATTTACCCGTGGGATTTTTTCTTTCCTTTTCTTTTTTCGATTTTTTTTTTTTTTTACTTGTAGTTTTTTCTCTCTTCTCTCTCTCTCTCTTTCTCTCACTGCAGAGGGGGCAAATAACTCGAATCCGAATTGACACGTCAATTTTTTAGTTTGAATTAATTCACTTATAATTCGAATTAATTCATTTCAATTCGAAATAATTTCGTTTGGTTTGAATTAATTCAATAATTCCAAATAAATTTCTATAATAATTGACGTTAGTTAAAGTTAATTCGCGATGTAAAATCGAGAGTAAAATTGGACCTGTACACCTAGCCTACCTTCTTTCGACCTTTACAGTCGTCTCGATAATAATTAAAGACAAGATTTAAATCAAACGAGTAATTTTATACTAACCTCGGTATATCAACGTACGATTATCAATATTTCTTTATATTTTCGTTTGGTTTTCATCGATTCTCGACGAGATTCTTTCTTTGAATTCTAGATCTTGCTGGAATGCTGTATGAACCTGTCACAAAAGTACTATAATATACCGACTAATCGTAAATCAAACTAATCTCGAAACTAATTTGCCAATTGCTCTACAAACTATAGAATGAATCGGAAACGAATCCAGGTGAATTTCGATTAATTCGGAATAATTTTCGGATAATGTTCGCCTAATCTAAGTTAATTCGATCTTATTCAATTTTTAATTTTTTTTTTTCAATCTTTCTCAATTCGAATAAATTCGTAATAATTCACAAAATAATTCATTCAATTCGTGTTAATAAGCATTAATTTCGATTGATTTGTATTAATTCACGAACCATATATTGGCACGTCAATTCAACTAGTTATCTGCCCCTCGCTATCACTGCCTATCTTTTTGGTGTTCTTATTTTCTTTCCCCCCCCCCCCCCGTTTCTTTTCTCTGATAGTGCAACCGCAGTGAATTTTACGTAAAATACACATACGATCATATTTTACACAGATAGCTGTACTAGTATAATTAATTGAAAATCCATTGCGTAGGTGGTGTAATAATAACCTAAATTTAATATTTTATTAGATGGTAACGAACTACTATATACCTATATATACGTATATATTATTCTGTGTGTATATATATACATAGAGGTATATGTTAGGTAACAAACTTGCAAAAATCAAAAACTTTGTTAACACTTCGGGGGTGTGGGCTGCTTCTACATAATTTTCATTTTCATTTTCTCAATAGGTTTCATTTTATTTTTTGGTTTTTTCGTTTGTCACCTCATATTTCTTATTCCTATTCTTTGTCTGGTTTTTTTTTTTTCTTTTTTGGTTTGTCTGTTATCAGTTTTTTTTTTTTTTTTTTCTTTCTTTCTTATTCAACTTTGGTTAATAATAAGATATTGATATCGTATAGTAAATATTCTTTAAACTCGTCACGCGCTGCAAAATATCAACCTTATTATTTTATGCTTGTGTGTTTTTATTTATTTCATTTTTTTTTTCTCTTCCAAATCACTTTCTCTCTCTCTCTCTCTCCCTCTCTCTCTCTATCCCTATACATATATTTTCTATAGAAAGAATCAGAGATTCTGTCTCTCTCCGATCTATCTTATTCTTTCTTTCATTCTTCCTTCATCTTATGCAATTATTTATTTATTTAATTTTTTTTTTTTTTTTCGCTTTCAATCTTTTTCATCGAATCGCGCGTTGACGTGCAAATTTTATGTGCAGAGGTCAGTGTGTGTAAAGTAATGTGTTGTTGATGTTTTTAATATTATTATTATTATTATTATTAATATTATTCTTACTTTTTTTTTTTTTTTTTTTGTTTTTTACCTTTACTTTTTTTTGTCAATTTTTTTTTTTGGTTTTTTTGGTTTTTTGTCATTTTTGTCCCCCCTATATATACGTTCGCCGCCGTAGAATCATTTATTATACGGTATATATAGTATATTATTATTTATGATCATATTGGTGTAGAGAATAGGAGTAGCAATAGTACTAGAATTGTTTTTTTTTTTTTTTTTTTTTCATTTTCATTCTTTTATAGTATTTAGTAGTTTTATAGTAGTTATAGTTTTTTTCTTTTGGTCTGGCCGATTTTGGATATGTACTAAGGATACCTTAGGCGCTCCTCGACAATCAACGCCGAGAAGGATCGACGTTATATTGTTTTTTTTTTTTTTTTTTTTTTGACATTTTAGTTTCTTCATTCTTCTTCTCTTCTTCTATTTCGGGTTTAATTCATATTTCATTTTTTTTTTTTTCAATTTAATTTAAGAAAAAAAAAAAACAGGATTTTCGTTTTGTTTTTTTTTTTTTTTCTCTTTGTTTTGTTTTTTATTACCGCGTCCTGCATCCTGGCGTGTCACGGCAACAAGCCCAACCAGGATAACCGGCTTCCACTCACTCCAATTGTTCCAAAAAATTTGGACTCTTGAAGTATTCCGGTACCGGGTCATCGAGCCTCGATATAACCTTGTAGATCGACTTCTTCCACGATTGTTCAGAATCTTTACCACCTTGGATCGCCTTGAAGAATTCTTTCAACGTCTGTTCAACAACGTACCTGAAGTTTCCCGGTACCTAGAGTAAATCAAAGAAAAACAAACAAAAAAATTCAAAAACCACATTCGTTAAAAATTTATCATTTTTCTTTTTCGAACAAATCAACTATTCTCAAATTCAATCTTTGCAATTTTCAATCTCGCCATGGCCGATTGAAATTCGGAGTAGAAGAATAATTATATGAACTTATCATTTTTTTTTTTTCTAATACATATGTATATGTATATATATTTTTTTTTTTTCTTAATTCTATTAGAAGCAAAAATGCGATCGTTACGTTAATTTAATATCTCATGCAAATTATATATATAGAGTAAGGTATATATAAAGAAATTTTTTGCGAAGCGTTATATAATACGACATACATGTTTCTTTGAAGGGATAAAGTAAAACTTTTTTTTTTTTCATTGGATATAAGAAAGCAAAAAATAAAACTTGTCTTCTTTTTTTTTTTTTCAACGGTATTTTGGATTCAAAAAAAAAAAAAAAAACGTAATCGGGGATATAGTTAGTTACTTTTTTCTTTGGATGTTTTTTTTTTTTTTTTTTTTTTCTAGAAAGAAGGAAAAATACGGAGATAGAGAAATGAACAAAGTTAATAAGTGTCGGTGTGCGTGTTGATGTATTTGCGCACCTGGGGACCCCATACCTCAATGTGGTTGTTGCGGTTGTAGTGGAGGTTTAGGACCCGATAAATTTCGGAATCTCCACCAACGCGGAGATCGTCAGCGTTTTTAACACCCTCCGATACCGCTTGTCTGGCGTACTTCTCCATTTGTATGTAGTAGAACTCCCTGGAAAAAATTAAAAAAAAAAAAAAAAAACAATCAAACACCATATAAATACAAACGTTCCAACCAACAAGAAAAAATTTTTTATATATACATATATGTTCAAAATTTAACGAGATACCTAATTTTTTTTTTTCTTTTTTTTTCAAACATACGTCAGTCAGTTTCACGGGCGGTTAGTCGTGGAGAAAAATGCCATGTATGAGGGTAATGTCAGTTGAAAAAGAAAAAAATAAAAACCCCGGAATGATCGTAATTTGAAAGGGTGCGATAACTGGCATGCGGCAGGCCAGGAGTTCCGTCGTGTAACGAGTAGGTTCGCCGCGTTTTTCACACGTTTAGTTATTATATAGTAGTATACATAGCTGTCAGTTATATCCCATACAGAAATGTAACCGACGCGGTTGAGAATATATATCGCCCTGACTTCGCCCAAGACTCTCGCCGCGTTTTTTTTTTATATATACCTATATACAACGAATATATATATATATATACATCTAAAAAACCAAAAACTTGATGTTGCTGGTGGTCTTCTGGTGGTGGTGCACCAGTTTACACAGTACACAGTTGATGGTTTTGTGTAGATCTACCTCATAGGACGAGTAGGTACCAAACATACACGTTTACATGTATATATATATATATATATATATACATATACATGTGTGTATTTAAAAAAATCACAAGTAGTTGCGCAGGGAAGTTGACGTTCACGCTCATTAATTAACGCAATTAAACAAACGTAAGTCGCTAATTGGCGGGTAATTAGTATGGCGATACAGTGACCCGGGTCTTGCCTCCTAGCCTCCTCCATCTCCTCTTCCTCTGCCTCTTCCTCCTCATCATCATCATCATCTCGGTGTAGGACATGCCGCTTGTAACGTTGCTAGGGGACTACAGTTCGCAGGTATATCAGTTGCATTTTCAGTTGGTGCAGTTACAGTTGCAGTTTTTTTTTTTGTTTCTTTTTCTTTTTCTTTTCTGCATGGCAAGGGTTGACGTAACAGTTATCATTACGACGATGAAGTAAAACGATGTTAAAACACCGAGATAAAAGCTCGTTACGTTTATTGTACCGTCTATTGTATATATCGAGCGATTCTGTAATGAGACAGTTTAATAATTTCACCGCGAACAGACAATTCCCACACTAACTTCCATCCCCTGAACGAACAACGGATTACGATTCAACGATAGTTTTAAACCTGAAAAATTTCACTCCGAATAAGAAGAAGGGTGAGTATATGAGATTGAGAAATTTTTCACAGAAAGCCAGCGATACGATGAGGCGATACCTATACCTCGACGATAATGAAAGAGAAAAATGGGAAATAAGTAACTAACCCGGTGCAACGGTTGTATATATATAAAATGCAGAGTCGACGAGTCGGAAAGCAATCTTAAAAATTGCTGTTCCCGTTGGGCGTACTAGATATTTATTTATCATCTCTCTTCTTTCCGACGGGAGTGGTTATAGGTAGTAGTTAAGGCCTAAGACTTTTTCCCCGACATCTGCAGTATACCGAGTGTATTCAATGGATAGAGGCACAGAGATAACTGCGGAGATACATAACTGCTGCAGAGATGATATCCCATTGTGGTAGAAAAAAAAAAAAAAAAAAGAAACTGGGAAAAAAAAAAACAGGAGAGAGAGGAGTCGATCCGCGACGTAGTCGGAGATGAGAGTAACCTCGGTTAGGTAGTTGGTTATAACCTACCCGGATTGAGCGGGAGGTAGGTCGGGCAGTCGGCCTCGGTTTCCGTATTATCGTTCATCCGTGCATCTTTGCATCCCTCAGGGACCAGCCATCCAACCTGCAAGATCATCCCACTCCGCGATTTTTCATTTAACGTTTGCAAAAGGACGCTCGACTTGTTCATACACAGAGCATTGAATTTCGCCTCTCCTGAGACGACATATACCTACCTACCTACCTACCCAACGTCAGCGCACGTTGCTACTACGTGCGGAACGTTTCGTTCAAAAATAAAAGGAAGACGAAACTGAAATCGAACCCTTTCGAGATGATTAATGAAAACCGCTAATAAACCCGAAAAAAAAAGTAAAAAACGACAGCCCTAAAAATTCCCTAATTTTACATTATTATGTACGACAAGAGTCGATGGCTTATTTTCCCTCTCTCTCTTTCTTTCCTTCTCTTTTTGGCTAGTTCAACAAACTCGCACTGGACTGGCAAGGGGTGGCAGCTGATGTATATAAGTAAAAGTGAGAAACAGAAACGGTTGGCTTTGTGACATCGGTTACGGCCTACTTTGACTGTGGGAAAAGGTGGTTTGTGTATAGAACAAGATGAGAAGAGCCGGTCTTAGGGGGTCCCACCGCGCGTCTTGAAGGTCTATTGTAAGATTTCGGATGGGGAAGTTAGAGGTAGGCATGGTACTTAGCATAGCCGTTATACCGAGAAGTTATAGGGGCCGCGATATCTTTGAAGGGTTCTATACGTGTAAGGAAAAGACGTTGAGAAAAGTTCCCAGCTTCTGACGGGTGAGAAAAAAAAGGGCATATGGGTATAATATACAGGGAATTGAAGGAGAAAAAAATGTAAAAATATGAAGAAGAAAAAAAAAAAAAAAGACAGAAAAAATTGTGGATGACGATATTGTGTCAGCGAATGGTAAAATGCTTGGTAATTATAGACGGTGATGCTGCAGCTCGAGACAATTAACACCCTCGGTATTCGCGACCGCGGAGCTTGAGGGTGGGTAGATAGGTAGGTATTGCAGCAAGAAGACCCTGAGGCCCCTGAAGAGCTTATTATTATCCTAATTATACAATACTATAATGAATGATCCTCCTCCTGCTTATACCTCTCTTCTCTTCACTTCTCTTCTCTCTTCTCTCGTCTCTCGTCTCCCGTCTCTCCTCGCTCCTCGCACTTGGCGTACGAAGTGTGGCAATTCTAGCACTCTGCCTTTTTGTCAGTGACGTACACGTACGCCGTACACACAGTTATACGTAGGTACGAAAGTATCCGCGGTTCACGTGTCTCTCTCTCTCTCTCTCTCTCTCTCTCTCTCTCTCTCTCTCTCTCTCTCTCTCTCTCTCTCTCTCTCTCTCTCTTTCTCCTCAGTCTCTCCGGGTGTCTGTTTTAATTAGGCACTTCGCGATATACCGTTACCGTTACCGTACCGTACGCGGTGGCGTAGAGGAGGCATATTCCTATCTATACTCAGCGATCCAACGAGGTTGAATGCGTTGATGGATGGTTGAATAAGGATTATAGACGCGGCTTGCACTCCGAGGAGGGAATCCCCGCCTTCCAGACCCCCGGTTACCCTACCGGAGACTCCCACCGACACCCCCGAACACCGTCAGACAAACGAGCAGCAAATGTGGAAACGAGGTGGGTGGTTGGTTGCACCGTGTGTGCACTGGGTGTAGTCGATATAAGAGAGACTATTCCACTTCTCGAGGATTTCTTAATTGGCCGTGTCAAGCAGCCTCGACTAGGCAAACGGGCTGGAGGCTGGAGGCTGGAGGCTGGTGTGTGCCACCGTTCATCCGATATACTATATATCCCGGTCTTAACTGCACGCCTCTCGCGTTATTCGATAAAGAGAAAAGGGAAATATGAAGATAACTAACGTAATATGTATGTCGAAAATAAGAAGAGGAAATAAATAACCGCTCTTAAAAGGCGAGTATTCAACGGTTAGTCATAGTCTAGGGATTTTCAATGTGGTTTTAGCCATCTCCGCGCGTCATTAAGATATGTTACGTAAAATATTGTCTTACGAGGTGTGAAAGTGCGTATAACAAGAATTAATTGCGCCGGTCTCTGGTCTGTGTGACTCCTCCTGATGTTCGTGCTGCTGCTGATGCTGCTGCTGCTGCTGCTGCTTCTGCACTTCCAGAGGTTCCAACGTAGAGTACCTGGTATGTACATATACATACGTATACGTATACGTATGTACGCTCAGCGGTGGGTTTGCCCGTTTGCCAGCCAGTGCGTGAGCCTCTATTCAGTACGGGCGTTAAAAAAGGTGTCGCAGTCAGGCAGGCAGGCAGGCAGGCAGGCAGGCAGGCAACGGTGGTGGAGGTCTTGATGCCGTCACCGACAACACCCCTCTTCGGTGCACCACCACCACCACCACCGTCACAACCACCATCAGCATCAGCATCACCACCAGCACCATTCTCTCTTCTCTTCACCTCTTCACACTCTTCTCTCTCTGCCTCTTCTTAATTAGTAATTAACACTTTAACGCCATCTACTCAGACTCGTTACACGCGTTTGAGAATTACGTAGGTAATTCAAACGGAGTCCACCCCGGTTTTTTTCCCACCACCCTTATAGCCCCCGTTACTGTAATGTATAATTACTCTTTCGCGAGTGTCTCTCTCTCTCTCTCTCTCTCTCTCTCTCTCTCTCTCTCTCTCTCTCTCTCTCTCTCCCTCTCACTCACAGCGGAGTTTCCTACGATGAACAAAACTCACCTCGCACATCTAAACAATATATTTATCAAAAAAAGGAAATAAAATCGCTTTAACTCAACGACAGCGACTACCTACGTCACGTTCTTCCTTTACGGATGAGATGACGAAACCCGGTAGCGGTTGCGGTCACGTTTATCCTAGGCTACCTCTATCCACCTACCCCCACAGAGATACACACCGCCATGAAAAATCGATCGGATATGATGGATGAAAAAATGCTTGGACGATGCCCGCCGAAGTAGTGGCCGGCTTGTTCGGTACGATAAATGTAGTGGTGTAGTATTGGTAGTAGCCTAGTAGTAGTAGAGGGGAGTAAGGCCATCGGGACCATTGAAGAGTGAAACCGCTCAAAGCAGCTGCCCCCCTCCGTTTGGTTATAGCTTTCAAAGCATCTACCCCTGGCTAGTAGGCGCTCTTAGCGAGTAGTAGGTACCTATATCGGACGAACGGCCCGATGTGATGCCTGCCCATAACCGCGTGCACCAGGCTGTTAATTCCCGGTTACCCTACCCTACCCTGCCCTACTCCTCTACTCTCCGATCCATCCATCCCCCCGTGGATGAATTCGAAAGGCCTCGGCTAACTTATAAGGCGGGTTTTTAGACCCGATAGGCGATGGCCAGATGCGTGTACGGCGGGGGCCACGACTCGAATGTCCCCCCTCCCTGCTTAACCCCCCCGAGAAAAAGAGAGACCATTGTAAGGAGCTACTGCTGCAGCACTGGCGCGTGCGGCATATAAGAGGGAGAGCGGGGGACACACGGAGCCAAATAAGGGAATAGAAGGGAACGCACGGTGCGTGCAGGGGGATAGAGAGAATAAGAACCCCCCGTTCGGAGTTTCTCTCTTGAAAGTCCGGGGGGGGGACGCGAGCTCAGAAATATATATTCATTGTTAAACGCACATCTGCCCGCCGCCTGCAACGTGGGGCCCCGAAAAATATCGTAGGAGACTTACGGCTGCGGTGATGAAGGGAAGAAGAAAATTTTCAGAGATCGATATTGGGGGTTTATAGCCCGTGGAATCTTCCCGGTGAGAGTTTTCTCGTTAATTATTATTTACCGGGTACCGCAGGCTACGGGGAATGATGATAAGGCGGTTTGTTCCTCGCGCTTTAAGATCACCTCGAATTAACCGAGTTCCGCGAGGACCGCGGAAAGGACTTCTTTCACATCTGTTACGGGAGTAAGTATATGCCGGAGAATTATGGTATATATATGGTGGATGGTATGGTATAATACCCAGTGGGACGACAATGAAGTAGTTAAGTCCTCGGCGCATCGGCTGAGTACACACTGTGGGCTGGTTCGCCGAGACACGGCTAACACGCGTGTGCCATAACCCGGGCGCACTCACCAAGTTATTTACTCACTCACTCACTCACTTACTCACTGAGGCAGGCACGCGAGGAAGCGAACGAACGAACGAACTAACCAAGGGCTGAAAGGGTTACCTAGGTTAGGGACTCGGAAAACATCCTTTGTCGAAAATACCCAACCGCGAGTCCGGCGTTATACCTACTTTACCGTAGAAAACAGCAACCCCCTTCCGCCCCCGCCCCTCCACCAAAATATAAAATAACCAAAAAAATAAAAATCAATATTTCTTCCACTAAATTAAATTCACTCCCCCCCCCACCCGAGTAAACGTGAATCTGATCTTCGAGAAATATTATCGAAACATTCGAATCTTTAAAATTGTGAAGAGAAAAAAACAAAAAATAAAAGTCAAAAATTGATAGAACCGACAGAAGAGGGCGAAGAGGGGGATGATAATATATCGGAAGATATATCTGATCTATCGAGAGCCCTCTAGGTATAATATATTTTTTTGGATTGGGGGGAGAAGTTAGCTGCTCTTCTACAAAGAATCTACTTTTTTTGTTTTGTTATTCGTTGTTTTTTTTTTTTTTTCGGGGGGAAAATCTTTTCTACGACACGACTGAGGCAGTAGCAGCAGCAGTAGCAGCAGTGGGGCAGTAGGTTAGGTATTAGACGAGAGGGTGTGGGGGGTTTAGGGACGAAGCCAGGGAACGTGCACCCTACTTTGGGGTGGAATGATCGGGGCCACCCATTGGGTAATAGTAAATAGGATTTACTATACACAACTGCTTACTTTGAGTGTAAACGCGCGTCGAGAAAACTACCAGGAGAATATCTATATATGTAGTATATTGTATATATATATATACGATAAACGATCGTGTGAAAATTTATGATATTTTATATACATATACTAATCTTACTTCTGTCCATGAGGAAGAATGAAAAACAAATTTTTATCACACATAGAAAAAGAAAACTAAAACATAACAAAATAAAAATTTCGTGGTCACTCGAAATCGGTTTTTTTCTTTTTTGATAATATTTTGCGAACCGTTGATAATATCGAGATAAAAGTAAATACAAAAAATAAAGAGAATTAAATTTCGAACAAAAAATGTTTCACGCATTTTTACCTATGTTGATTAGTTCGGCTGTATTTCAACGCGGAATGTCGTAAAATTTCATTTCTCTTTCGCGTTGTGGAATGATTGAAAATTTTCAAATATTCAACCTCAAAATACAGCGAAATGAACAGAGATAGGAAAAAAAACGTATACCACCTTTTTCAAAGAGAATTTAATCTGCTTCATTTTTGATATTCACCTTCATCTCGATATAACTCACGGTTAACTAGATATAATCGAAAAACTATTCTCGTTCGGATAATTATCGTACATATACTTTTTCCACGACTCGTGTTATACTCCTCCTACGTTGTATCTTTGAATGATAGAAAACTGCAGGCGTCCGTATAATTTCGTCGTCCTATTTATCGCCCGTATTTTGTACACGTAAGATATAACCAGCCTACCTTATACCGAGACCGAAAAAGAAAAAAGAAAAAAAAAAAAAAAAAGGAAAGAAGAGAGAAAAAAAAAACCTGTCTGGGTAATAACAATGAACTGACAGAAAAACGTCTGTGTGCTACTTGCGCTCGCCCGCATTTCTCGATTGCTTGTAGTAGCCTGTAGCCCGTTACCTATACTTGGCGTTTACTTGACATATGGGCGATTTGCATACCCACGGCGACATAATACTTCACAGTTTCGATATCAACGATAGAGTATTGGTATACGACCTTTGTTATACTCGGGCAGATCCATTATTACATCTATATAATAACTTTTTTTTATAATCCATAAACGAGTTTGATTTTCATTCGAAATCGGTGTTTTGTCCAACCTGCCAGTGACACTTTTCGGGTTTTTTTTAAAACCACGAGGATATAAAAAAAAAAAAGACAGAGAGGGTAATGTAGCCCTTTGAGAGTTGCCAGTTCGACATATTTGTCAGTAAAACGATACGTGTACGAGGTAAAATAATTAAAAAAAAAAAATTCTGCACACTGGCTCAAAGATCAAACGTAATCGAAACGATCCTATAATGTTCATAGTTATTAATTATTACATATACGAGATTATGAAAGTTCATATGAGAACGTACACACATAGAAACAATTTTCCGTATGGTATAAAGTTGAACAATTATTATACCTAGTGCACGAGGCAGGCAGGCAGGCAGGCAGGCAGACAGGCAGCAATTATTGAGGAATTAACCAACATACCGTAGACTATCTCTATATATATCTTTCTCGACGTATGTGTAAATAGGTATAGGTACATAGTATATTTACACACACGCGATGCAGCGTAAGAAGAATAAGAGAGATGAGGGTAGGATGAAAATGATTACTGTCTACTTGAGAGAGCGAGCAGTAGCTGGTATACGTATGTACATAGTCAGAGCCGGTAGACATGTATAGGTATACATATACATACGCGACTACTACGCATCGAGTTAGCTACTGGTAGCTATTATCGTTTAAAAGGGTTTGATAAGCTCGGAAATTTAATTCCTTTAAGCGGCGTCGCCGTATCCCCATGCATCCACCAAGCACATGCCTCGCGACTAGGTGGGTAGGATAGGTGCAGTTTTCGCTAACTCACTCCCTCTAACGGCTCACAATCAACTGCATAATTTTTTTTCTTTCTTTCTTTTTTGTTGTTTTTTTTTTTTTTTTCGTTTTGAAAATACGCGTACGAATGCACTTTGCATTCTGGTGGAATTTTGCCGCGTCTGTACACCCTGCTGAACGGCGAACGGCAAACGGTGAACGGGCTATGGCCATGGCTATGGGTATAGGAGAGGAGAGAGGAAACCGGGAGGACTGCGAGGCGAAAGAGCGAGAAAGAGAGAGAGGGAGTGAAAAAAAAAAAAAAAAGTAGAAAAAGAGGGAGAGAATTAGCGAGTCAGTTAACGGGGGTGGAAAAGAGACAGGGGATTTAAAGGGAAGGGCGGAACGGATGAAATTGGAAGAGAGATGAACGGAACGAAACGGATCGGAGGAGGAAGGACGGTGCAGCATCCATCCACCACCACTACCACCAACTACCGGCAGCAGAGAGCGGATTTTGAAACGAAATCAATTCAGGATAGCTACTAGCCATCCACCCACACCATTTCACATTATACGCGCCCAGCAACCTCGGCATGGACATGAACGTGGACGTGGACGTGGACGTGGACGTGGACGGTTGTCCAGGTATACCCTACCTAGCTACCATTCGAGCGATAATTTCAGTCGCTATGCCGCTGCAGTTCTCCTTCTCTCTCGCCTTCACTCGATAAAAAATTCACTGACGCTTTTTTGAGTTTTTTTTTCTTTTTCTTTTTCTTTTTTTGCATTGGCTACGAAATTTCTACCCCAGGGAATTTAAGGGCCCGAATATAAATGTATATCGATGATCGGCCATTCCGCGTTGGCTAATCATTTCATTTCATTTCATTTCAGTTTAATCGTATAGGTATATACTCGTAAGTGTCTACGTGACATGTACGGAGATATCCAAACGTATCAATTAACGATTTACAGTAATCCGTCAATGTTCATTACCCCCAACGATACGAGACTAACGATAATTTTAACGAATCTCGTAACGATATCCCGGAAATTGCGTAATGAATGATTTTGAAAAAATTTCCCTATCTTCTAGTCCAATTCGACTTTTTTTTGTTCTTTCTTTTCGACGATTTAAGGACCCCCTAAATTCTGATTAGGTAAAAGAGTATAAGAGTTTTCTAGCGTTTGAGTTTTAGTCTGGATAATATAATTTGGGATTTTGATCCTCGCGGTTCCTCCTCCGAGTCGTGGTCAATAGTTGCCTCTCGGGGGAATTTACTCTTTTTTTTTCTTCTTCGTTTTCCCTTTTTTTTTGTTCATTTATTTTTTTTCGAGGGAATAAGAGGCGGGTATGGGAGTTTCGGGGGAGTGAATTTACGCCGCTTCTGCGCGGCGGAAGGTTTGTAGGTAGGTATATAGGTAGGTAGGTATAACTTTTTTGATAAACTGTTTTTCACCGTTTTTCGCTGCTATATACTGCCTCCTATGGATCCTGGGGCTCCTGGCTGCTGGGCTGCTGGTCGACGCAAATTAAATCCTCCGTGAAACGCGGAGGTTCGAAGTAGTGGGGATTTGATGCCGCGCCCTCCCTATCTACCCTACACCCTACCTTCGTACCTTCCTACCTACCCACCTACCCCCCGACCAAAACCCCTGAAACTACCCCCAGTACCGACGGATACAAAGCCGATTAGGGCGGGACAGTGAAGCATTATCATTTCACATTTTTCGCAGCGTTGCCCGGTCTCTCGTCCGGCTCTGTATATACCTTCTTTTTCTCTCTTTAGAATTTTCTCTCTTTTTCTCTTTCCCGTTTATACGCATATACTGAAATCCACCGTCGCGTCGGTGGGTATGGGGCCAGGTACGTGTACGTCACGCAGCCCCATCTCTTTCTCTCTCTCGATTTATCTCTTTCCCTTCTCGATATCTGCAGTAAATTCTCTGGACCCTGGACAGGGAGAGAGAGATAGAGAATGAGAGAGGGAGGAGAGGAGAGAAGAGAGAAGAGAGAAAACAACCCCCTCTCGGCAGAAATCCCCAGTCAGTAAAACACGTCCGCCACGAGCCCGTCACACGTCCCTGAATTGCATTACGGGATGCAGGACCAGGGTCCATCCATCGCATTATTTATTTTGACTTTATAACAGTTTTTTGCATTTTTCTTTTTCACCGCAATTTATACATCAATTATTTCGTTATCAAGGCTTCAGATATTTTTTTTTTTTTTTGCGAGGGTGGTTTTTTCCATTTCCAATGATTTTTCATCTTCTCTCCACGTCAATTATCGAACGTATACGTTTGACTTACATAAATCGATGTGTATAAAAATGATTATTCAAACAGAGAGAAAGAGAGAGAGAGAGATAAAGAGACTAAATTAGAAAGAATTTGAACTTTTATTAATTTTGAATTTTTTTTTTTTTTTTTTTTTTGAATTAGGTAATTATTAAGGATCAATCTTTGCCGGTGACTGTACTCGGTATATATAATATTAGCCTGCAAGTAGAGGCTCATAGCGCAGGATTAGCCTTGCAGTGGCGATGCTTACATCCCCTATAAAGTCCTATACCCTGCCCCCCGCCTCATACTACCACCCCCCCGTTCTCTTTCCATATACCCATTTTTTTTTTTTTCCCCCGTTGCTTCTCGACGGCTCGCCTTATTCCTTCCCGCGATAGCCCTGCGGCCACGCACTGCATTGTCTGCGGCTCTACCAATACACCTCCCACCCCCTACCCTATATCTTTCTCCTATACTAGTCCCTATTTCCTTGCAACAGGAATCTACCATATAATATAGGTGTATATTTTTATATTTATAAAAATATATATTGTATGTGTGTCTCTTATATATGGATAGAATTAATTATTTGAATTTCGATAACCGAGGTAATAGAAAACGATAACCCTTTTTTTTTTAGAAAAATGACTTAGGGGTGATCCTTACGTTGGTCATATTCGAATCTCGATTGTACTCCCATGGGTCAAAATACTGACAAAAAAAAAAATTGTAGCCACAGAATTTTCACGTTTTTGATAAAACACGATTTTGTATCTGCACTTCCCCCTATCGCAGTCTAGCTCCAAAAAATCTGAAACTTGTCACACTTCTCGCCTATACAGTATTCCACCAAAAAAAAAAAAAAAAATCTTCAACAAATTTTCAACGATTCAAATTTTATCCGAGCTATAACAGATCACTAAAAAAATTCGTTCGTCAAGCTTCGGAGTGATTCTTCGATTATAGTGAGAAAAAAAAAAGTATACAAAAACTGTTACCGTTTGATATACGTATATCGATGTATATAGGTATATGTATATTTATATATCACAATGGGAGGCGAGAAATATATATATACACATAATATGTATATGTAATAAATGGTGGGGGTTGGTTTAAGGGTATAAAGGTCGCGTCGTGTCGGTTTATGGATGTATATAACGGGGTAAGGACGGACGGACGGACGGAAGGAAGGAAGGAAGGAAGGAAGGAAAGGGTTGGGAGTAATATATATATATATATATATATATATGCCTATACCGCCGTGAGTAGTAAACGGGCAAGAGGGAACCAAACGCCACTAATTAGTGCCAAGAACGTAATTAAGTAATTTTTAATTAAGTGACTGCCGTTTACCCGCACAACCGGTGCAAGCGCAGGGTAGCTGGTACGTAGCCTAGCTAGCCTCCACGTAGCTCGAGCCTTTAGCTTTAGCTTTAGCTGTATAAGGTACGTTTTGCCACAGTCCAGGGGGGTGCAACGGAATCCCAACTACCCGCACAGTAAAACGATAAAAAAAAAAAAAAAATTACAATTATCACGTTTTTTTTTTCTTTCCTTTTCTCTTTCTCTTTTATACACCTATATATATATATATATATATATATATATATATATATATATATATATATATACCGATTCCTTAATCTTTCTTCACCTATAATGCAACCAAAAAAAAAAAAAAAAGTATTCAAAATTATTCAAAATCAACGAAATAATAATGAAAATAAATAAATAAATAACTGAAACATGAAACTTCTTGACGGCCAATTAATACCCACGGGGGATGACATGATTATTAATTTGAATATAATTAGGAAGGGCGAGGGGAGGGGGGGGGGGGGGGGGGATGAGAATCTTCACCCTGAAGAGATTTTTTTTCTCATGGCCAATGGCAGAGAAATTAAGGGAAACTTCTGCCTGCTATTAGGGTCTGGTTAGAGGGGTGTATATACATATATACATGGTTATAAGGTGGAGCAGCTAGTATACGTACTACCTACTGGCTACAGGAGCTGAGGCTGAGGCTTGCAGCCTGCTGACGGCTGCTGCACAGCTCGCGGTACCCAAAGAGTTGCCACTCCATTGTGCCGTGCACTGAGTTTTTAATTAAGGAGCCTGGCGAGAAATTCTCGAGATTCTTCATAGCCGCCCGTAGGTAGTAGGTAGGTGGAGGTAGGTAGGTAGGTATAGTTACGGTAGGCAGTTGGTAGTAGCTGCAGTATAACCAGTAACGATAGGTATATATACACACCTAACCCGGACTCCAGGCGTATCCACCTACATAAGCACATGGACTTTCTTTGTAGCGGACGGTAGAAGTCGACGTTCCCGTTTTCCGTTCCCCGTTTTACATTTTCAACGTTTTCTACTACGTATACATATATATGGTTTTTTTTTTCTCTACCGAGAAATTACCTTCCTTTCCTTACTCTTACTTCCTTTCATCCCACTGCAGGCATTCGGAGTCGTCGACTCCTTTTTCTCGACTTGAAAAATTATATTTTTTGTTTTTCTACGATGCATCGTCTCTGGTTCATTTTTTTAATTTTCTTTTCTTATCTTCAGTCTCAAATTAAGCCCGCAAAGCATTTTTTTTTGTTTTAACCCATTTCTTACTCTTCTGTAACCCTGCTTTTTACTTCATAAGAAGAAAACTATCCTGTAAAGGTTCTTCTTTTCTCTCTCTTATTTTTTTTCGAGTCTTAGATTCGGTTTATGGGTTTAGGTTGAGCGTCCCGGAGCCATGTGCAGCAAAACTCCCGTATGTCTATATAAGAAGTTGACGATGACGATGATTATTTTATTATATTATCTTTTTTACGGTTTTTTTTCTTCTCTGCTTGTGTCCCTGCATGTTATTTCCTCACAATAAGAGAAAGAGTAAGAGAAAGAGAGAACCGCAGTATGATCCACGTACGTATGATCCGCCTCGGCGAAAGCGCGTGGAACTATAAGCATATGTAAGCCCAAGGCCCTATAGCTTCTCTTTTTCAGGGTGGTTGGGTTTTAGAGAGTTGCTGAAGGCAGAATAAGGAAGGAAAGGGTTTGGCGTTTGGCCGCGTCTAGTAGAACGTACGGTACGGTACGGTACGGTACCTACCTACCCACCTACCTACCTACGTAGAGTACACATACGTGTGGTTTCATGCGGTGTTTGCTAAATGGCCCTCGCTCGGGACGACAATCTTGCGGGATTAAAAAAATGCACGGAGAGAAAACAGAGGACCCGTTAGCGGGTGGTGGTGGTGGTTTGAGGCGGACCGACGTGCCGCGTCGCGTCGCGCCGCCACCGTACCGTACCTCACCGCACCGCACCGCACCGCACCGCAGCGCTGAGAACGTATGTGGAGATTGCCTCTCGAGGTATAACCCGGGTAGGTAGGTGGTTAGGTAGGAAGGTAGGTAGAGGTATAACGTTTGTTGTCAAGATTCCGCCGCTAAATTGCGCCGCTTTTAATTGGACGCCTTTTCCTTTTCCTTTTACTTTAACCTTTTTTTTTTTTTTCTGTATATTTTCTTTATTTTTACTTCTTTTACTTTTCTAATTCTACTCTCTTTTCAATTTTTTTTTTTTTTTTTTCTTGCGTTTTCTTGCGCCGTTTGTTTTTTGGTTTTTGTATCGCGAGACCGTATACCGTTTACGAACAGAAGCAATAGCCAATTTATGAATTACTCGCGGATATAACGCCTCAGATATCATCGTCGCATCCTTCTTCCTTCTCGTCGTTCTCATCCTGACTATACTCCGCATCGACACGACCGTGGCGCGATCAGTAACACGCGAAAAGTTTACGTGATCAAAGAGAGAGAGAGAGAGAGAGAGAGAGAAGAAAAAAAAAAAAGAAAAAAATGGAACTGAACTGGACTGGACTGGACAGAACCTCGCCTCGGTACGCTCCTCCATTATACGACATAAAATTCCTTCCATCTTCGGATAAGATCTCTGAATGTAGTCGCGTGTCCTCGCGTGTCCTACCGTGGGATCCGATAAGCAACCCACCTTCTGCGGTACCGTACCCCGTACCCCTCAACTTCCACTTCCACTTCCACTTCCACTTCCACTTCATCACCCTCCTTCATATTATGTTATGTTATATTTTATTCTATTCCATTCTATTCCATTTCTATTCCATTTTCATATCCAATTCACAGATACGTTCAGAACCAATTCTATTATGTCATTTTTATAATAAATTTTATAACCCTGCAGTAGCAGACTATCGTACGTCTATCGCATATCCGATGATCTTATAGTGTAACTTGTCAACGAGACAGAGCAGGGAGATAACAAACCGGTGGTCTTATTTTTTTCTTCTTTTTCTTTTGGGCACTTTTTCGTCACATATGCGATAAGACAAGTTTTATCAGATTCCGTACATTCCGAAAAAAAGCAAAATCGATCTGTAATTTTTTTTGATACCATCTCGAACTGATTCTTCTGGTCAAAAAAAAAGAAAAACTCGACTCGAATCTAAAAGTCTAAAAATCTAAAAATCTAAAATTCTCACAATTTTTCTTTTTACATCCGAATTGATTCGATAGGCGAGAAGAAATTTTCATCTTTGATCGTGAAAATTCGAACTCTTACGATTTCAATATTGGAAAAAAAAAAAAAAAAAATGGATCTTCAATGTTTCTTAATACTGCAGCTTAGCGTTATTTTTCTTTGCAATTGAGTGATTTTTCTTCTATGCACGAGTTGTCGGGAAAAATTACCGTGGGAAATGAAAAAAAAAAAAAAAGAAAAAAACTCTATACCATAAAATTTTATATTTTTGATACGCGCGAAGTATATCGGTATATCGGGTTGTTTCGTCGGTCAGTCGATTGGTCGCGGTTTTTCGTTTCTACCCCCAAATTGTAGAAGGATCTCTCTGTCCGCATCAGGGTTGGTTGATTTAAGCCGATGTTTAAGAGAGAGAAAAAGAAAGAGAAAGAGAAAGAGAGAGAACGGCGTGCGTCGTCGACCCTCGCGCGTTTCCCGCGCCCATCCCGTACCCCCGTACCCCCCGTACCCCCTTGTATACCGAGTAATTCTCCTTTTCATCGACCTAGCTGATGCTGCCCCGTAACTGCTCTCTCCGCCTTTCAGTGAATCGCGCGTACGTCTTTCGTCGGGACCGGGAATATAAAAAAAAAAAAAAATCTACTCGAAGGGATCGCGAAGGGAATTGACCTCTGCAGCCAACGCTGATTTTCTTTTTTTGTTTTTTTTTTTTTATTTTTGTTCTTTTTTGTAGTTTTATTTTCTCTCTCTCTCTCTCTCGCTTCTTCGAGGGTCGTAAAAACCGCCGGGTAAACCGAGAAAGATAGAGAAAAAGAACTAACAGTAAAATTCTCTTCTTCTCCCACCTTTGTTTTTTTTTTTTTTTTCTAAATTTTCGAAGAAATCTAATGAAACGAATTCGCGGTCAAGTTTTTCTTCTGTTTCTTTTTCATTTTCCTAACACTGACGGTACACACGTTCGTGAAAATAAAGATAAAATTTTATATGAGAACGATTTTAACCCCTCCATACGTTAGGTAAAGTATTCATACGTACACACGTCGAGGAGCTGGACTAACGACAGCGACGCGTGACCGATAAGAACGATATATGTATACATAAAGGCGTCAGCGAATAGGCTGCAGTGTAAAGGAAGTAGTTGGGGTAGTAACGGAAATTTCTGTTTAGAAAATTAGCTTGTCATTACCGGTCCGTTTTGTCCGCCCCCTTGGTTATTTTTATTTTGTACCTATTATTCCGTTCTTTTTTCTTTCTTTTTTTTACTCTTCCCTCCCCCACGTTCTTTTCTTCTCTACTTTTTCATTTCCCACCTCGAGTCGCGCTTAAGGAGGTAAAAATAAAATTAAAAGCAACAGAAAAAAAAAACAAAAAAAAACCAATATCCATATTGTAGTAGACAGGGTTACCCTAGGTAGCTGGTAGTCAGGCCATGTATACATACAGACGCGGTGATTATAGGTGCAGATAAGATCCGTCAGACAATGACAATCGTGTGCTTTTATAAGGGGGTAGGATAAAATGAAAAAGACAAGAATGAAGAGAAGAAGAGAAAAAAAAATCAAATAAATAAAAAACGGAGCAATGTCGAACCGGAATGTGATAAGAAAAATGAAAAAATAGACGTTATAATTGACACAAATGTCGGAAAAAAAAATAAAAATAAAAATAAAAAAACGTATAGGCTTTCATACCTCGGCGAGATTGAAATTATCTACCACTAGGTATATTATACTATATAAAACAACCTTTAGTCTATGTACAGATAAGAACGTGAAAGCGTGACTGAATAAATTCGATGGTTAGAAGGCACTTTATTATTTAAACTACCCTACCCTCTCCTACACCCAACAGGTACGTATTATCGTCATCAACCCCTGAGTTGAAAAAAAAAAAAAAAAAAATTCTAAACAACACGAAGCAAACAACCTCGTATCCTGCGAGTTGGTTATAATTATTTTCATTTCTCTCCTATACTTCTTGAAATTAAATCGAAAGTTGTATTTCCTTCTTATTTTTTCGATGGCCAGATTGTCCGATTCGAAAATAAAATTCTACTCGTTTTTTTTTATTAATTTTTTTTGAGGTCGAGGTGAAACGCGGAATCGAAAACCGGAGACACTCAGTCAGTCGCATGTATTCCCCGTAATCCGTTGCGATGTGTGTGTGTGTGTCGATTATCGTATATAGAAACGATGTATAGATATTCTTGTACGAATATATCTGTCTGTATATATACGGCTCGAGGTATAGCTGGGTAACACGAAAGCCGACGATAGCCGAGTTCTGATATGAAATTAAATATTTATTATCATAAAACTAGAGCTCCGGCTCGTTTCTCGGGGTGGAGGTTCTCTCGTGACAAAAAAGAGTACAATCGACGTGCGGAGAGAAAAACGTCGTACTGAAAGAGCGAGAGAGAGAGCGTAGGATAATGTCGGTCGACATTTCCGCATAGGAAGCCGTGCATTAGGCTATCAGATCAAACACGCGTAGAAATACACCACTGCCTGCCTGCTTGCCTGCCTTACGTGATTAGCTGCAAGGAAGGAACCCCCCGCGAGGTTTCCCTTCCTTCCTTCCTTCCTTCCTTCAATCACCCATTTTTTTTTTTTTTTCTTTCTTTTTTTCGTTTCCCTTTTTTTGTTTTATTTTAATTTTTTTGTTTTTCACCCCGATCTTTGTTTAAATAGAATTTCATACGTAAAAGTTTGCTGCGCGAAAGGAGTTGCAGGGGGGGCGAACAGAGACAGTGAATTTTTTTTGCTAACGTCCAGTGAAAAAAAAAAAAAAAAATCTTGCATCGCAACGGATGATATATCCGAGCTCTCGCTGCTCGCGGCACGTTTTTTCTCTCTCTCTCTCTCTCTCTCTCTCTCTTTTTCTCCCTTGTTTGACAAAGCTAATTATCGTCTGTGAATCCTTGATATATATTTCGGAAAAATTTTCACGTGTAACCCTCGGGCGGAACTCCTAGCTATTCCTTCGTTGTGATCACCCTTCGGTTTCTCGCAACCCTTCCCTTTTGTATGATATGTTTTTATAGATCTTGGTATATATATATATATAGACAGGGAAAAATAAAATAAAATAAAATAAAATACAAGCACTCCGAAACGGCTTTTCGATTATATCTCAGCAACCGTTAACCGTACCGTGATAAAGGTGGAGATAAAAAATAAAGTAGATTAAATTTTCTATGAAATATGTGGAATACACTTTTTATGTATCTTTGTTCGTTTCGCCTCAATTTCAACGTCGAATTTTATCAAGTTTTATTTTGTCTCGCTGTACAATAGACTAAAATTTTTTTTTTCAATATTCAGTCTCAAAATACGACGAAACTAATCAAGACACGGTAAAAATCTATACCACCTTTTTGATAGAAAATTTAGTCAACTTTATTTTTAGTATGAAACGTTATCGCGATATCTCTCGCGGTTATCGAGATATTATCGAAAAACTATCACAGAGTATCTTTTCCCGAAGATTAATTGTGACCCGAGCGCTATAGTACTTTGAGTTCAGATTGAGGTGTGAAAAAAATTGTTTTCCGATATCTTTTTTCTGCCGAAGACGTTGAAATTAGTTTCTCTGACTTGGGGGCACCTACGTGGCTCCTGCGTAAAGCGATAAGAAAGAGACTCGCTAACGTGGTAATGATGAATAAATAAAGAGACGGTATGGTACGCGGCGTCGGCTTCGGCGTCGGGTTTTATATCTTGGATCTTTAGCTACTCAACCTAATTATAATCAGGCTAATGCCCGTTGGCTAGTACCTAGAGGCCAGCAGTCTCGACCTGGGGCCCACGTAACGTAAGGTGGTATATATGGTACGCCGCACGAGGAGGTCACTTATCCGACCGGCTACTAGGGGGTAATTAAGATTCGGACACACCCACGAGAAGTCGTGCGACCTGACTCGTCTCCAGGGTGGTTATGTAGCAGGGAGTGGTCCGGTCCGGTCAGTCGTTTCTAAATTTGCATTAAAATGTCCTCCTCCTCGTCCTGGTAGTCGCGGTCAATTTGGTATAATAAAATATTATAATAGAGACGACGTACCTGAAGTTGGAGAACCACTTGACGAGCTGGGCGGTGTTGTTCTTGTTGAACTTAATGTCGGGAAAGTACATCTTGAGGACTGCTGATGACGGGTACCTTACCCAGAAGAACATCAGCTTCGCCTTGCGCAGGTGCATCGGAGTCAACGTCGACGAGTTCACAGTGGTTAAGGAAATACTTTGTTCTCATTGACCGCTGTGACTGGATACTTTCGATCCTTGGTATAATATTACATTACATAAACACATCCCTAGACGATGATGATAATCATTATGATATACGTCTGTAGTATAAAAACTAAACGGAAACCGACTGTCCAGAGAATTTTATCGACATTCGCTAGGATATAGTCGAGTCCGAGAGAAATACCACACGACACGATTTTCAGACACTTCCACGGGGGTGGGTTATAAATTATTGCCTTTTCTTTGGTTTGAAATTGGATTAGAAATCGTACAAGCTGCGTTACTAGTCGCGGAATAGGGATCTAATATCCAAGTCAGGTTGACCCACGATTGGCCGCAGTCTCAACGGAAGCCTTACTTCTTCCTTAACGGTAATGGGATCTCCCGATGTGGTTTCATCGCATTCTTATTCGCTTAATCCCGTGTTTGTTCTCCTTGTGTAGTATTTGTCAGTTAGTCAGTCAGTCAGTCAGTCAATTCGTGGGTTTCAAGTTTCCAAAAAAAAAAATAAATAAATAAATAAAAAATCGCTCCCATCCTTCAGGCGGTGAAGGAAATCGGATGATTCCTGGTCTTCCCGTCTCCCTATTTATATTTATCTCTCTCTCTCTAATTCTGGTTGATTAATTTCAAAGAAGCGATACGGCGTATCGGCCAGCCTAAAGCTCCGAGGAAAAAAAACCGTTATATACATCTGTGATGCGACAAGGGTGTTTGTTTTTTGTTTTTTGTATGTTTTTTTTTTTCAATTTTTTTTTCACCGAGTCGGTCGACCTACCCCACGGAAAAATAGCGGCATTGATTTTACATCAAAGGCCTACAAAAAGGTGACAAAAAGGCCGTGAGCGCGGGGAAACGCAGCAACGATCGAACATTGAGGCCGCGTGACGGGGTTCGCATGCTCTTGCATCGTGTTCGAATGACTCGAGCGTTATAATCGAGGTGTCTTTCTGTCCCGTTTATACAGCGGATCTTTTTTTTCTGTTTCTTTTTTTTTTCCAATTTTTTTTCATCCCCTAACTAGACCCCCCCTTTCCCCCCTCTGTTCACTTCGTATATGTGCATATACCTACGTACGTATGTATGTACGTATGTACATATACCTACAGCGATAAATTTTCAAATTACGAACGGATTATTGGCTTCCGAGTCTATAACGCGAGTTGGAGCTTTCGCCTCTTCTCTTACGCCTAGAAGCACTAGGCTTTTCGAGGTTTCGCCCTGGTATAAACTGAAGTTTCCGGACTAACTCTACTCGTCCATATACGTAGTGACTCATAGCCGTTCTGAACTAGCCCTAAAACTTGGCACAGGAAACTAATCTGACATTCTCGAAGCCGGGTTGAAACCGAGTTTAAAAACTCTAAGGCTCGTTGGCTACTGCACAGATCCTCACATCAGGTGAACTTTATCCTATTCATCAGCATCTGCCGTAGCTATCTGGAGTCTGCATGAGTTTCCGCTCTCTCATTACCAACGAAAGTCAAAGTCTAGGTTTTCGACGAAGAAAAAAATTGATTTTCAAACAAGAAAAAAAAAAAAAAAATAGGATCTAGCATTAGCAAAGGATATTGTAGGCTGAATTCCGTCGTAGCTAATGTCTCCCGAGTTGCAGTCACTTCCCCTGTCGTTACTGTCCATCCTAAGGTGTCCGTAATCGGGACTCCCGCGTTGTCCTACGCCTAAAAGCGCGGGATGCAGCATACCCGGGGGATGAGGTAGCGGTGGAGAGTCCCTTAGCTCTACACCACCGCCAGGCGGACTGGCGGGTAAATGATGTGGTCCTGGCGGTGGTACCTGGCCCGGATGTCCCCCGTGTGGATTAAAGAACGGTGAGTAAGGTGAGAACACTTGGCTCTCGTGGAGGCTTGGATTTGGTATTGCAACGCTAGTCGGTAACGATACCGGCAGCATAGGCGGTGGCGCGTGATAAGGTCGCGGAGGTGGCGGCGGCGGTGGACTATCGCTACCGCACTGTGGACCGTTTCCCTCCTGTGCAAGGATACGGGATACTGTCCGAGGCGTGATCCTTGTATCCGTCACCTAGAATTATGAAAATAATTTTTTTTTTTAAATATCGATATAAATTCCGTCAACGATGAACTCGCGGTCTTTGATCCCCTTACCTTGTGGCGTTTCTTCTTCGGCGTCATGACGAGTGACAGTGCCTCATTCTGCTCAGCGTCTCTGCTGTCTCTCTCGTCGGTACCTCTCATATTGCAGTACTGTTCTCTCTGTTGTTGTTCTCTTTGCTGTTGTTCTCTCTGTTGCTGTTGTTGTTGCGCCTGCATAGAGGCCATTGCGTATATCGTTGATGGTTTAGGCGTTTGGAATAATCCACCGGTGGATCTGACGTGTGGAGGTAGTTGGTTTATCTGATTTAGGTTATTTTCTGTAGGTCCAGAGTGGGGTCCGTGTAGTCCCATAGGTCCCATCTGCGGGAAACCTTGATTTTGCGATGGCGGGGGGCCGCCGTTTAGGGGCCCCCGTGGTCCGTTTGGGCCACTCGTTGGTTGCGGTGCAGCTCCCCTATCGACTACCTTAGTACGCGGTGATTTCCGCTCTAGTAATTGGCTGGCCAGTAAAAGGTCCTTGTTAAATTGTTCGGTCGCAGCCTGTGCGGCCTCGCTTTGCTTACCGAGAAATCTCCGCTGTTGTACGAACCTCATTACGATACTGTCTATAAGATTAGTCAGCGACGAGGTTATCTCCGTCTTTAATATGTCCGCTAAACCCTCCAAGTCAGCGCCTGTCATCTGGGTACCAGACCCGCTCGCAGCACCCCTAAACGCGTTAAACCTTTCCTGAAATTCCTTGTGATGTTGAAGCGGCGTTGACGCCTGCATCGGTGTCTGCGGCGTGGCCGGTGCAGTGTTCACACTTTGGTTTTGCTGTTGTTGCTGTTGTTGACTCTGGCTCGACGGTTGAGGTGAATTTTGTTGTAGTTGATGCTGCTGTTGCTGATGCGCCTGTTGGTGTTGTTGCTGTTGTTGTTGCTGTCTGACAGTGGCTTCCTGATGTTGTTTTATACGTTCAACAACCGCCTGTTGTTGTTCACGGTACAATTTCTGATTCATGTGGTACACAGCCGCGGCAGTGGCGTGGGGATGGTCAGGCGGCAGCGCGGGTATGCCGTTATAGGGCGGAGGGTGCGGGCGCGGCGGTCTCGGCGGTGGTTTAGGTTGTTGTTGAGGACTAGCCGGCGCCTCGCCCCCTTCACCAGTCCGCGTCTCGCCCTCTTCACCTTCGGCATCTACCAGGCTGGAAAGCTGAGCGTATCTCTGTTGCATTGCGGCAATTTCTTCGTACATCGTTCTCAGTTGTGATTTGAGAACGTCTATCTCGACGCGTTTCCGTCTTATGGTAGCGGGATCCTTGTCCTCGTCGCTGTCCTCGTCGTCGCCCATCATAACGTCGACGACAACGTGCTGAAGAACGTGGTGTACTTGCTGCTGTTGCGGATGGTACAGTTTCCTCTTTTTGCAACCGTTTACCGGTGTCGGTTGTAGCGCCGGGCTACACCGCATAGTACTAACGATATTTTCTACCCTGGCTCGTTTGATCTCTGTCGACGGCGAGCTACCCTCGGTCTTCGGCACAACTGGACACGGCGAATTGCTCAGACTACGTTTAGCGTTAACGACAACATTATCACCGCCAGCACCCGCAGCTGTTACCGAATCCTGTAACTCCTCTTTGACCGAAACCGATACCGAACGCGGTGCCGATGGACTTGGCGGTAAACTCTGCTCGCAGTCACTACCCTCGAGATTAGCACCCGGTTCCATACCAGCCTCCGCGAATGCCTCCTCCATCGCCCTTGCCGCCGAGGCCGCGTCTTCGGCACTGTCCTCGGCGTCCCCGGGCATAACAACGTCACGTTCGGCGTGCGCTGATGAGCTCAACATGTTGTTGCCATCACCACTGTCCTCCCCACCACTTTGCACCGTACCACCACTAACGCCACGCGCACTAACCTCACTGTTACCGTTTGTCTGTTGTGAATTTTGTTGTTGGTGTTGTTGGGACTTGAGCAATTCCGTCGTAGTGTTGTTGTTGTTGTTATTGTTGTTGTTGTTGCTGTGAATCGAGTTGTTATTGTTCGGCTGTTCGGGTACCGATGACAACGCGGCAAGTTTACGTCCCTGTAGTATATCCCTAAGCATGTGCTGCGTAAGTTCAGCAGCGGTTGCCGGATCGTCGCAGTTAACGGCACCCGGTTGAAGACTCGACGCCGAGTCCATGCCGGCACCGGTCATCACGTGGCTACCCTCGGGCGGTGATCCGCCCGCGTCACTAGCCTGTTTGACTTGCCTGCCGATCAGTTCGTTGAGCATTTTGGCGGGGCCAAAGCCCGGCGCGCCGAAAAAACCGAAAGCCGCGTGGGCGGAATGCTGGGTAGCAGGTCCCGTTCCAGTCAAGTGTCCACCTTGGGCACCGACGGGTATTTGTTGGGGACCGTTGCTGAATAACGCACCGTATATACCGCCGTTCAAGAAGGACGGACGCGAACTGAAGTTCGGTATACTAGAGTAGCTGTTGCGCGGCTCACCGGCGTCCACGCGCTGTCTGGTGCGCTTCTGCTTCTTCAGAAGCTGCTGCTGTTGCTTACTGTCCGTCGTTGCTCCGTAGAGGGCGAAACAGTCAGTCTCCTCCTCCGATGACATCATCGGCCGTCTGGTTGGTCGGCCCCCCGAAGGCCTCCGCTTCCCCTCCCCGCCAGGGCTTCTTTAAACCCCCACCACCGTAGAACTCGATAAGCCCCTCCGAGCCCCTCGTGCCAACGGATCCCTGACGTCGCTGCTGCTGGTGCTGGTGCTGCCTGGGCTACGTCGATCCCCTCCCTTTTTCACTTCTCTTCTCTTCCCTTAGTCGCCTTATAACCCCCTCGAATTCTCCTTCTTCTTCGTCTTCGTCTTCGTCTTCGTCTTCGTCTTCTTCTTATTCTTATTCTTATCTCTTTCTCCCGCCTCCCGGCCGCCTCGTTCTCCACTCTTCGCCCTCTCTTATATCTTATTCTTATCCCTCGACGGCCCCCTCTGCCCCTATACTCCTCGGCGTGTCTCGCTCGCACCTGCTCGCTCGGCTTGGGCTAACCCTCTGGCTTCCCTATTCCTTTCCCCACTCCTTACGACGGGGGGTGGACGCTTGCAGCTGGTGGTGTTTAGAAACTTTGTGTCGTATAGTAGTGGACTCGAGGTGATTCAGAGGTATTAGGTTGTTCAGGGTGGACGACGGTAAGTAAGAGGCGGGAGGTCGCGCCTGTGGACTTCTGCTGCTCCCGCCTGGGAGCTGCATCCTTGGAAATCGCCAAAGGGCTAATCGCCCCGCTGCCCGCTTTTCCTCCTCGATTTATTTTTATGCGGACGCAGTATTATCCGTTAAATCAATGCGTCTTGATCCGTCTGAAACACAAAAGAAGACACCGATCAGTTAATCCGTGAAAATCACAAAACTGGACTTCGATTACTCAGAAAAGGAAAACTAAATAAATAAAAATAAAAAACTTCATTCATTCCATCCCTCAAGACCATAAGAAAATTACTGCCAGCGGAAAGTCTGTACACTTTTTCGATACCTTATTCAGCTAGCGAAGGAAGCGGTTTAGACTATCCGCGACAGGCACTAAAGTCCTATCGCAAAACTACGGAGAAACGGAGGTTTCTAGATCGATAGTTTGCGAAAGAAAAAAAATAATTTATAGCTTTTGTGTTATATGTATCGTATATCTGTGGAACGTCGTACGAGTTTACCAGAGAGGGCGGTCGAAACCTCAAGGGTTGAACCGTTTGCTTCACTCCATGAATACGGTATGCGTATATCTCGTATTTCTCTGTGCGGTATTACAGTGTTCATCGAACCCCTGAAACCCCAACCCCATCGACTTATGTAATACCAAGCTATTAGCTAGCTCGTATACTCTAGCCTGTGTCTTCCGTATGAAGAAAGAAACGCGTTCCCTCTCTTATTTGCCTAAAAATTTTCCGTACGAAATTGACGAAAACTAAAACAGACGAGTAGTAAAAATCGATCGAAGACGGGCCAGCCCGCAGGTGTTCGAGGGTAATCGGTACCGCGGCATATGCACGTTTGTGAGAAATTCAGTTTTATAGATAAGGTCGCCCAGGGCACTTTCAAACGTGGGGAGAGGTAACCCTGCACGGTCTGCTTCGAGGGGGTCCTTGCGCCGCGACGCCGTTAGCTCTGGCACTTCCACGCGTGCTCCCATGCGCGAGACAAAAGGTGTGCTACCGGAAGTGGCTTCAGGAACCTACGCCTCCTTCCTTTTCCCTCATACCATTTTCCCCTCTTCATACCCTGCAACCTCCTGCCTCGTACCTCAATTCCCCTCGGTATATCTACCGACACGTCGGAAGTAAATGTGAAGGTAATTACCAGCGAGTCAGCCACCCGCAGTCCGGTGTCCGGTTGTCCGGTTGGTGAAAACTTCACGTTTTTTATTTTTTTTTTTTTCATATACCTACACGTAGGTATATACCTGTACCCGACACGGACGGACAACCATAGACAGAGGTATTAAATCGAGAAAACTCCATTCGACAGCCCATGCGGAGGTAGATAGGACGTGTATGGGCGTACGGAATTAATATCCGGAGAACAGGAAGTGCCGCATATTGTCTTCTCTCGTTATGCCCGGTTAAACTGCTACTGAATTTTATCATTTTCATTCAAAACCCGCGATTCCCGACTACCAATTCTTACTCCTCAAATTATCGTTATGGGGGAGCGGCCGCACTTCCTCTCTATGCGTCATACGCGATACCAGCCATTTAGCGGCAGGTGACTTGATTTCAAAGGGTGATTACCTGCTACGGAATTGTTATTCATTTCAACCAAGTAGGTGGCCTTAGTCCGGTTGGTCATATCGTACGGATTTAAAGATGCCTTTATCTCGTATAATTAGACAGAGTCCTACGTAATAGTAGCGAGTTTCAACGTCTTAATTACCACGTCTACGTTCAATTAATTAAATTACTGGATGAATGGACCAAGACGACGTTTTCTTCTTCTTATTATTTAATTAGACGGGGTTAAAAAGTGAATGAGGGAAAAAAAGCCCTCCTTCTCTCCCCCCCGCAAAGACGACCAAGAGGAGACTACGGAATGGTGTATAATTTAAAAAGAACCCCCATACTATAACACCGTTAGTAGAAAAGTCACGCGATCGGTTAGACGCGGTGCAATTACTGGTATAATTCCTAAGCCAGCAGTATACTGCATATGTCGTATATATGTTATATAGGTACCCCACATGGTGTTTCCATCGGTATTTTCATCCAACCACCCCCATGCTAGGTGTCATGTGGTATATGGAGTTCGCAGGGGGTGAATTGCCGCGATGGTTGAGGTATGGGAACCGATGCGAGGGCATCAGCCCATGTCCAGTTCATGGCTATTGCTGCGGGAGGGGGGCTGCCAGCTTCCCTTGTTATAAAATTATTCCATATACGTTCATTTAATTATTAGTATACCTAGATTGGTAGGTATGTACAGGGTAGATTACTGGACTGCAGTTATATGTGTGTAGGGCACGGGCATCGGTATGGGTACGGGTATGGATATGTATTGTGTGTCGGAGGCAGCTTCGGAGCTATTATCAACGCCCCGATGCAACAAGTTGACCGGTGTCAATTGATGTGTTATTAATTGGAGGTTAATCGCGTTAATGTACATACCTACAAACCCACTACCAAACCCGACAACCTACCGACCAACCCCATCCACCAACGAACCGACCAAACTGTTTTATTATTATGTTGAATTGAAATCGTTTTAATACATTGGCAAATATCCAAATCGCACCTACTTTCACCGTTATATTTCCGATTATATACCAACGTTCAGAAAACCACCCATCGCTACCATATACTATACATATAACTACTATAAATGTATTCGAATTTCAATACGAACAGTAAGTAGTACAGTACCAATACTCTATAGATTTTCATTTCCGAAATACATTCGACTTTATTCATCAACTTATCGCATTATCGTAACATTTGTTTATATTATACCATTACGTATACATATGGATGTGAGAAAAATTTCCTACCACACGTCCGATACGTTTAATACTGTGAGAAAATATAAAAAAAAAAATACCATACCGACTGTGACTCCTCGCAAGGAACTAGAAACTCGCAACGGTCTTTGCCCTCAATGGCGTAGACAATAAGCTGATGAAGAAAAAAAAGAAAAAAAAACATTCGATCTGTTTCTTCTTGCTCTCCAACTCTACGTGAGAATAATCGACGATAGAAATCTGATGGACTTTAGATCCACTTACAAATTCGCGATTGCTATAATTTCCACCGTGAGTTTATATACATTTACATCGGTTCACCTTTCGCTGTCTTACTCATATCCCTCGAAGTCTACACCGTTGTAAAACCAAGACTGGCTACGGGGCCCCCTTAAGTCGTGTATTTCAGGTGGTTCTCTTTCGACCGGGTGGTAGTTCTCAGGTTTAAAGAGCCAGGTATCCCCCTTATGAGGAATAGAAGGGGGGGACGATGGGGAAGCAAGGTAACTTCTGGTCTCTCCGTTAAAGACGGTGAAGAAATGTATAGACAGAGAGGGATAGAGGGAACGAGATTTTCTCTCTTAAAACTCAGCTGGGCCTAAGAAGAAACGGCTTTCTTTAAGGAGCGCGTGCCAGCTGCCGTCCTAGGCGTAACCGACGTCGGCGCCGCCGCCGTCTTCTCGCTTGTCCATTGTGTGTTGTTTAAAACCCTCGAGGTACGACGTACGTCCAAACTCCCCTTTCTTACTTTTCAACGTCTTAAAGTCTGTCGTCTTATTAGACCGGGGGTCTCCGCCGACCGATATAACGCGTGGCTGTTCGTCGTTCGTAAAAGAATGCAAAAAGTAAATCAAGACGAAGACTGTTTTTTGATGTAGTAGCACCGTACCATGTTACTGTCTCTTATTATTGCTGCTCGTAAGAGAAGTTTGCCAGGCAGTTATACCGCATGGAATTACATGCTAGTAGATAGGGGGCAGCATATTGGCATTACGAGGACATTATCATCCTCGGTTTTACCAAAGTCTTATGGCACTAAGCCAGACTGCAGATAGCAATTTTTCGTACGAAATTGAGTTCGCGTAATTATATTCAATTGCCAAAGTTCCGAGAGAGAGAGAGAGACGGAAGGATGGCCGACTGGCTCCATGCAACGTCGACATTGAATTAAATTCAGCCACTTTTAACCATCCAACAACTCTCCGCAGTAGTTAAATGTGTATAATAATCAACGAAGACGTTTGATCGACTCGTGAGTGTCGCTTCCTGATGCAGCCTATACTGTGGCACTGGTGGTGGCGGCTGGTCGTGATGCTGCTGTTGCTGCTGCTTGCCTATTGCGTGTGTACGTGTGTGTACGTGGTAGTCCGATCATTGAAGCCAATCAGGCAGTGATTGACCGTAATGGACTTGCGTCTTGTCCCCCATACCAGGGGCTCTCAGCTATTTCTATACTATCTGAGGGCACGATCTGATCGGCGTTTAAAGAACGTACGCCTTGGATTGGGCACCGCCAACCTTGGCGAGGCAAAGTGACTACTAGGACACAGGATGAAGGCTGTGCGCGCATATACCCGAGTGACCGAGTGAGTGAGTGAGTGAGTGAGTGGTTGGTATGATAATGAGGAAGGTGACTTCCGATTACTGACCGCGACGTATACATCGCCGTAACGCACTGTCCTACGTGGAATAGGAGTAGTGATATTCTTTATGACCTGCAGGGAGCTCTCCGAGGGAGCGAGCGAGGATCAGACGACGCGACTACGGAGCGGACACTCCAATCTGTCACACCCCTGCATCTTCCGTTCCGTAGGTGATCAGGTCGACTTCATATTTTTTAAGTATAATCGTTTTTTTTTCTTCTTTTTTTCGTTCATTCGCGATTAATTACGTCGAAGATCGTTGCAGGATCTCATCGTCTCCTGAGGTCGCGCGAAAGGTCGAAGCTATTAAAAACAATCGACTGGATTCTCCTAGGCTATCTAACGCGGCGCGATTGTGCAGAGGAGGAATTGAAAGATTGGCGTTTAACGCGGCTCAATTGGTCCCCATATCGCGCCACCGTAACATGTTTCACAGGTAAAACCGAGCAGGGATTAATCCTTTGCGATACGAAACGAATTTATTTTTTTTTTTTCTTCTCGTAAACTGCACATGATCATATTTTACACGCAATTTTATAACTCAATTGACGGTGAAGAATACGACCGCGTCATACCGTACTAGGTCGCCTAAACAGCCTGTTTAGACGACTTTAAGTTAACCCGAATTGACTCAATTGGATTAACCGCACCCGGCGACGACACTTGGGAACCAGCTAGTCCCGGCGTAAACGCGACGCCGTACCGTCCATAAGCTTAAACACATAAACGTATACGTTTATTCACATATGTGGATTGTACGTCGTGATACCGCGGGGGTCCAAAACGAGACGCGGACTTCTCATGCAAATTATCATCATTGTCGATGTTAGCGGTAGTTCAGACCTTTTTTTTTCATCTTGGATACGTTTCGTCCATTGTTCCCGTATGTGTGGTGGTATGTTTTTCATTTTTTTTTTACGCAAATTTAGCTGGTTAGCTGAATTGAGTTGCTTAAGCAACGTTTCCGGAAACCGTTGTGTTCCAGCACGCGAATTAACCGAGTAAACTTATAAGCGTCCAACTCCGGGAAGATGATACTACCGAACCGTTTTAATTTCTGTAATACGTCAACTGCAGATATGACGAGGTGATACACACAGGAAGATACAAAACCAAAAAAAAACAAAAAAAAAGAGATTATTTTTGTGTCTCTCCCACAGTGTCAGGTTACAATGTGTATATTAAAAAGTACCATATATCGTCCGTATCGTCACTCAACAGCACCGTTATCGGAATCTAAAATTCGATAGAGCCACGGATCTATGCGGTGATGCGGTGGAGCACTTGAGCTCCGAGCTCAACGTTTCCCTTATTCCTTCAATCAACGTCAGTTGGGGAGGTCGAGTCTAGTGTTTGCATCGTGCAAATACTCATCGACGTAGGTAGATGCAGAGGCAGAGGCAGAAGCAGAGGTAGGTAGGTAGGTAGGTAGGTAGGTAGGTGGGTACTAGAACAGACGACCCCTCTCTCTTCCATTCATGCGGTGAATTCTACAAACCACATGCACCATGGGATCGTCATGCAAAATTTATCACAAAAAAAGCCAAAGTCTTTCCTCTCCTGGATCTTCGATCTTATCAATAAGTGCGACTTGGTCCGCTTACTGGGAACCTTGAGATCATCCGGACAAACCGGGATCACGGGGTACCCCTCCAAGTGTGCATCAGGCCTACGTCGTTCGTTCGTTCGTAGTTCGTAGTCGGTTTTTTTTTTTTTCGAGGGGCAAAAGGGGACCGCGAGTAACTCAAGACGTGCCTAAGTGAACCTTCCGGCCGCGGCGTGATGATAGCCCTGAGAACTAACCCGACCCCCGGATACGTGTTACGTCCGTGTATATGATGTACTCGGTTCGCGGCTAAAGTGAAGTGAGTATTGCTCCGTAACGGTGTGACAACATTGGTACAAGTAGCACCTTCCTCAATGTTTCGAAAGAAAAAGGAAAAAGAAAAAATTAAAAGGAAAGAAAATTTTTGGCGGATACTGGTCTACTCCATTCTTTTTACTTTTGTTCTCGCCCTCTTAATCATCGCTTCCGGGTAATCTTAGAGCTCGATAATTCTTGGCTTGGCGATTAAGCGGATATGTCAGCCTCGTCATGGGAGAATATCGGCTGGAAACGATTGTCTATAAATCCAAGGTAGGCGGGTTTTGTAGATATGAAGTAGGTAGGTAGGTAGGTAGGTAGGTAGGTAGTCAGTCGTTGGTAATAACATGTTTGTCTTCTGACAGGCAAAGTGCCCGCGAAGACAAATGATATCTGTCTCATACAGTGGGCCAACTACGACCGACGAACCAACCGGCTAAGCCACCCCGCGAACAGCACTACCCTTAAATATCCTTTTGCGAAGGCATTAAGTGAGGACCTCGTTTGTCTCCCGATGTAAAAAAAAAAACGTAAAAAAAAATATACAACAAATAGCGTGGCTTATATTGGCCATATCCTACTCAAGAGTCAGGTGTCTGACGGCTAACGACAACCGACAATTTTTACAGAGATATACCCACATTTAAATTGCAAAGTTACTACGATTAAAAGAAAATTAGAACACGTCGTACCCCTTCCCCTAAAACCACCAACCTATAGTAACACCACTCGGGGCTAATGTCAATAACTATACGATGTCTAATGGCTTTGACGGTATTATTTTTTTTTTTTCAAATGGTGTCCCAGGACGATGATAATGATGATTAAATGTCGAAAGACGATTTCCGATGTTCCTTTATCCTCGTAGATTGGTGTTTTTTTTTTGTTTTTTTTTTTTTTTATTATTTTGCAGTCGTACAGCGTTACAGATTGTTAATTAATAAGTTAGGAATTAAAAGTGTAGCTGTAGCATACATATATACCCACGTGAATTGTATAAAGGCTTATTGAATGCGGTCATAATGAGAGAAGACATGTAACTACTACAGGCACACACCTCCCAGGAGACGAGGTCCACTGACCACTCGACTGACTAGCTAGCTCCATATACATATTATACTGGTACGTATACATACTTTGGTTAAAAGTTTTGTCCCATCTATCGTATAATATCGTTTAACAAAAGTGATCGTAAGTCTCGATACTCAGGACAATATTTATTCCATATACCGTTCCAAAAAGTCGTCCAGGTGTGTCTCCTTCCGTACCATTGTCACGAATTCCGGATCTGAGATTTTTTTTTTTTTTTTCCATTTTATTTTATTTCCCGTAAATAAAAGAAAAAAAGGAACAAACTACACCTACTAGGTATGACAACTACACTTCGCATACCCGTTCAACTTATTACCTACGTACAACACGTGAACAATTGCTTGAACAACAATCAAAAAAAAAAAAGCTATGTGGCGGTGTAAGAGAGAATCGGAATCATCAAGTCCGACAAACAACTCGTTTCTAACTTCCCGCCTTTAAATGACAAAGGAAATATAGAAATCGGAAGTCGATCGTTAATCACGACGAAAATTAAAAGTCCAGTTCTCATCAGTGGTCAGTTTTCTTTGTTAAAAATATTTTTTTCTCGACGACAACGGATCGAAGGATTTTTGCAAAAATTTTTTTTAACAGGTTCTTGCGTAGCTCAAATCTTAATAAATTTTGGAATCGATGTGTTCCGTTTATCTTATTTTTTTTTTTTTGGTACCCAAATTTCGGATTGAAAGATCGGAATCAGGAATCATTATTATTATTTTTTTTTTTTCAATTTTTCTTCCTTTTTTTTTGCTATTTGACATCAATTTCTCACGTCAAACGACGCACGTGTCGAGAAAGAGAGAGAGATGGAGAGGGTTCAATTCTGCCCGTGGTGAGGGTGGTTTATGTATGGGGAGTATTCGCGTCGCGTCGCCGTTGCGTTCCGTCGCGGCGTCGTATCCGCGACGGAAACACACGATTATACAACGGCACTCTAACGCGGTCGGTACACGCACTTGTATTATGCCTACCTACCTACCTACCTACGTGTCTAGTTGCGGGTATTAGGGAACCGCAACAAGTTTGCTTTGGTTCTAAGTATCGCGGTATTACCCCCATATACAGTATAGTTTCGCTATATATGTATATTTACCCGGTTATATAAACGTCGAGAGATATATATATACATAATAACATATCTATGTATAATAATCGATTGATTTATTGACGACGATATCGACGAGAGGAACACACAATCAAAGTAATTGTGGCCTTCTCTCTCTCTCTCTCTCTCTCTCTCTCTGTCTATGTCTCTCGGTTTACTTTTGCAATTAAATCGAAACCAATAAAAAAAAAAAAAAAAAAAAAAAAGGAATCCAAGAGTATGAATAAATAAATACAAACATTAAAAACCGGATGAAAAAGAAGAAGAAGAAGAAGGAGAAAAAAAAATTGTACAACTCTTGACTTTTATCACCGGGATTTATCACACTTCAAGTTTTTATTCGCGATGTCGTTGGTTGATTTTATCGTTCGCGAATATACGTGTAAGGGTATGTATGTATATGTACAGTACGTACCTACGCTATACAAATACGTATACAAAAAAAAAAAGGTACAAAATATTGGAAAGAAACTCTCGAACGTTCGAAAAGAATTACATATTTCACCCTATAAACAACGAGTAAAAATATTAATACACCTACAGGGGTTAAAGGAGGGAGAAAGAGAGTTATTTCGACGTCGTTCTTCCTCCTTCACCTCGTCGTCGGTGATATTCGTAAATGAAGGAACGTAGGAAAGAAAAATAAAATAAAATAAAGAGAGAGAAGGGTTAGGATTTTTCTGATGAATATTTTAGTCCATATCGTATATATACGCGCGGGTGTAGGTATATACAGTCACCCCACTCCATATTCCCCGTGTTATAATACAGTCGGTAGAATCCGTGGCAAAGATTGTAAATGATTTGATGTCATTTGTAAGCGATCATTAAGTCGTTCATCTAATAATTGATCCGTATAGTAAAAGGGTTGCAGTTTTCCTTCTTCTTTTTTTCTTCTATTTCTTTCTCTCTCTCTCTCTATCTCTTTCTATCTCGTTTTTTTTTTTCTCTTATTTTTCACCCTACAAGACGGGCACGAATGCGATTTGCGGGGGCGATGAATTACATATTAAATTTTGCAAGGGTGGATGAGTTTTTTATGTGACAATTTAAAAATCGATTCTCAGGGGCGCTTCTCTGCCCTCTTTCCCTCTCTTTACTCTCTTCTCTCTTTTCTTTCCTCTCCTCTCTTCTACCCCCCCGGTTTTTTTTCTCTTCTTTTCTTTCTGTTCCCTCTCACTCGACTAAGAGAACCCGAGTAATTTTCTGGTCGATAAAATTGTGGAAGATTCAATCCCCTTCTTCCCGCCCCCGAAAAAAATTTTATCCTTTTTGTGTTTTTTAAACTTTTTTTGTTTTTTATTTCTAATCCTTTTTTTCTTCCTCCCTTCGCGACGTACCTATATAAGAGCGGATAAAATTCTACCGGCTTCCGTTCCGAACCGAACCGAGTGGACTCTTCCGATCCGCGAAGAGCGAGTATCCAAAAAACAAAAAAAAAAAAAAAAAACGGGACCAGAAAAAAATGACCCGTGGTCGTGCGAAAATAAAAATAGAACAAGAATCATGTCTTTCCCAATTTTTTTATTTATTTTCTTGTTCAATGTATGACGTTTCTTTCTTGCTTGTTTGATTGTTATTATCTTTTTTTTATTTACGGATCCGGAAGAACCGGAACTCTCGCTGTTTGGGTTCGCCCCGCACCTTTAATTTCGGCTTCCGAGTCCGCGTGCCCACTCGAGCACAACCCCTTGGATGGTCACATCCTGGAGGATAGAGAGGCTAGCGTGGGTAGAATTTGGTCGAAGTGAGTGAGTATAGTGCATGCCGATACTCAAAACGATAGTTGAGTATGTAGCTATATTGTACCTCGGATATAAAACTACCTCCAACAGCTCTCTCGGTACCTATACGTGATTTTAACAAAACAACGGACGTCCGGACTGCAGACATTAGTCGCACAGGTATCATCCGACGCGTATCCTTTCTCTTCTCTTCCCTCTCTCTATCTTCCTCTTCGATCCTGACCCACGTTAATAATGAAGCGTGTATTATTTGCACTTGTTATACATCGCGCAAAGTTCATGCGAAGAGAGAAGATAAAAAAAATTGCTATATGCGAACGGAAGCGATGTAGATGAACAGAGAATGGCGTAAAGAAAAGAAAAGAAATAAGATAGTTTGTGTAAAAGTTTACCCCTCCCAAGTAGTAATAACTGTGGGTGTAGGGTAGATGACACCCTCATCCTAGTAATTCGTAAGTTTTCCTAACGTGCATCGCGTGTCTATGGTCGGGTACTCATCGCGCACCTACCTACTTTTGTCCGAAACGAAGACCGAGAGACGAGAAGAGACTAAAGACTAAAGACTAAAGACTAAAGACTAAAGACTGAAGACTGAAGACTGAAGACTGAGGAATGGGGTTCTGAGAGTCGGGGTAGTTTTCGCGCCATCCAAGCTATTGTCCGAGGCTTCAGGCACCAAGACACGACACAGGCGTGTTCCTCTCTCTGACGATGACGAGTATATGACTACTGGAAGAAGAATGAACGTGTAGGATAGGGTTGGTTCGTTCGTTCGTTCGTTCGTTCGTTGGTGCTGCACGTAAGTAGAAACTGCACCACTCCACCTTATACACAGCCTGTGCTTCTCCTCTTCGCATTTAGAATGTAAGTAATGCAAACCCCCAACCCCTACAGAGTTCCTCTTGTGATTTGAATAAGTAGCACTCCAGCGCCAAGTAATAGGCCAAGTTTTCTCTCTTTCATTTTACGAAATACACAACCACACTTACGCGAACACTGCAGCTAAGCCGAATGAAATTTAGATCAAAATTAGTTCGATATTGGATCAAGTTATTTAACTCGAAATCAGTTTTTCGATTATATCTCGAGAACCGTTGATGATACAAGGATTAAGGTTCCCATGAAAAACGTAGCTGAATAAATTTCCCACGAAAAAGATTCAACACGTTTTTACCGTATCTGTGCCAGTTTCGCTGTAATACAACGCGGGATTTGCGACTGATCGTCGCGTTAACGAAGACCGAAATTTTCAAAATACAGCAAAACCGATGAAGTTAGAGAAAAAGTGTGGTGACACTTTTCACAGAGAATTTGATCGCCTTTAATTTTGGTGCTTAGGTTTATCTCGATATAATTGACGGATCTCAAGATATGATAAAAAAAAACTCTGTGACTCAGGTGTGAAAAATTTTCTGTTATACTGTTTTGACTATAAGCCTGTGGGATGATCAGTCCCTCGAACTGAACTGCGAACTCCTCTTGTAAATCAAAAAAGAATAAATCGATTCCGTGGCCTTGGGGGGGAACGGTGATGGGAAGGCACACCACACAGGTACATGGACTCCTCACGAGGTAAAGAATGAGGCGGTGTACGACCGGATCGTTGGGGGCGATCTTCACCGGGCGAGAAAAAACCACTTTGGGTTTTTTTTTTTTTTTCTCTCGTTCCTCAGATCCGCGTGTATACTGTATACAGCTTGTACCTTGTACCTCGTATACCTCGACGTTATAAGAGAGAAGTCTCGATTTACATACTCCAACAAGGACGTACGTCAGGCATGAGGCGTACCCCATCTTCTGCTAAAGTGGTGTAAGAATAAGGTTATGCCGAGAAGGGAAAGGAAGCGAAGAGAAGAGAACGAGAACGAGAGGTAAGGTAAGGTAAGGTTAGGGTTTAGGCATTCTCCTTGACGAACGACAAGGACGGACGACGTAAAAACGAGGACTAAGGTACGGAGGACGGAGGACGGATGACGTTCGCTCGTCGTAACCACTCTCAGAACCAACGACTCCCACTTCAGTCAACCCGCCCCGAGAACGCGCAAGGAATCTTGGAGTGTCACCGGTGTATCCACCTTGCGGAAGGTTCTCAACCTCGGTTAAATTTTTATTCTTTTTTCTTGTTTTGTTTTTTACTTCATCCCTTGTTATTCCATCCGAAACAAAATTAGCTCTATCCCCACCGGGGTGACTTTCTATCCGATAAAAACCAAAAACGTGGATCCTATACTTTGGTGCATGTTTTTCCGTCACGTTATGAACGTAGATGGACCCTCTAAACCGACGTACACACATGTGCGAAATCTTTATTTTCCCTACCCCTTCCCTCTCCACCCCGTAAGCCATTGCTTGAGGAACTCGAGTGCGGCGAGGGTGCGTGCTTGCAGGCAAACCTGGCATTGTACGGGACCCATCTTATATGCACCACTACGGGGTAGTCAGCAGACCCCCGGAGCAAGTAAGCAAGCAACGAAGTCGGGGTGTTCCCACCGTGTCCCTGCGTCAACCATTCGGCGTGCACCTTACTACTCCGAGACTCTTTGTTCTTCGGAGTCTTTTTCGCCCCCTCCCCCTGCCCCTCTTCCTTGCGAAAAAAAAAAAAAAAAAAATAAAAAATTCGTGGGCGAATTTCGCCCCCTATCTTAACCCGGAGTTGGAAGCCTAAGCAAGAGCTAGTCAGTCAGTCAGTCAGTTCGCACGTTATTCGCAGGGAAGAAATAACTTTTTTTTTTCTATTTTTTCTTCATTTTAACTTCGTTACCTGCACGATTGAAAGATTTTCAACGATTGTACCTAGAGAAAGGAAAGATTCAACGTTGAAGTGAAATGAATTCTAATTCGTATTCCGAAGAGTATGCGGAGAAAATAAATTCGCCGTGGAAATGATTCCGAGTCTAGAAACACGGTCGTAGACGTTCTCGACAGACAGACAGATAGACAGACAGACGGACTGAATGTTCTAGAGGAAAGCCCAAGGAGAATGGGCAGCATTCCTGCAGCCGCTGCACCAGAATCCAGAGTACGACGATTTCCAGGGGTAGGATAGGTGGGTAGGTAGGTAGGTGGTTGGGTGGGTGGGTATAGGATAGAGAAACTTGGTCCGGGTATGTATAGTCGAGTACGGGACCGAGGCCGAAGTAGAAGTAGAAGTAGAAGTAGAAGTAAAAGTATAAGCGAGCTGGAGGGGATTGTAATACGTCTCCAGTGGCATACCGTCGTGGAGATTACGTCGGTTGGTCGTAGTCGTAGTCGTCGTCTCGTCGTGTCCCGCGGGGTCGCGCTTAATATCTTGCATCTCGTACCAATCCTATTTTTTATTTTTTTTTTTATTTTTTTTTTTCATTATTTTTCTCTCTCTTTTCTCTTTTTCTCCCGTTGCAGTTGCAACGAAAAGAAGAAGAGAGAAAAAAAAGTAAAAAAAAAAAAAAACGAAGAAGAAGAATAAGGAAGTAGATATACGAAAAGAACGAAGAGAAAGGAAATGAGGAAAGAAGAAAGAAAAAAATATACACGAGAAGTAAAAACTGCATCCAGAGTTCTCTCATACATACATATATAGGTATTTATATATATATATACCTATATATCTGTGACAGAAACTCGCCGGGGTTTGGGGGTAAGGGGTAGGGGTAGAAGTCGCGAACGAACCCCTTCGGGTCTTAAGAAATCAATTAAACAGAGAGAGAGAGATGGAAATAGAGAGTGGTAGCGCTATATGAAGTGGATGAAGTGGATGAAGTGGAGAAGTGGTGAAGTAGGGTGGGCGGTGGTGGTGGTGGATGGCGAAAGACGGCAAAGACGGAAGCCGCAGTAATCAGGGGATCCTCTCCCTCTCTCTTTCTCTCTCTATCCGCGGGTACCAGAACTCCGTAACCTCCCTTTCTTTGAGGCACCGAGGAGGAACGCGGAGAAGTAGGATGGCGGTCTGCAGGAGACGCGGGGTTAGCGCGGTTTAGGCCGAAGAAGAAGATTTTTTTTTTATTCCTTTTTTTTTTTCGGTAAAGAAAGGTAAAAATCTTTCCGTAAAAAATCAAGGTCGCGGCGGTTCGGTATAACGTCGAAATAATAATCGACCCGCAAATCGCGGAGATGACGAACCCAAGAGTGTCCAGGGAGAGTAAATAAAATAATAAAAATCCTGAACGAAAGGGAACGATGTACTGAAGTAGGTATCGCCTGAGAGGATATCGCGAGGGACCGCGCGCGGTTCAGGCTCAGTTTCGTTTCGTTTCGTTTGGTTTGATTCTGGGTATACGTAACGGCGTTCTAAGAGAGAGAGAGAGAGAGAGAGAGAGAGAGAGAGAGAGAGAGAGAGAGAGAGAGAGAGAGAGAGGAGGAAGAGGGATTACAGAAAAAGAGAGAGAAAGATGGAAGAAAAAGTACCGAGGAGAGATGTGGAGGAGGGAGCGCGCGGGAGAAAAGGGAGTAAAAAGTAAGGGGTTGCTGCTTGCCGGCCCTCTACTCCCTCGTACCCCTATACCCCTACACCCCATCGCCATCCGCAAGCTCTGGGTATAAGGAGCATTGGAATCAATATCATTGCAACGTGGTGCGGTCTCTCCTCGCGGTACTCTTGGTGTTCCTTCCTTCGTTTCCAACTCTCAACTTTCAGATTCCACCTTCGCCGACTCCTGCTGCCACGAACGTCGTCGTCGACGTCGTCGTTGTCGTTACCCGACGACTCTGGTCTTCCACCCCGCCTGAATCTCGTCGTTGCTGCTACCGCCTCTCCTCATACTCCTCTTCTTTATCCGTTCTAAAAGTCACCCTTTCCAACCCTAACATCTTTCTCGTTTTTCTTTTACCTCTCTCGTCTGATCCACGTCTCTGAATCACTTCATACCACCGCGATACCGAATCGAGGAATAGGATGTCTCGATCAGTCGTTCGCCAGTCTCCTCCTCTTACCCATCCCTTCTCATCATCCGCCACGTACCAAATCAGAACTCATTCCCGCATTAAGATATTTAACCGACTCTCCTTGCACGGATGAGCGTCCTCACACCCCCCCCCCCCCCCCAACTTCGCTGTAGCTATACCTTAATTACACGTCGTATCTACGTCATGTAACCGCCGGTCCTTACATCGGTCCTTAATTGCATACGAAGTGACATGGTTTCGACATGACGTTCGCGGTTTTTAATCACCCCGAAGTTAGGTATAGATTTTTCAAATACATACTTATTTATCAATTTACATGAGATGATACATAAAAAAAAAATAAAAAAATAATAATATGACGCAGAAGAAGAAGAAGAAGAAGATGAAGAACATGAAGAGGCTCTTAATTACCGATGAAAGATGTTGTTGTTTTCTGTTTTCTGTTTTTTTCTCTCTCTCTCTCTCTCTCTCTCTGTCTCTCTGACAGTACAGACGGGATCATGGGATCGGGATCGGGATCACCGGATAATAAAATTTAAATAAAGAAATAAACAAGCGGAGGGTGAGAGAGCCGCGACTGTTGGTTCGACTGGAGCTCCGTACAACCACCCTCATCCTTAGTTGCCCGCCGCAACCCTTATCCCTTATCCCTTATACTTTATCCTTTATCAACTTTCTCTTTCTGTCGTTGGTTGGAGGCGGGTATCCCGCCAAGCCAAGGCGAGGGTAAGAAGTACAGACCTTGAAAAAAACTCTGTACCCATAAATCCCCGATGTAGTAACTACGACGATTTCATGATTTAAGTATAATATAGTCTGCGCACATTTTTTTCCAATCGTTTTTAACTTCCGGGTTCGAAAAACGAGGCTCCTCTTTTCTCGATTCCGAAAATTCGGTAACACCGTTTGCTTAGGTTTGATAAATCGGGGTGTAAAGTTCTGGTACCGGCCCATCGCGCCGAATTTTATGCACTAACTTGGCTATAATTTGGACGGTTTGATGATAGAGAGAAAGAGAAATAGAAATAGAAAGGGAAAGAGAGAGAGAGAGAGAGAGAGTGTGGAAGGCGCCGGTTGTTAGGTTACCACGTGTGAGTTAGGTGCAGGATTCGAAGGCTTATCAAAGCGTTGCATGTGTTCCATTCGGTTAGCACGCACGTCGTTTTCACTAGTAGCTTCTGGGTTCGTATCTTCCAAAGCCCTGTAAGCCACGCCTCAGTCCAATTTAAACTTTGCCACCGCGGCCCGTCCGTCCGACGTCGTACACTGGATATCAGCCCCCATCCCCCCCTCATTCCTCGAGAAGGCATTAAGATTTTTTAAAGTAAGCCAAAAATCGATCATCCAGCCCATTCTCGTGCCACCAAGTGCATTGATTCATTCGCTGATTCATATTCAATCATACCTCCGAAATCACGAATCAAATTTTCCCAATTAGCAGATATAAAGACCGCAAAAAACCAAAACCGTGCAAAAGAAAAAACAAAATACACTCGCTCGTCATCATCTTCACGAACATTTTTATTTCGACTTTTCATTCAACCCTTGGAGAGTATTTTTCAGACTAGCCTTTTTTTTTCGCCTTTTTTTATTTGTACTTTTTTCTTTTTTTGCTTCTACTCTTTCGGTGCCTGCATTGCCCAGTACAGTACAGAGGCAGGCACACGCGTTGGTTAGGGGTTGGTTAGCTCGAATCGAGCCCAGTTGAACCCAGCCTAACCTTAACCTGCCCCAATCGAGGCAGAGCAGGGCAACAGCAACAGAGCAACCCGCTGCCTGCCTGGTTCGGTGTAGAAAGTTCTATAGCGGGGGTGCAGGAGAATCATCGAAAAGCTTTGCCCCCGGTACGGGGACGGTTGGGGGCAGGGGATTTGAAAAAACAAATAAAAAAAAAAATAGAGGTAGCCAGACCGGTGCCCGCCGGTCATTCAATGGCTGCAGAAAAGGGAGCGAAATCATTGAATGCAATGACTGCAATACACTGGTACCTACTGCAGTTGGACGGCTGGCTGGCTAGCACCGGCTCTCGCAAACGGAGAGGAGGGTCATCGAATGACCAACCCCGTTCCTGATACTCGGCTTTCATGATTTCTACTGGAAATTAGCCAACTGGCTAACAACCAATACCTCCAGCTCCACTTCCATCAGCGTTTCGCGTTCGTTTTACGATCGGTGCACCTCGAGTCTAAACTAAACTATAACAGCGAGAGCGAGATCGAGAGAGGGGTAGAGATTTTTCGCAGTCATTTATGATATTTCCAAAAAATCAGTATCTGCAGTACCGGACAGGAAAGGGAATAGAAGGGAAATGGGAGGGGGAGCGGGAGCGGGAGATGGGAAAAAGAACTGGAGTGGACATTGCAGTTGCAGTTTTTAAAAGTTGTACAATACAAATTGCTCCAGTAATCCAAATACCAAAAGCTGTACACCTAGATTTACAAAGAATTAAATGAAAATAGAACACAAAAAAAAAAAAAAAAATTGAGGTGGGATACAATGAAGAAGTACGACGGGGGGTTGATTCTCCTTCCATTATCACGGTTACCTGTACGGTTCGGTAGGGTAAATGGCTATGAACAGAACCAAAAGTTATACACCCCGTTTCGTGTGATAGAATGATAGACGTACCTACCTACCCACCCAATGTTTGGTGAAGAAAAATGCAAGATTCTCCGCAGTCACGAAATGGTAAATTGCAGGAGTTTGATATACCAGGTACTTGGGGTTGGGGTCAGGCCGAGCCTGCAGTTAAGGCTTTGCACTAAATACCTGGCAGACAGAAGGGGTTACGCCTCGTGTTACAGTTCGCGAAGGTCTATAAGTTCCTTAAAAGAAAAAAGAAAACGAAAAAAAATCATGATGAAGTTTTTTTTTTAATATTCTTGACTTCCTTCGGCTACTGACCACGAGTTTCTTCTTCGTCAGACCCCTGTCTTGTTTCTTTTTTTTTTTTCTTTCTTTCTTTTATTTTTCTGCTTTAGCATCGTTTCGAATAAAACTTAAGGTCCCGCGCCTAGCGGCAGAAACTATGTAAAAAGTAATCAAAAGTTCAAGTCGCATATAGCCTCGACACGGAGCTGTTCCCCGTTAATGATGCGCTACTCCCTCTTTTGCCAACTCAGTTCGTCGTCCTCAACCTCAAACCTCAAACCCCAAACCTATACCTCTACCTCCACCTCCACCTTTTCCTCCTGCATTTTGCCTCGCCCCTTAATATATATCCCTTCAACGTTAACTTTTCCCTGCACCAGCAGCACCAGCAGCAGCAGCAGCAGCACCGCCACCATCAGCAGCATCAGCATCAGCCAGACCCTGGGTCCTTAGCTTCGCGCCTCGGAACAAAACGTTCGGTTTTCTCTTTAGGTATATACCGGAGCCACGAAGGTATAGGATGAGAACGAGAACGAGAACGAGAACGAGAACGAGAACGAGAACGAGAACGAGAACGAGGCGTTCACCATCTCCTAAACGGATGTGTGTACGATAGAATATCTTCCGTCATTAAGAAAACCAAACCGTTACGGGTAAGGGGTATGGGGTTACAATGTGTCAGCGAGGATTTTTTCTAAGCAGAAAACTTTTTCTATCACATGAACGAGTATATTTTGACCGTTAACGGTATATAACCGCTAGTAAACGATGAACCGACTATACAACGATGGACAAAACATAACCATTCACACGTATATATATATATATATATATATGTATACACATATTCAACCCACTCACTAACTCACTCGTTCAAATATGTCTCTATTCAAGGAATGGTTAAACGCGCGTAAATCTCTTCGTGAAAATTTTCTTTTCCATTTCGTATCCTAGATTTTCCTATGTGTACATACGTACGTACACATCCATGGTGCTTCTTTTCTTTAAACGTTTTTGTGTTAATTTTTTTTTTTTTTTTGTTTGAAAAATTTCACGACCTGTACTGGTATCTATCCATCGTCCTCGCCTCGTCAACAGAATTCAATTCGATGATCAATACAGATAGGAAAGGTGAATTAGACGAGCTCCGCATCGGTAATGACGAAAAATATAGATAGATTGATTGATTGATTAATTTTATCTCTGCTTTTCCGTCAATTCATTTTTTTTTTTTTTTTTTCTCCTTTTTTTTTGGTGTCAGTGGCATCCGGGGTACCGGAATTACGGTGCAGCGGGGTCATGGAATAACATCGTCTAGCCAGCCTGCATCGGACCGCCATTTTTTGTCTGGCCAGTCAGTAGTGAGTCCCAGGGATCAGTGAATGCGAGGGTTGAGGGTAGGGTGGTTGGGTGGGTGGCAGGGTATAGGATGGGTGAGGTCGTCGACGGGGCGCGATGGGGTGCACCAAGCATCGATCAGCCTCCAGGCTGGACCGCGCAATGATTTTTACCCCCTTCCCCCACACATTTCTCTATCCTCTATCTCTCTTCGTTCGCTCCTCTCGACTGCCCCCTCGGGCCACGTAGCTACGTCCTGCCATCCGCACAACTACGAAACTCCAGCGGTATGTGAATGTGCAGAGAAAGAGCGAGAGATGCGTATTTACATCCACGTTAGATATATGTTATAGAGGACTGGTGGACCACCTATGACTCTCTTCTCTCTCTCTCTCTCTCTCTCTCTCTCTCTCTCTCTCTCTCTCTCTCTTTCCCTCGTTCTCTCACACATTCAACGAATGTGCAACGAGAGCAACGTTGTTCCTCGTTCGACGACTCTCTGTACTCCGTCTCCATGCCTCCATTCGTATTGGTGATATGGTGATGCTGATTCCAGTGTCAGTGATGCTGATGGAAATGGTGATGGTAGTACTGCTGCTGCTGCTGGCGCTGCTGTACGGACATCTCTTTCTCGATCGAGACCTGGCTGGCCACGCCCACGCCACCCCCGCGGATGAACCCCTCACGACCCCGCTCCTGTACTCCCAGACGCGAAAGCTGGACTGGACCGACCATTCGGACGCTTCCCGTTTTTTTTCTGCTTTTTTTTTATATATATATATTTTTTTTTGTATACGTACATGCAGATATGTATAAGTATGGGTATGTGTGGGATGGATGGACGTGTGGACCGGCAGGTTCATGGCGAAAATCCAGGACCGAGCTGTACAGGGATCAAGCATCCATTTTCGCGTTACAGGGCGAGATATTCTTATTAAAAAGAAAAAAAAAAATTCGAAAAGACTACACAACCGTGAAATAAATTATAACGCGTCGGGGTCCGGGGAATGATTTAGCCTTGTTTGACTTTTTTCATTTCGGTTGATTTTTTTGTTCGTCGGTTTCGCCAATGAAAAGAATGACTTTTCATTATTTCGCGAATCCGCGAAACGAGGCGAATCATAAAAAATGAAAACAGGAGTCCGAATATTTTTGATTGAAAATCATGATGTTTTAGTTCATCTGTGGATAGATGTCATTGAATCCGAAGCTGAGCTTTTTTTTTCGTTTTCGATTGGTTGAAAATATGGAGAGTCGTGGAAGTAGCGAATTTCGAATCGTTGTAAAACCGATCCAGGGTCACGTATGTGTACTGGAAGGAGATTTTTTTGTTTTTCTTGGTAAAGATCGGGTTAAAAAAATATAAAGAAACCAAAAAACAACGAGAATTCAAAAAAAAAAAAAAAAAAAAATACTAAAATGAAAGAAAGTTAAAAGGGTAAAAAGGGTGCAGGTGACTTTGATCGCGTGGTCACGTGTACTAGACCGTAACGTCGAAGAGGACAAGTAAAGCGAGAGGGACAAGTAGAGCGAGCTCGTATAAGGGTATAAGGGCGCAGGGTACAGGGGTACAGGGTACTTTCAAGACAAAACAATGAAATCTCCAAGCTCCTCTTTCTCATCCTCATTCTCGTTCTCGTACTTCGTACTCTCCTATATATACGTACTGTACACGTATCCATCTATCCACGACTCACAATTATTATACGCGACTCTTGAGTGCCCGGATATAAACTGCAATGTGAAAACTTAATCGCGCTCGCTTCTTCAGAAATCCGAGCAGTTTTTTTTTTTTTTTTTTTATTCTATGCATGATCTGCAATTATGTTCTTTCATCCACTCTTTCAAAAAACTAAAAAACATAGCCATGATTTTTTTTTCTCCATCTCCTTCTTCTCCTTCTTCCGATTCTTTTTCTACATACTTTCTTTTCCCCCCCGCAAAGTGGCCTGTAGCTAATTGTTAAAATGGTCCGAAAGTACGTTTTGTACGTAGATTTATCAATTCCCCTTCAGAATAAATAAATAAATAAATTAATTAATTAATTTGTTTCGAAAATTTTTTGGTAAAGTCATTCATGTTCGATTTTAGGACTATAGCAGCTGTTTTTTTTTTTTTTCGTATACTCTACATCGTATATATCTAGTTCAGTACATATACGTATGTCTACTTCCTAATTTTTTTAATTTTTTTTTTTTATTTCATTCTTTGGCAGTCTTCTTCAAGTCATTGTCTCGCTGATCGTGCGTGACTGACATACCTACCTACCTACCTATATCTATAGCTACTATACGTAGACGCGTGCCGCATGCCGTCACCCCGGTCCGATAAAATGGGATCAAGAAGAAAAAAAGAGACGAAAGAAAAAAAAGGGAAAAGAGCGTAAAAAAAAAAAAAGAAAACAAAAAAAAGGTAATGATAGAAGAAGAAGAATTCTCGACTCAGTTCCGGACTCGAAATTACTCGATTTCCGTAACGGGCCTGTCAAGAGAACTACCTACTCGTCGTCACCCTACCCTACTCTACCCTGCACCTATACTATATATATAGGTATATACCTATATACACCTATATACCCCTATATACCGTTTTCCTATATTTCACATTTCCCAGCGGGATATAATTGCCGCTGATGTTTATTTTTATTGTTTTTTTTCTCCGTTTTTCTTTCACTTTTTGTATATTTTCATTTCAATTTTTTTTTTTTTTTTTTCTCAATATTTTCGTTTTTTACCGCCGTGCAAACGTCCGTCAAAGAAGACCAACAGAAAAAAAAAAAAAAAAAATATCCAACGCACGTTTTTTTCAATTTTAATTGGGTTATCCAACTGTTACTTTAATTCCGTTATTTTATTTTTTGTTCCGTGTTTTTTTTTTTCTGGTTTCTGTCTTCTTTTTCATTTTTAACCGTTTTTTCAACCGCAAAATTCAAGATCAAAGAAATTTGGTTTTTTTTTCTTTCTTCTTCTTCTTCTTCTTCTTCTTCTCGTTCCGTTTTTTCGTTTCTTCACTCTTCATACCGTAGTAGAGAAAAAAATTGGTGACGATTGCAAATCAAATCAACAGTAATAATAATAATCAAGTTTCGGAGATTTTTTTTTGATTTAATTTTTTGTTTTATTTTTTTAGGACCAGAAATCACCCAGTTAATTCGCGTATATCTGGTATAGGTACAAAGAGGAAAAAAAAAAAAAAAACAAACGACAGAAAAATTAGAAAAAAAAAAAAAAAAAATCCACCAACCTTTTCTCGTATAAAAGTTAGACATCCGCACGAGAGTTTTCGTATAGGTATATATACGGTAATACCTACGTAGGTATAGAGAGTGAGAGAGAGAGAGAGAGAGAGAGAGAGAGAAAGAGAGAGAGAGAACTGGCGAGTGGAATATATAGGAGCGAAGGGGGTGAAAATGGTTGATGGAAAGGGAATGTCCGTCGAGAAGGACGCAGACACCGTCGAGCTTTGATGTACGAGCTTTAAGCCAGACAGAGAGGTGAATTTTTTATTTTTTTTGTTTTCTGTTTTTAACCAACCCACCTAACCCTTCTTCTCTTCTCTTCTCTTCACTTTACTTGGAGAGAGGGAGAGGAGAAGGTACGGGGGGGGGGGGGGGGGGGGGGGTGAAACCGGGGGGGGATTGAAAAAAAATAAAATACGATTTCATTCGCTGGACGCCGCTGGTCATTCCGTCCATCCCCATCCGTCCCTATAATCGTACTATTCGCGATCTCTAGAAACTCGGAAACAAATAGACACACATATATGTCTATACATATCTGCTATATGTCCAGCCTGACGAGATAATAAATAATCTTTGCATAAATCAAGGAAACTAGGGAAGAAAAAAAAAAAAAAAAACGAACAGAAGAAAGATTCCTTTTTTTTTTTTTGAATCGATTTCGAAAGGGTTTTTTTTTTTTTTTGTTCAAATTCTTATCGTTATCATTATTATACATAAACTCGCGTACGCGCACATCTTTAATTCACAAAAATAGATTATTATATATGTACATATAGGTATATACTATACGTATATATGTATATATATATACATATAATAATGGGAAAAAACTGGGGGAAGAAAATAGGGAGGAGGTGGAGGAGGAGGTTTAAAATCGATTATTCAAGAGATGTGGAGATCTGCACCAGGCTATATATACAGAGTCGAAACAGGAGGACTGAGGAGGAGGAGGAGGAGGAGGAGGACTGCGCGAGTTACGGGGTCGGTCAGATTTATCTCGCTTCGAAATTCGCGTGTGTGATTTTGGTGGGTGGACTATACTGTATACTACACACATCAATGTATGTAGTATAGTATGTATGTACGTGTGTATGTGTGTGCGAATAGCGGGGGAAATATACCAAAGCGAGAGAGAGAGAGAGAGAGAGAGAGAGAGAGAGAGAGAGAGAGACTCGTTTCCAGCTACCAACCCGTTCTCTCTTTGCCAAAGAGTGAAAGAGAGAAGGATAGATTAAAAAAAAAAAAGAGAGAGAGAGAGAGAGACAGAGAAAGATAGGGAGAAATTTTGCTGCGGGTTCGTTCGACGCCGGTGGTTGCAAATGTGTCGGAAAAGGACGGCGAGCTAGGAGGCAGAAGGTGGGAGGTATAGTAGGAGTAGTAGGTGGACGTGGACGCGGACGTGGAAGTGGAGGATGGAGGGTGGAGGGTGGAGGCCCAGGCTGACCAAAAAATAAAAAGAAGAAGAACGAAAAAAAAAAAAAAAAAAAAAAAACAGGAACGGACGGACGTTTCAATTCATTGATCGCCGAGCGAGCGAGCTTGCACGGTCCGCGTATACGCATACCTATACCCTATATGTATACATATACACATATGTACAATAGTGGGCGAAAGAGGATGAAAAATGATGAAAAAAATAAATAAATAAATCAAAAAATTCGAAAAATAAATAAAACGAAACCAAAAAAGCAAAAAAAAATGAAAAAATTACTCCCAGAACGACGCTAAAGAACTTGGTTTTTATTTTTTTTTGTTTCATTTTTGTTTCTTGATTTTACAAAAAAGTGTAAAAATTCTTTCGTCTACGGAAAAAAAAAAAAAAAAAAAAGGCAGGTGCCGGCTATATCCTGCTCCTTACTATATATGTATATTATATATGCATATGTATATATGTATACGTATATACACCTGGATTATTCTTGAGTCGCTGGACCAGTTTACCTCAAGTTTAAGAAAAAAGAAAAGAGATTTTCTCTTCATATTTTTTTTATTTTTTTTTCTCCTGTATTCAAATATACGTACGTAAATATGTAGATGTATAATATAATAAGGTTCTGGTCTGGTTCTGGTTTGCACGTCTTAAGAAAACCTGCACCCATTTTTATTTCCACTCGAAAGGGGATATATACGTGTGTACCTATGTCCACCTTTTATTTACTATTTCTTTCTTTTTTTCTTCCTTTTCTTTTTCTTAGATTTTCGGGTATACCTAGTTGAAGAGAAACATCTGTATTTTTCCCGCAAAAACCCTTTTTTCCCTTTTACATAGGGTGACTATATTCACATAGACAGATGCGTTGCTACAGGAGTGCAGCAGCAGCAGCATCAACAGCAGCAGCAGGTTTTCAGCCAAGAAATCGTACGCAAGGGGTTAAGCGTCTTTCAATATTCAAAATATATCTATATACGTATATATATATATATATATATATATATATATATATATATATATATATATATATATATATATATATATATATATATATATATATATGTATATCCACATCTATACAGAAAAATAATATAAATGGCTATTCATACCGAAAAATTTCTATGTACGAGTATATATATATCTTCGCAGCATCAGGAACCGACAGAAACAGCATCTGTCGCATAGTTAGTTAGTTATTCACATAAAGTATCGGTGAAAGAGGGAAGAGAAAATTTTTCCTTGATGAAAGAAAAAGAGAGAGAGAGAGAAAAAAAAATGATATTACCAAAAACGCAAAAAAAAAAAAAAAAAAAGAACAGAAAAAATAGGATCGTAGATATTTATATATATATATACCAGTCGACGGGATTGGTGTAATTAAAAAATATTCTGACGCATGTATGTACGGTACGTACGACTCGTCGAAAACACGTATGGGTATATACATATACGAGTTTCGAGTGATAATTCAATTTATTAACAAAAGTCAGAAATAATGTGTTTCGAGGATTATTATTTTCATATATACAAGTTTTAGGTACATGTGTATGTACATACATAAAAAATAGCGTATACATATGTGTATATACACCTGTACCTAAATACGCATAGATTTGTCATTTTACATATACATATACCTATACGCTCGCCTATATTTATGGATTTGATCTGATCTCTTAACTGAATTATACTCGTATGTATTTGTCGTATGTATAGTTAGATATCTCTCCAATCCGTCCACGGTCAAAATTTCTCCAAAATACCATATATACGCACGGTGTGCAGTAGATAGAAATTTTGGTAATTTGCGATTAGAATAACGTTGTCGATCGAACTTCACTATATACTGATCCGGCGTAGGGTATTCATGCGTTGTCACAAATTGAAACGTCACCTATACATACATACATACATACATACATACATACATACATATATAAGTGAAGGAAATGAATTACTGCTAATTACCAACCACCGATAATCGCTCTCGAGGCGTACACACGTATCTATATATACGTATAAATATATAACCTACTATATGTAATCGACGACACATAATTCGTATATACAATTCAATGTACACACTCCTATTTATAGATATTTAGGTACACACGATATTTAATCGTTAATTATAATTATTTTCATACGCGTTGTTACTCCAAAAATGACTTGGTGCAATTTTTTGTTTTTTTTTTTCGAAAAATCTATCACATGTCTTCCCCGCTGCTTTTTTATTTTCTCCTTTGATTTTAGGCAAATTCAAGCTCCTCGGAGTTTTTCATAAGGAATGGTAAAACTGTCTAACATAGTTTTGTTTCAGAACAGAATTCGTATTTTCGTATCAAAATTCGTCAAGAATTTCAAGAATCAGAAATCGATTTTTCTCGAAGATTCATTTGAATTTTCCAAGCTAACGTACAATTTGTCTATCCTCCCCTCATCGATAACCTTTCATCTTTTTGGTCTATGTATACACCATATGTATGTATGTATTTACGAGGTGCGAGGGTATATAAGGGTCGAGATATATATAAATATAAAAAGGATAAAGAAAAAAAAGAATTCAAAATCGAAAATCAAAATAAGAGAATCAGCCGAGACTAGACCCCCGAGTCACGGACCCCGTCGAAACGACGCGACGCCTCCGAAGCTAACTCTGAGCTACCTATACCTACGATCTAGACGAGAGGGATATACCCTGGTCACGTCATAGATGATTCTGACGCAGCTGCTCGCGTAGCATACGTCATATAGACGAAGGCGAGGGGGGGGGGGGGGGGGGGGTTTACCTACGTACCCCCGCGCTTTTATTCCTCTATGTACGTGTATATATGTATATATACATACTCGTATGATGTATACGTCTTTGTCTCACCGTACGAAGTACCCTTCGAAGGCTAAAGCAGCTAAAGCTAATGCCGAAGCTAGCCCCCGACCTAACTTATGCCCGTACCCTATATACACTCTTATGTCGGTACCTATAGTTGCTTACCTCAGACAGAGGGGGGTTACGCACCTATGCACGACGTCCGCTGACCCCCCCTTCCTCACCTCACCGTGCCTCTTCATCCCCTTGCCGTACCCCTCTTATTTAATACTTAAGGGGGGTTAGAAAACTGGAAGGATAACCGAACGGGGGGGGGGGGCAACACGCGCGAACGGCAGATGTTTCGTGACGTGTGCCACGACGCTACGCGAGCTTCGTAAAGAGGGGCGTGGAGAAGGGGGGGCCCCGGAGAAGCTAAGAGTGCGTACCCACGCGTACCACTGTAATATATTTTGAAAATAATCATAATAACGACGAGGGTTGTTGTTATCATTATTCGAAAATTTTTTTTTTTCTCTTACTCGTTTCGAAGACTTTCATACTTCTCTGCAAAAAAAAAAAAAAATTGTTTTTCTTCAAATAATCTCAACGATTTTTGGAAATCTAATTCGAATTCTAATTCTCAATATTTCTTCATGAAACGAAAAGCAGTGAAAATTAGGAACTTTGTTTTTTTGTGAACTGAACGAAAAAAAATTTGAAATTTTTATGTAAGTGTGTATATATGTGTAGTTACTTTCAGTGGGTCAATACGTCCATCATATAATCGTATGAGTATATTTTTAATATTCGTCTAGTGCACCGCCCCCGCGAGTTTTGTATTTTTCTCTCTCTCTCTTTCTACGGTATAGATTTTACTATACAGAACCCATACGTGTGATAAATTCTCTTATATATATATATATGCATTCAGTTCTCTCTCATTCTCTCTTTTTTTTTCTCTATCTCTCTATTTTTTTTCTCTCTCTTTCTTTCTCTTTCTCTCTTTCTCGTTCTCGATAAAGGAACCGAGTCACTGATGCCCAGCTCTCGTTTCTAAGTGTGTATACTCCCAGTATTATACATACGGAGTATTAATTTCACGAGAGATATCTGAATATACGCCTCCCGGATAACGCACGAGAAACAAGGCTGCTGGGTTACATTATATTATATACGATGGGGCCGCGCAAAAGGCAAAAGGCAGAAGGCAGAAACCAGAAGGCAGAAGGCAGAAGGCACAAGGCTCTGGCGAACACGTCCCACATCGAGATTATAGAAACGTTGGGAATTAATCACGCGATGCTGATATACCAATTGTCTTTCCTCTTATTTTTCATATTCCATTTTTTTTTTTTCCGTTTCTTTACATATGTATATCACGTTATTTTTATACATCGAATATCTTCAGATCCCCTACCAAAAAAATAAAAAAAAAAATAAAAAAAATTCAAAATAGTAATAATAATCAAGAATAAAAAACGACGATTTTTGGTCCTTTTACTTTCTTAAATTACCTCATTTTTATTTTTTTTTTTGAAAATGTTCATATCATGCAACGAAACCCTTGGCCACGATGTGCAGGTGTGACGACGATCATCGTTATACTTATACTTTACTTTACCGCATGGGTACCTACATTAATACCTACATATACACAGATCCTAGCCTAAGATTAAGACGTGTAACGTCGCCGCAGCTAGAGGGGGGTCTCTAAAGCAGACCACAACGGTCACCGCAAGATAGCACACATCCTGTATCCTCTTTCTTTTTTTTTTTTCCCCCCTTGTGGATTGTATACAGCTATACACTTCCTTTCTATATCGTCTTCAAGGAAGTCATTTACGCAGTTTCAGCCTACGAGGAATCGTTTTTTTTTCCCCCACTTAATTTTTTTTGTCTTCTCGTATCTCGTCATTGTCTCCAACGGTTACATTTCTCACAACGATAAATGAAAAGTCAAGTTTTCACTAGGAATCTCTATAATATTTTTTTCTTTTTGGGATCAGGTCCAGAGAATCATCTTCAACTATTTTTCAAACGACTAGATTTTCGATCAGAGATTCTCAATTTTTGTCTCGAGTGAATTCATCGGTTGAGGGTTGGCTTTGGCTTCTTGAAGACCCAAAAAACCGTTTTCGATCTTAGTAAAAGTATCCAAAAATTGATAAAAAAAAAAAAATCGAACTCTTCTGTAAATAACACAAACCAATAAACGTTTCTTCGTAAAACTCAATACCCCTAACGCACACTTTTATTCTCTTCACGACACGTAGTCGTAGTACTACTAGGGAGTCGTCATACATGACGTCACATACTCGTTAAGCGGGGGGGTTGGGAAGGTACAGAGTAGAGACGCAGATGGGAGCCTCTTTCGAGCATGACGTATACGTACGATACGTAGGTACGTTATACGTATAAGGTATGCCTAGCTACCTACCTCCAAGTTAGGTGGTAGCAGGGAAAAAGAAAAACTTGCTTCACCAGGGCTGCTACTGCTGCAGGAGTCTTTCAAGAGGGGAGCGCCAAAGGCAAAGGGCAAAGGGAACAGGGAACAGGGAACAGGGAAAGGGAAGGGTACCTGGTGGCGTCGTGACCAAACCAAGGGGGGCTAACCTCTGGCAAAGAGAGTATAAGGGACCCCTTCGCCCATAAGGTTAAAATAAAATATAAAACTTCTTTCTCTCTTTTTCTTTCTTTCTCCCTGTTTTCTTTTTTCTTTTTTTTTTTCTTTCTATTTCGTTTTGGGGCGCACGCGCCTGCAGCTGCAAACGGCAGCAGCTCGTGCTGCCTAAGTTTTATTATACCTATACCCTAAACATATACCCATATGTATATATATTCCTGTCTTTTTCTCTGTCTTTCTGTATACCTCTATAAGTTAAGAAGAGACGGACAGAAATTGTCCTATACAAAATTAGGCCCGTTCTTGACAATTAAAAATTTTTTTTTCGTCCGGAGCTCAAGGGCTAGGGTTTCGCTTCGTTGCTATTATACCTTGTTATTAATTTTTCTATTCCTGTTATTTTTTTTTTAGATTGTTTCTTTCGTGAAGCTATTTAGTCATCATCATAGAAATAGAAAGACAGAATTTTCTTTTTTCTCCTTGGCTGGTCCCTGTCTATTTTTCTTTTAGCCAATAAGGCAAAAAAAAAAACAGTTTTTCGAAAGAGATGTGAATTGGTTTGTCCGCCATTGAATACCGCGAACGATTTAACGAGTAGAGAAGAATGAAGGCTTGGAAAAATGTAGAGAAAAATAGAAATAGAAAAGGTGAAGGAAAAGGTACACAGCATTATTATAAGGTCTTTGACGGGATTTTACAAGATTCTGTTGAAGCTGTAAACGCATTTGAAACTAACTAACTACCGGTATTTGACAGAAAGGTAAGAAATAAGATGAAAATTGGCAGCAAATCATTATACATTGACAGACAATTCATTATCCCTCGATTTACAACAAAAAAAGAAAAAAAAGAGGGAAATTTTCGAAGCTCCAATTACTGTTGTATACGGTTCAGGTCGGGTTTGGAATTCGTTGAAACTGACCACTGCTTACAGCCCATACATAAAACCCGAAACTAAATTAATAACCAACCTACCATACAAATAAATGAATAAATGAAAAGCTATACACGTATGTAGTACCTATAGTACATAGGGTACTAATTCACTATTTTATTATTTTTAACCCCGTGTACAAATCTTTACCTATACCATGTGTAATGTGTATATAAATGTACATACATACATATATGCTGGAGCTATAGCTTATAGATGCAGTGATCGTTAAAGTTTTATTGGACATGGTAGAAAATATATACCGCGGAATGGGGGATGGGGGTGGGGGCGGCGTTAATAAATAACGGTTGAAAAACTTCGGTAGTTTTAAGCTGCGATGTGATTTTTGTATTCCAAAAAAAAAAAAAAAAGAAACTCGAAAACTGATCAAGAAGTGAAACTAAAAATTAGAGCAAATGCGTATGAAAAAAAAAAAAAGGAAAAGATCCTTTAAAGAGCCTGCCTTCAACTTATTATTCTCCTTCCCTAATTCTCCGCTCAAGCAAAGGTCCTTCGGGGTGTATAGGAGACAGGTTTTTCGGGTCTTAAGGGGCTCAAGGTGTTCCGGTGTTGTTCGGCATTTAAAGGCCCAAAACTGTTCCATGCCAGATGGTTGGGTCCACGATCCACCCACGTGTCTTACACACCGTAAAAGTTTTGACGTAAATTTTTATACCCGATTTACTCAGAATTTTGACGAAATTTTTACCTCCTCTAGTTTCTACTCGCGTTCTAGTATAGCTAATAACAGATCTAGATGCGGGAAAGTGAAGCATCATTCAACATATGTTGCCGAGTCATTGTTTCTTAGCCGCAAAAGATATGCGGGGGCATTAATATATATATATATATATATATATATATATATATATATATATATATATATATATATATATATATATCTATATATGTATGGTTGTATATAGATTCTTTTTTCATTTTATTCCTGACCTCCCGTTATAAAGAAACGAAAGTGAACCGAAGAAGACTACCGAACTGAGAATAAGGAGAATGAAATTGGGCCGGATACAAGAGTTTAGTCCGCACCCCCACCCTCACATAAAGAAAAAAAAAAAAAAAATTCGATCGTCTTTAATAACGAAGAATTACCCGCAATATGTTATGAGGTAGCGGAATTCAAACGATTCTGTAGTTTCTTTTCTGTTCGTTTTTTTTTTTTTTCTTTCATCCCCTTCCTCCCGCTAGATTAGACAGAGTGCTTGACACGCGAGCGGGCAGACGGACCGTGAAATTTGGTATAGAAGAGGAAAAAAAGAATAGGAAACTGTTAGAACTACTTTATTTCATTTTGAAAAGCCGCTAGACTTCTCAACCGCTTCCATACGCTCGCAGGGAATCCGGAAACGCTATAAACAGACCCCGTTATATCTTATGTATATTTTTTTTATAAGGGTAGTTTTCGCCCTGAATTTTGTTTAACCCGATTTCAACTCTACAAATTTTCAATTGAAAAATATCACAACGAAAGAAAATTATAATGAAAGTCTGTCTCTCTAAACTCGAAGACGACTAAATCGATTGATTAGAAAAATTTCTTTCATCAGAACATTCAATTTTCGTGAAAAAAAAAATAATTGTCAAAATTCGGACGTCGGTATCTAAAATTTATTCTACTCGATTACCCCGGGATTTAAAAACGTTGAGATTAGGTTGAAAAATTTCCGTCTATAATTATTCTAAAAAATTTTTTCCATACCTGATCGATATAAGAATTTGTAACTTAAATAGTACATATATCTATCTCGAAAGAGTATACGGTATAAGTCTGACAAAACATCGCGACTGCAATGGATGTCTTCATTTGTGAATATCTACGTACTTTATAGGTACATGGAATTCGCTAGAGAATTGGGTAAATAAGACTCGGTGCATCTATCTCACACGCAATATAACGCAATATTATAGGTAAAGGCATGAAGGTAAGCTACCGTGTCGAGGTTGTTGCGTTTCCATACCCTATACCCCGTCTCTGCATCAGTCTACAGTGTTCGGTGCAGGCATATACAGGTACTCAGGTACATGGATACATACATATACGTACAGCAATATAGGATTGGAGGATAGATTCTTGGCGTGCATCGGAGGATTAAAAAGAACTGCAACGTTTGCAGATATATCCGCGTATATGCTATACACATATAGGTATATATATATATATATATATACATATATACATATATATCTGCGCACCAGAATCCCGATGAATTTTCTGACCTGTTTCTCCTCCTCCTCCTCTTTCTCCTTTCCTCACCCTGCACTTTTTCTTCCCTCACATGTACGTATATACATTTATATATATATATATATACTATGCAGATACTTGGAAAAGTTTTGCGGAAATATCAGCACATTGATGTATACGGTATATATACCTACGTTCACCTATCGTCTGCATCGCGACGACGACGACGACGACGACGACGACGACAAGGAGGAGGAGAACGATGAGGAGGAGGAATCCGTTCTTTGTCTCGGTCACACTATCGTATAATACGGGGTATGTGTCCTTTTTCCACATGTCGTGTACATGTGAGATAACACATCTCTGCCTCTCTACCCCGTTTCACCTATCCTACCGCACTTTTTTTTTTTTTTGAAATGCAGTCGTGGAATCGGTGTGACAGTGAGACTTTTATTAGGGAAGGAATCAGCAAGCATGATTATGTACCTTAGAGCACACACCCCCCCGTTCCCTTGCCCGAACCAAGCCGCGACGATCCCCCGACACACACCCCGACCCCAAACCCCCGCGGCACTACATTGTCAACCTTAGCGGGATGCGGATCCTACAGTGGCGTAGGAATTGCGAATTTCTTATTCATATACGTCTATACCCGCTCGGGGTTTATAGTATATAAAGTCATTTACTCCGGTTTGTAATTACAGAAGAAAAAATTATATAAGACGAAGAAAATCATGGATATAATAATGAAGTTATCAAATTTTTTTTTACTCACGAGTTTCGCGTGGTCTATGGCCCCGATGTCGAAGATTCTGTCCCCTGGAAAGATAAAAAGATTTTCGAATTAGGGTAAAGAATAGAAAGATCGAATCTCAAAATCACAAATTCTTGCTTCGTTATTTCGCCACGCAAGTTTATTATCGATTATAATTTCGCCCTTAAAAAACAAATCAGAGACATTAATAATCGAAGCAGCTCGCCACTGCGGGGGCCCTAAGGCGATATTGTCATCGCGATGAAAATTTTCCCTCCTCTTAGAGATATTTTCTCGTTCAACGCGCCTGCGCTATTCCGAGTTTATAAAGCTTCTCTAACCTGACTACGTGCACACAATGTCTAAGGAATCTTGTTACTAATTTTTCTTTTTTCTTTTTTTTTTTCCTAAGCTTTGTCTAGTTTACCCAGATCGACAAGTTTGCACGTCAAAACTCGCCTCATTCAACTACATTGAATATAACACACAAGGATAAAGTTTATCGCTTCCATTATTAACGTCCGCAAGACGACGTAGGCGGACACACATCGTCATCGTAATCAGCCGCGTAGTCGATGATGGGAAGAACAAGTTTTGGGGGGGGGGGGGGGGGGGGGGGGGGGAGGGATCAGATTTTCGTCTATTCAAAATGACAATAAATAATAAACGTCATCAATATTGTTTCAATGTGTATAGATATAGAGTGCGTTAACAGTGTGGTTCGATCAACCGCCCTGATATACCCCCGTTCCCCCAAATATCACCCCCAGCCACCCAACCCCCTTCTCATAGCTGCTAGTATCCGAGACAGTTTAGCAAGTAAGACTTAACAAATAGGTAAAGTTTTGGGCCGGCGGTGGCGGATTCGCTCTACGACCTCACGTCCTCCTCTTTGTCTCAAGTTTTTGATGTATAAGCTATTCTACGTTAGTCTCTCTACTCTATAAGCTACTCTGCAGAAACAGCAGCAGCAGCGAAGCAGCCCAGGCTCAGCTTAGATATCCACTACGACGCTAGCCGAGCCAAAACGAAGCTTTATAATTTGTGGTTATACACTACCTGGCTATCCTATCATATACGACACTCTTACCCTCCACCCTCGCACTTTCCGAAATTTGAATCAGGGCTGATTTAGGTAGCAGCGAAATAGCGAAGTTAGACTAATCTGGGAGGTATGGGTAGTGCTGCTGGGGCCTGTACTGTCTTCGATAATAGGTAACACAAAATAGTTTTTTTTTTTTTTTTCTTTTTTTTTTTTTTTTTTTACGATATCTCGAGAACCGTGAACGATACGAAGATTGAGGTGGATACCAAAATTGAAGATAATTAAATTTTCTATGAAAAAAGTTCAACACACTTTTTCCGTATTTCAACTGGTTTAGCTGTATTTTGATTTCAAATGTTCTGAAGATTCTTTTCTTTTCTGTATAGACTGACTGAAAGTATTTGGATATTCAGCCTTGAAATACTGCAGAACTGATGAAGATACGGTAAAAATATATTTCACCTTTTTTATAGGAAATTTAATTATCTTCATTTTTGATATTCACCTTTATCTCGATATATTAGACGGTTCTCGATATATCATCGAAAAATGTGAACTAAAGAAGAATTCGATATTTCGATCAAATCATTTTCAAAACAATCCCTGTCTTTGAATAGATTTTGATAATCGTTATTGACGAGTATAAGGTTTTATAGTCTCACACATTGTAGACGGTAGAAAATCGACTTGTTCGTTTTCGTTTTATTGGGTTACGCAACGTCATATATGTACAAAGCGGTTCAGGTCCGTCAGCTCTTTGTCTACGAAGCCATCTGTCACCCCGATTTCTCTTCACTAGAGACTAACACTCGTGTATAGTTGATTTTTTTTCCTCTTTTTTTTTTTTTCGTTCACATATGTGTGTGTGTGTGTGTGTGTGTAGATTCACAAGGCGTACCCCAGCTAGCTCAACGTCGCTTATAAACGCTCCGAAGACTATGGAAAAGATATACGAACCCACGGACGCACGCACGCACGCCAATGCGTCAGATATGATCGAGATAAAAGCTAGATAGTAAGTGTAAGCGGGCCGTTGGGAAATATCGGGTATTGATTATTATTTTTCTATATTTAGTTTAGTTCATTTCAGTTTTTATTTCGATTTTTTTTTCTTTTTCGTTTCTGTGTTCCAAAAAACCTCGGAGTCTTTCAATTTTGGGAAACTCAATCATCTTCTTTTTCTTCTTCTTCTTCTTCTTCTTCTTTTCTTATCAATAGATTCAAGCGAATGAGAAGGGGGGCGGTTCCCGCTGTGAACAGTATTAATCTGTACGATGGTCACGTGACCTTAAAGACACGTAGTTAATTAATTTGACATGCTTAAAAGCGGCTCCCGTTATAGGTACGTATGCACAAATGAAAATAGACAAGAAAAGAACAAAAAAAAAATATATATATATGTATAAGTAAAAGTGAAGATAAAAAAATAAAACCCTGCGCAACAAATCCAAACCCCCTCTGCACACGATGATTAGATTCTGCCACGTGCCCCATTGTGCCTCTTATAGATTCTATACGCTCTCATACTCCACGAACAAGATATATATGTGCACAGTGTATATAGGTATATGTAATTCCTTGTGTTATAACACTACACACCAAAGTTCTTATAGAATTTCAAAAATTTTCATCTTTTATTCACTATGAGGGTTGAAAATTCGCCATGGGCAAAAGACAAATCATATCGTTTTAGATGTTTTTTGCAGAGGGTTACGGTTCTTAGCGAAACCTGAATCGCGGTCTTTTTCTTCTTATCGAATGGAAGAAAGATAAAATTAACAAAAAATAAAAATTTGATGAATATTCACACTTTTTGGAATCAAGTTCTCTCAAAATTCGTAATCATTTAAAAAAAAATGAATTCGTAATTTCGAAGATTCGGAACTTCAACCCATACCCATTTCTTCGAAAATCTCTTCGTCACGTATGATTTTGAAAAGGGTTTAATACCTCCAGAAAAAAAAAAAAATGAAACCTTACGTATGGCTCGATTACAACGTCAAGCTGTTAGCAACGTCACATTATACTTCTATATTTAATACGTATAATGCTCAGTGAAGAGATCGAGTGATTTTTCAAAGCTCCCTCGGCCTTTAGCTCCACGGCATGCACGTGGCTAGTTATAGTTACAGTTTGGTATATAAGCAACGCCCATGTCCGATAGATACGAGTAGGTAGACCAACAGACTGGATAATCCCGTTTCACATATAAGGGTATCAAATATCGACCTTAGATTGAAGCTCGTGTATTTTTTTTTTTTTTTTTTTTTCCGGGACCTGGTCAAGCGTCTAGAAAAATGACCTTTACCTTTTCTTAAGAAGAGAAGTAAAGGGAAAAAAGCTCGTAGTCTTTCGAAGAAATTGACTATAACGGGGATAAGGGGCAGCCGGGACAGCAACAAGTGGTTTCTTAGCTCGGCCGAGAATCTTGGTGAAAATGTTCAACAAGTGTTTCCCAAGTCGGGAACAAATTAGGGAACTTCCTACAAGGAAGTCCCTAAAGTCACTTTACTGTCGTCGCCTATACCTATACCCAACCCCCAAGACTCTCACACCCTAAAACTCCCCGACACCAGATGCAGGCCTTTTCTTTTAGCCGAAGGGTCGCTTTCTGACCTGTCAACCCGTCAGACTTAACCGAGTGTTGCATTACGGCCTCGTCATTTTAATCATACATGAGTTTAGTTAATAGCTCAGAGTCTATGGGGGTCGTAAAGAATTTTTTATAGCCACCGAAAATCCCCCAAGAAGATAGCGAGAAAAAAAAAAATTAGGTATCATTTTTTTGTTGTTGGCATAATCAGATCAGTTGATGACGTATTGTCCAAGATTCGCGCGTTTTACGAATTCTTCCAATTTTTTTTTTTCTTTTTCTTTTGGTTGAATAAAAAATAAGGATAACTGTTTGTGTTTATTTTTTCACCGCGTCGCGTTTCGCCCCACGATTTGCATAATCTGGGAAAAGACTTGGGGGACTTGGCTGAGTCCCTTCTCTTTCCTTCCCTTCTACTTTCCCTTCCCTATATCTCCCTCGTAAAAAGCAAAGATTCTTGAACGGTGAAAATCCGCGTCTTGAAACCTCGGTAGATTTCACCCCAAGATTTCCACGGGTTTGATTTCACCCTCTACGTTGTCACGCGGCTAAGAAAGCACTTTATCTAAAGCGAGGAGGGCTCGGTATAGGGAAAGAGAAGAGAAGGGAAAATGAAGGAGGGAAGGCCTCAACAGGTTAAGACCCCTACTTATCTATCTCGCGAGAGTAAACCAACCCTCAAGAAGATTCGCCCCAAGATTTTCCGGGCAATATAATCGAGGGTGGTGTCGGGGGGGGGGGGGAGATGGGATGGAGTTTTGTACGAGGAAGTAAAACCGAGATACTGCTCTCTGAGACGGAGAACTTCTGCCAAGGAAAACGGAAAGGAGGACCTGTTGAGCTAAGAAACTACGAGGGTGAAATTTTCTTACCATCGTTTTATACCTCAGGGGGAAAATAAGACATCAACTTGTTGCTCGAGATATCCGACTAAACTGCCCTCCGGGGAGTAGTTGATGGTTTTATTTTATTATTTAGGCTACACGCCGCCGCGGTCTTAGGCACGCGATTCTGTCTTCAGGATTGATTAACAAGAAATTCTCCTTGTTTTTTTTTTTTTTTTCTGCTTTTCTTTTTGTTTTCGGGACTTTTTCCCCACTCTCGATTCAGGGAATATTAAACAACGATACTCCCTCGCCCAAATTTCCACCCTTAAATATTATATTTTCTCCGAGAGCATCTGCGGCTGACAATGAGGTAAAATAGTATAGGATAGAACTAAGGCAGATGTTTATAAGGAGCTGGAGCATCGATCATCTCGAATTACAAAGTTTTGTTCTTTTTCTTTTTTTTTTCCCTCATCCTCCTACGCTGCTCTTCTCTGTGTCGATAATCTCTGGCAAAGATCATCTGCTCATCTTCCGCAGCCCTTCGCAATGCTTAACTTATACTTAAAACCACCACCTTTTTTTTCTCTTTTCTTTTATTTTTCTGTTGTGGTATGTTTTGGGGTAAACAATAACACCGGGTCAGGATTTTTGGGGCCATTTTTTTTTTTTTTTTTGGCAACGGGTCGAAAGGTCATTCGTATTGGGTTTTCGGCATAAAGAAGAAAAGGAAAAAGTAGGAGGAGGAGGTCTCGTTTTAAAATTTACTAGTTTTGCTTGTCGGACAGCTCTTCTTTTCTTTGTAGTGAAAAATCAAAGTAAGAAGAAAAGAAATAAAAATCTCGATCGAATAGGAAGAGGAGTGGCACCCCCGTCTATTATACAGACCGGAAGGATGTCGATCCTTTCAGGATGTTGACATAACAGTTGCGAGATCCTTTTAATATTTGACAAACCATCAAGTGGCCCACCCGCCCGCACGCATCTATACCCTCAATCATAACACGTACCTACCCTACCTTACAACCCTCAGAAAGAAAATTTTTGTTCGAAGAGATGCGCTTTTTTTCGTATTCAAATTCTCCACCAAAAAAAAGGGATCAATCTTTTTTTTTGTATTCGAAGATATTTGGTCAGAACGGATCAACGGATTTTTACAATTCCTTTTCTCCGCAGGATTTTCAATCGACTAAGATATCGTAAAATTTTTGCATTCATTTTTATTTTTTGCGCTAACATTGTACAAAAAATTTTTTGAGCCTGTCTTTCGCGTGGGTAAGTCGAATTGAAACCGCGGTCCTGTTTCTTTTCTGTTAAAAGACTATAATTTAGTCCCTCTTTGGAGTGGCTCTCTTTGACTTAGCCTGAATGTGGCAATAGCTAGAGTGGCAAGTCTAAGGTCTTGGCGTACCGGCACGGCTTCCTTTTCCTTTCCTTTTTCTTTTTCCTTTTTCCCTTTTTTTTTTATTTTCCTGTCGTGTTGATTTGCCTCTTTTCGGGGAGCGCGGCTGGTTTACAACCTCTTTTGTCTCACCGTAAAGGTAAATTAAGAGAGACTCTAGCCTTGCCAACCCTCGTCTCGAGTCAAGCTCAAAACTGGAAGCTCGAAGCTCTGGTTCCTGGCTTCTGGCTGTACTCACTCTCTTTCTCTGCTTGTGCAGGGTGGTCTTGTACAACCACCTTAAAGTATAAGGGAAAGTGGTCGAGGTGACACCCTCTCATCGTAGTATGTACATACCTACCTACCTACGTACGTACGTACCTTCGTGAGATTAAACACCGCAAGTGCTGCACCAACGGAGGACATACACAAACGCAAACCTCCCATTGTCCGCTGACACCTGTAGACGTGTTATACGTGTTAGGTGTTACGTGTTACTCCTCTCGTTCCCTTCTCTTCTCTTTTCTTTTATTATTTTTGTTTCTTTTTCTTTTTCTTGCCACTTATTTCATACCCTGAAAGCCTAGCCAGCTCTCGCTTTTCTCGCGCGCTTTTCTCATCTCATCTCATCCCGTCCCGTCTCCACGTTTCTTTCCTTCCTTCATAGTCGTCCACAACGAACACACGCTTTTTCTCCTTCTCTTTATCTTTATCTTTCTCTCTCTCTTTCTGTCCCTGCAGAAATGCTTAAACGACTGCAGTAATTCTTCAACGTAGCTGCAGTGGGACCCGTGAGCAGCAGCTACTCCTCTTCTCGTTTTAGCCAATTGCTTTTTAAAATCTCTTTATTTTCTTTTTTCTCTCTTTGTTTATCTTTACTTCGAACCGTTTATAGTGTATTGTCTCACTCTGGGGTATCCTCTTCTTCATACACAACGCGAAACTCACGCTTTCTTTAATTTTTACCATAAAAATTTCCCGAGAAGAGAAAAATTTCCCTAAATCTTTCCTACAGTTTCCACAAACCTAAGTTATTCTCGTCCTCCTTCTAAAGAAAACTAATCACAGATGCACAGAGACACCAGGAAACTAGCGCCATTTTTTTCATTCTCCTTTTCCTCCTCCTCGTCGTCTATTTAATCCCTGGAACCACGCAGATCAGTAGCTCGAGCCAAAAATAGCGACCGCATCTGTCCCTCGTTCCGCAGTTTCTGTTAAATTTACCTGCGATTTCGGGCACCTGGTTTTCGCACGGGATATTTGAAGAAATGAAAGAACAGCGAATACTATGCATATACATAAAATAATCCGATGATCCACTTTCCGTGGACATTTTTGTTTCTCTGTTTGGAAATTAGGGGTTGAAATGAATTTTTTCTAATTATCTCTCGATTTGTTTTTTTCTTCTATCGTATCGGATCTTCTTCCGGCGAATAGCTAAGACGCGATTCACACGTATCCCTCTCCCGATAGAATAAGAGAAGTAGAGAAGTATAGAAATCCGTTAATCACTCAGCTAGTTTAATTGATTTCGGAATAGTTCTGGCCGAGGCTAGGGACGCCAAATTAACTGCTCTAGCACCCCCCACGGCCGAGGGGGTTTGGGTTTAAGGTTTGGGTTGTGGTCAGGCGTTAGATCGAGCAAGAAATAAATTGGCCAACGGGGGTAAAACCGGGGTAAAACCGGGGTGAGATGAGAGAGACACACTATGGCCAAGAATTTCAGTCTCTAGTCTCGAAAACTATTTCCAAAGTAGTTTGTATCATCGGCGTATATATATACCTCTGGCTAGGTATGTGGTAGGTATATATTTCCCTATCTATCCAAATGAACTATATCGATCGAAATTCGATTCATGTTACACGGTGGAATTACAAACACCATCAGGGCCGTTCAAGGCGTACATAGAAATCTTACAGGATTAATTTCCGGCGAGATATAGTATCTCGAAAAATTTATAAGACAGTTTTTTATTTCTCAGAACCGAAAAACGAAAATTTAAAAAAAATTAGAATCCAAAAAATCTGAAGATCAAAAAATGAATCGGAAAGTTGATTCGGTCGAAGGGTGACAAGGTGATATAGTTCAAAGTCGAACATCGCAACCGCGACGAGAGATTCGAAACTCACTGGCGATAATTATCGACGCAGAGTGTATATACACCTACTATATATATATATATATCTATGTATAAGGTACATAGGGAGATATAGAAAGAGACGGAAACAATGAAAAAGTTTGACCGGACGTAGCATGGACAATGGCTGCACCCACCTTCTTTCCTCTTTTTCCCTCATAATGTTTTTTATTTTTCATTTTTATATACATATTTTTACCCTGAAACACTATGTGTATGTACATAATGTCTAGTATATATATATATATATCTTATATAGGTATGTGTATGTACATACTTTTTCTCCTTCTTTATCGTTCTTCTCTCAATATACCGCGCCCGCATTGTACCGACCAATCAATATTGTTTTATATACCAACGAATCAACGAGAGACGGACCGCGAACCAGCACCAGTGTACCAGTACAAACCAGAACCGCTACGGTATAGGTATATGACTTTATTCGCGCCGCACGTCACGCTGCCTATACACACACCTCCCTCGCGAACCTTGAGAGAGACTGAGAGAGAGAGAGAGAGAGAGAGACATTTATTAGGCGCTCTGGGATGGTATCCCCTCAAGCGCAGTAACATAGTAAAGATACAATGAGAAAAATAATTATAAATGAACAGAGGTATCAGTCAGTATTACAAAATTAGCTGAGTATAAAATAAACAATGATGATTAAACAAAAATATAGTAAAGTAAAGCAGATAACAAATAAAATGATTCAGAGGCTAGATAGTTACGAAATAAGAAGCAACATGTGCATACAAAAAGTTGCGGCTGCAGCCGACTTGAAGCAAGTACCTCCATTTGGTGAAAGGCATGAGGGAAACTGCAGAAAACCTACGCCAGGTACGCAGTGCACACAGAACAGTAAAAGCATATGTAAAATGTAAGAATAAATCAAGGTGGAAGAGTAAAAGAGAGCAGATGATCAAATAGCGCCCTCTTGAAGATGCCAGCACTGGAAGAAGTGCGGATTTCCAGCGGAAGACTGTTCCAGAAACGGGGAGCCGCAGACATGAAGGAGTTCATGAGTAATTCGGTCCTGCATGGTGGCACATGGAGTAGATCGAGAGGGGCTCTCGTAGTGCGATTTGATACAGGTCTTCGATCGAGAGAGAGAGAGAGAGAAAGAGAGGGTGAAATAAAGAGTGGAACGAAGAGAGAGGGACGATAATAATTCCTCACCAGAGTCGTTACACTTTTTAATGCCGTCTCGCCCCCCTGCTTCTCCCCTGAAACCCCCCCTTCCCGTCCTTCTCCCTTAGTTTCCCTCAACGGTGGGGTTATTGCGCGTTATACGCGGTGTTAATTGATTCATCAATTATTTTACCACCACATCTCAATGTACAAACTTGTTCTATATTCATTTTCCCTTTTTTATCCATTTTTTTTTTTTTTTCTTGCTTCTCGTTTCTTTGCTTTTCCACATTCGGGTACTTTTCTTTATTTACTCTGTTCATTAGATAAAACGAATTATTTTTATCGGTATAAATATTATACGTATGTATGTGGGGGTAGACAGATTTTGTTGACTTTCCGGTTCAAAGCAAGAAGAGATAATAAAAAAAGAACAGAATTTATTTGACTGATTTCACTAGATTTGATGAAATTTTAGAATCGATCGATCAGCTGGTAGTTTTCTGTTTTTCTTCTTTTTTTTTGGTCACTAAAAAACTACAAGACACGAAGTTTGTTCATATTCGTCTTCGGAATTTTGCGAGCAAAAGAGACCAAAAAGTGGAAGAAAAAAAATTTGTAAAAATAATATTTTTTATCCAAACGAAGAAAAGAAATGAAGAGAGAGAAAAGAATAGAACCGAACTGCAGGGAAGAAAAGAATGAAAACTGCACGTATGTATGTACGTATGTATGTATTTGATCATTTCGTCACTTGGAAAAAATAAAACAAAAAAAAAAAAAAAAACGAAGGAGAAGAAGAAAAATTTGAAAATAATTCTAAACGTTGATGCAACCACGGGGGTTGCGCGGAGCAGTCAAGCGAAATTGAGCACTGTAATAGTACAGTACATATGTATATGAATAATAAAAAATATATAGTGCACATAGGTATATCAAAAGTAAAAGATAAAATTGCTATATTTATTACGAAGCAGGAAGAGATACGCGTCCCGAAAAGATTCGTACGATTTTTTTTCGCTTTTTCACCAACAACCAAAATTTATACACCTGTATATATATATACGTATATATGTATAACACATACAAAAATATTATACATATTTATATATACATATACATAGGAGATAAACTGCACGCGGTGGTTTTCGTACACATCTTTATGGTATATAGCTCATATTATTTTCATACATACAGTATATATATACGTATACATACCATATACACAGGGAAAAACAAAGCTAGAGAAAAGCTCGCGTGGAAATGCAGCAAGTATAGTCGGTGCATCGGACAGACACACGCGTACATACACAGAATACATGTACACATACATAAATGCATGTGTTCGACGTAAGTGGGCAGAGATATTTACATGAATACACGTAGAAAAGAGAGACGGATATATAGAGAAAGAAGGAGAGAGAAGAACGAAAAGAATAGCAAAAGTAAAGAATAGGAAAGAATAAAGAAAAGCAAACTGCAGGCTAGCAATATCCGGCATACATGGACCAGCAGATTGGTAGGTAAATTTGGATACATATATAAATGCAGTCATGAAGCTGCAGCGATTTTAGAACTAAACGCGCTCTTTTCGGAGATCTTCTTCAATCTCAGCCCTTAAATTTGTGCAACTGCAGATTTATAAACGTGAATTGCACAGACAGTTTTATAGATTAGGGAAAATTTCCGGGTTGAAATTGCGAATTTTGATATCACCGATCTCCGTTAAAAATTCCAAAAGCTCATATAGGATCCCTCGATTAAATTTTCGGATTCTTAGACTTGCGGAGATTTTTGATTTTAATATCTGGCCGTTCAACGTTTCCGAAAAAAAACAAGAACAAAAAAAAAAAAAAATTCAAAAATCGTTTAAAATTTCATTCGGAACTTCAAAAACCAGCCCCCGTAAACGTTCTTATTTTCTTTTTTCCGCGAATCTCTGTTAGTTCTATAGTAGCCAACGACGAGTCGAAGTTGAAGTCAAAAAATTCAAAAACCAAAAGCCGAAAGTTATGTTGAAACAGAACTCCTGAATCCTGGTGAAAAGACGACGAACTATGTACGACATGGGCCACTCGACGGGGCGACCAACGCAAATGAAACGAACAATACGCATCCGGTCTATTCAAGGTTCGTTTCTGCACGTTCCGTGTAGATATATACATACATACATACATATATAAATCTGCCTATTATAGGTATATGTATACATTATACATATACATATATACATATGTATATATCATCTATAATATGGGCGGTTTTTTTTTTCCTCCGTGTATACTTATATGTTCATGTCGCGGATCTTCCTCGTTACAATTAAATATATATATATAAATATATACATATTCTCGGTTCGTTTTTTTTTTTTTTTTTTTTATCAAATTTAAGGAAAAAGAAGAGAAAAAATGATGAAATCAGAAAAAAAAACAAATTCCAACTGCTTGCAGCTCTCGTCCAGCAACGACAATTATTCTTATGATATATTTCGTTGCTTTGCTCGTGGGGGTATATATATATATGTATATATATATATATATGCTCATTCGATAATAGATAACCGTTATTATCTTTCCGTGCAGCACTACCGTCGTCGTCGACGTCGTCGTAGTCGAAAAAAAAAAATAATATATATATATACACACATCGCTTCTGCCGTTGCTCCTTTCAGAACGACAGGAACCGGACACGTAGATAATAAACGTATCGCTTCAAGACTCGGACCTCGCGTCACCCTCGTATCTTTCTAGTCACTTTGCAGCCGGTCTCGAACTATTTTAAAGAAAGCCGCTGTGTGACAATTTTCACGAGAGATACGCGTGCAATTTTGCATGAATAAAAAAAAAATACAAAAATACTGATTTTTTTTTTTTTTTTTTTTTTTCTTTTTGGAAGAAATTTCTCGTATCGTTAATTTCAAATTCACAGAAAAAAAATAAATGACTAGCTATTCAACTACATACTTTTTTTTTTTATCATTACTCCGCGATTTTTTCGTATATATTTATATACATATACTCTACATACGTATATGTATATATATTTTTTTATATCGGGTGGGAAAATCCCCGTTTTATTTATCCAATCAGAATTTAGAACCAGCTAGCGAAGATCCGGCCTTATTATTGACGCGAAGTTTATTATGTACCCACACGATGTGTACCTCTAATACGTATACCACGTTTTTCTATACATATTATTATATACGTATATACCTACATATACGAGTATAAATATGTATGTACGTACGTGTGTATCAAGGCGTATATCTATAGTAGATTATATGTTTGTTCCAAATAGAACGGTCGAGTTCAATTCGCATTTTGTTGTATCTCGGTATATTAGGGTGTGTCATTTTGGGGCAACTTTTGTTTTTCAACTTACAAACCGGTCGTATACTTGCAGGAAGGTGAAATAAGAAGCCTGTTCAAATTTGAGATCTTAATATTAATATTAAGAGGAGCCTCGTCGCGAATTTCTATTTCCCATTTAAATAACACGGGAAATGTACTAGTGGCACACTTCAATTTTTATATCTCGAGTACTAATCTACCCAGAATGATTCCGCATAGCTACTTTTGTTCGAAATTGAACGCTCTACAAAAAAGGTCTCTTGGTATTTTTCGATAAATCTAACTATTTCCAAGTTGGTTATTGGTTAATTGACCATCGATAGCCAAGAACCAACTTGCAAACTGCTAGATTTATCGAAAAATACCAAGAGACCTTTTTTGTAGAGCGTTCAATTTCGAAAAAAAGTAACTGTGCGGAATCATTCTGGGTAGATTAGTAGTTGAGATATAGGAATTGAAGTGTGTGAAGATTATAACAAACTGCACCGAACCTGCAGATTGTGATAAAGAAGAAGAAGGAGAAGAAGGCAGAAAAAGGAAATGAACAATTTATCATATAGACCGTTTCGGGTGAGAAAAATCAAAAAAGACAAAAAAAGAAGGATAAAAAAAGAATCCCTGTTTAATGCAGTGTTTGAACTTGGGTCTCGTTCCTCGAGTTTCCTCGGCGTTAGTGGAATTGCGGTAGCAATCACACGTGTCTTTATGAAGTCGTGGTGGTAGTAGTAGAAGTAGTAGGTGTATAAGGCGGGGTGGGAGTAGGAGTAGGAGTATAAGGGATGAGGACGAGATCTCGAGTAGACAAGTACATTAAAAACCGCGGGCGTTAGTTCTGGAGGCTTAAAGGTTCGCGAGAGTTGGTGAACGTGCGGTGCGGTACGGTGACGGGGATGAGGCAAAGAGCGCTAAGGTTGGGAGGTACGTAGGAGATATACGTACCTCTACCTTTACCTACCTACCTACATACCTACCTACCTAACTGCGGTATACGGAAAGTGGAGAATACACAAAGGAATGCAAAGTAAGAACTCCGCGGGGTTGGTCGTGGCCCCCGCCTCATACCATTGCAGTTATATCGTCGGCGTCTCTTACCGAACCCACCCCCAACCTCTTTTACTGTATCATTTTACCGTGGCGGAGGTTACAACGCATTATCATGCAAGGGAGCCTCCGCGACTCCGCGACTCGCGACTCCACGACTCCGCGACTCTCCGTGTTCTCTCTTCTACTTAATTGTTTTCATCTCTTTGTGTTTTACGCGGAGATGATCCGAGTAGAAAGGAGGAAGTGATGTCAAGGGAGTATTTTTTATTCATGCACAACGTTTTTTTTCTTTCAATTTCTCTTTCTCTTCCTTTTCTCTTTTCTTTTCTTATCCTCATTCTCCTTATATACGCTCTTCCTCTTTCTTTTTTTTTTTTTTTTATTAACTCGCCACTAGCTTTCAAGATAAATCTTTTTACAACCCGCATATACGCGTGAGTACATACACGAGTACATATAGGCAAAGAGAGAATGAAATTTAACAGAACCTGAAGGAATCAGCTACTTCTTTCTTTCTTTCTTTCTTATTTTTTTATTTCTTTCTTTGGTATCCTAGGCGCCTGCTAATCTCTCAACTTTACGGGTCCATACCACATCTGTCTAAGATGACGCGATTAACCCACGTTCTGACCTGACGAATAACATTTCTCAAACTGTCGTTAACAACTGTGTGCTGCTCTTGCAGTGGGCTAATTCTGTCCGATGGGGTTTTAAGGTGGGTCGGTGCTGCAGGGGGCCTAAGCAAGTTTTCAACTTTTGATATAACTTTGAAAAACTTTGTTAGAATCTCGGAACCTAATCTTCCAACCTATCCACATTTTTTTTTTTGGCGATCAAAAGCATCGAATTTTCGAATACGACAGACTCAAGGACAACTCATCACAAGATACACTCAAGTTTTTAAAAATTCATCATATTTACTTACCTCTGTCTTGTACTCTGTGCGCATCAGCCGGCTCTCCGTTACGGCTTCATATACGTTTATTCTGAAATAAGAAAGACCATTTTTTCTAAACTCGAGTGACAAGATATAAGACAATATATGTAAAGAGAACAGGATCAGAAGAAACGATAAGTAAAATATATTCAAAAATCCGAAAAAAAATATATATCAGTATATAAAAAGAACAGTAACCAACGAAATTTTTTGCTCTCAATCTTTAACGTTAACAAAATGACAACTATCGCAGTAGTAACAGTCAGTGTTCATATCGTCTTGCCTAGTACGGTGTACGGTATAACTGCTATGCGGAACCTTAGTTCGCTAAGCATCCCTGTAGGGTTAAGGGGTAACGGCTAACGGCCAACGGTTGTTATGTCTTCGCTCTTGGCAAGTACAAGAAGCTTGGTTTCCGCCCAAATAGCTGTTGTTACCGGGATCAAGGCGAGTTTCGGATTGTTAAGCCTGCAGTGACTGTGCCATTGCTATTTCGTGTGCCGGACTCCTCTAGACTTTCGGCAATTTTCACCGTCTACATAGGTTCACGTATGTACATACAAAGCACGGATTAATTTCGCCCCTCTCTCGCCCATCCCTGAACCTAAATTTTCTCAAAATCTAGTTTCTCCGTATTTTCGAGGCGTTTATTTCTGCGGTTTGATTCCCTGAAACCGCGAGATCGAAACCAAAAATTTAATAGTCATATTCCAGGGGTGTGGCACCCTAGTTTCTACACACGCGTACGGGGCGGAGTGGGAGATAGACTAGCGGAAAGAGAAGGAGAAGTATTTTTACGATCTTTCGTTGGATTTTCTACACCAAGTAACCACTTACTCATCTTTACGAGGCACGTAACCAAAGTTTTGGAAACAAATGTAGTTGAAATTGCCTTTCCTATTTGCATACTTAGAACGATATCTCATCTTTTTCTCTCCTTCTCTTTACAATGTGGAAAATTTTCTACGGTATGTGTACAAGGAGGAGGGAATAATCTCGGATTCTAGTACCAGAAAATCTAACTTTCCCACTCTCTCTTCGTTTTTCGGTTACATTTTTCGAAATTTAACGAATTTAGGTTACTCACAAAACGGATTAAGACACACTGACTTTGGCACGAGACTTTACGTTGTACCAAATCTCTTTCGAAAGTTGAAGATTTTCCATTAAAGTTTCACAATTCTCTTCAAAGTATTCGTTCGGGAATTATTAGTATAGAAAATGTATAGCAAAGCGAAGTACAAGGTTTTCGTCTTGTGTCAAGGATTTCGGTACGAAGTTATACACGTTCGTCTAAATTCTCGACTCGCGAGATGTTACTGCACCTCAACTTATCTCTGAATAAACTTTTCTAATTCTATTACAAAAAGGTCCTTAGTCTTGTTGTATAATTAAGCTGCCTCTAAACTTAATTAATAAATAAATTAATTCAAGAGAACATCAAGTCTTGGATAATTTCTCTTAGTTATATCTACTCGATCCAGAAGGCAGTAGCTAAGGAAGAGAGAGAGGGGTTCGCGGAGAGATGAATAAACGTACCGTTTTTCGAAGACGAATTTTTGTAGTTATTTATTTTTTGTTTCGAAGGAACAGATATCAAAAAATTATGAAGATACTTGCTCGAGGCGATAAATTTTCATAACTTTAAACGGTTTGAGTAGAAACAGAACACAATGTAAGACCACGGATCCACAACAAGGCAGATGTTGATAACGTCGTAACATACATCTGCCCACCACTGCAGTGCCCCTATGTATGTATATTGTTCGACAAGCTTAGCTTACCGATTTCCGGTCATTCAACTCGGCACGTTCTTGATTTCTAGACATAAATATTTCTTCTTCATCTTTTTCCTTTTCAATTTCTATACATGTATCTTTCGATGTATATAATTTATTTCAGAAAAGAAAATTTCATTTCGAATGAAAATTGACGAGAATCTCAATTTTATTTTTTTCACGTTTTTTTTTCTTTCCGCGGATCTTGAACTCGATTTTTACAAAACAAAAGAATCATCAAAATCGAGAGATAAAAATTTCAATGTTAGAGGCTAAGAATAGAAACGACAGTTTCAAAGTTCAGAAAATTACGAATCTGATAAATTTGTTGCAAGAAAAAAAGAAAAGGTGAAAGAAACGGAATGAAAAATTATTCCAGCATATGAATAATGTACCACCACGCGACGCAGCTTCCGACGGTCTGACGACGTCGCTCCGTCGACATATCGTTTACACTCTAAACTCTATTCTATTTTATATTATCTCACGAGTCTCAATAGTCTGACTATGTAATGAAATTTCTACTGCGATAGGCTTCTGTTTCGATAATTTAATAATATATTATTATAAACTGAGTAAAAACGAGTCAATTTTTACAGAAACGAATAGTTCTTTCAAAATTTTAGAATAAATTTTTTTCAAAAATTGTAAAATAAATTAACAAATATATACTATACGTCTACGAAAAATTGGGATTCAATTTTTAATTGTTATTTGTAAGCAGGAAGTTCGATTTGTGGATGCAGCTGGTAAGGGATAAAAATGACGATGATATAAGAGAGAAAGAAAAAGAAGAAAGAAAGAGAGAATAAAATATTTATACAAGACGATACGGGACGACATTATATGGGAAAGCGTAAAAGCCAAAAACCAAAAATAAATTATATTTCAATAAAACATATATCGGGCTATAAATAATAACAATAATATTAATAATAATAACCACTAATGTTAATGATACAGTAAATTATATAATACAGCGTATATATACCTATATATAACAATAACGATTGATTAATTAATTAATTAAATAATTGACTGATTGATTGATTGCAGCTTTCTTTAAAACAAAAACAAAAAAAAAACCCAAAGTAGGTATACAATATAATATAATGAATAATAGCACAGATTACAATACCGTGTGTAAAATTAATAATATTTTGGGAATAACAAAAATGCGTATATAAAAACGTTTTTTTTTTTTTTTGAGAGGAAAAATCATTGTTTCGTGGATTGAAAATCATGAGTAAAAAACAAACAAAAAAATGGAAAAAAAAAAAGAAGGATCGAAAAAATGTCTCTGAACAGGAAACTTTACCTTATCGAAAGCCAGTAACGTTCATATCCAATACAAGCACGTGTCTGTCACAAGACACTAAACCTATAATCGCGTGTCGCATTATCGGTGATTTGAAAAACCGATCATATAGACATATATGGTCTATATATGTATATATTATATATGTATTAATAATATATATGATAATATATATATATATGTATATATTATACAATATACGTATTATTAATCAATCAGTTTTTGGTATATGTTTTAATGACAAAAATGTGTTTTTTTTTTCTTTTTCTTTTCTCAACAAAAACTGTTATACCGTTATACGCGTATATATACGTATGTATATGTATTTATCATAGGTTTAGTTTATTTAACAACAACAATAATAATAATAATAATATCAATAATAATAATAATAATAATTAAAACGATATAGATAAGGAAACAGAAGATAAAAGAAAAATTAAAGATATAAAGTTGAGTCTTTCTTTTTTTTTTTTTTTTTTTCAAATATATAAACGAAATGACAAACACCCCGTATATGAAGACGATTGCACTTTGAACTATTTTATATTTATATCGAAACAACTCACTGATTAGTATAGGTTATAGTAGTTAGTATTATTAGTATTAGTATTATTATAGTAGTAGGTATTATAGTATTTAGTTAGTTTATTATTTATTGAAGTAAAACCTCTTCTGCTGCGGTGTGTAATTATGTTCGTGCGCGAATTTGTGTGTGTCCGTGTGTGTATATATTATTTTTATTTTATTATATTTATTTGATGGGTTGGTGGTTGGAGGGTGGTGTAGGGCGCGGGCTCGTTAAATCACACTAATATAAAATTGTCAATCATCAGGCGATAATCATCACCAATAGTTCAAAATCTTTGTTATCAATATTATCAATATTATTATTATTGTAATAATTATCTTTCACTATTTCGACAAAATTATCCAGCGAACAATATATCAACTTCATTATTATCTTATTATTCTTATTAATATTGTTATTATGTATTATTATTATTAATATTATTATTAATTATACGTCTCAATATTCCTCTATTCTTCCTTTTCTACTTCTCTTTATTTCTTCTTCTTTTTTTTTCTCTTCTACCACCACCACCGCACTTCAGTTGTAATAGATAATATTGTTAATTTTAAAAAATCCGTCTTTTTCTTATCCTTATTCTTCTTCTTCTTTTTCTTCTTCTTCTTCCGCTTCTTAAATATTAATATTTATTTATTAATTTATTTATTATTGATCTCTTCTCTTTTTTACTTCTTATTAATCTTCTTCGTTTAAAAAGGCCGAAAGGTCTGTATATAATGAGGATAACCGTTAAAAATTTGTTTAAAAATTAAATTTTTTTTTCTCTCTTCTTATTCTTCTTCTTAATTTTTTTTATTATTTATTTAAATTTTTTTTTTTGTTTTATTTAAAACACGTTCTTCTCCTTCTCCTTCTTCTTCTTCTATTTATTATTCTTTACTACTATTATTATTATTATTATTAATCCAAAATTTTTTTTTTATTGATATCTTCTTAATATCTTCACCTATTTTTTTTTTTTTTTGTCTTCGTAGTAATTAAAGTTTTTTTGTTTATTTTTAGAAAACCAATCAACCAACGGATATTAAGAGGGTTGTTTTTTGTTTCAAATAATTTATTTAATTAACTTTGTGTGTGTGTGTGTACGTATGTATGTCCAACTTCTTCTTCTTCTTCTTCTTCTTCTTCTTCTTCTTATCTTCTTCTTTATTACTGACACATCAATATATATATAAGTATATCGTCACGCGCGGGGCTGCAGGGTGGTGTTTTTGTTTTTTTTTTGTTTTAAATTTTGGATTTTTATTCAAGGATAATTTATTATTCGGTATTATTTAAATTTTTTGTTATTTGTTTATCGATAACCGAATATATATGGTTATCCCATCTGTCAACAAGAGTTAGGTCCGTCCGTCCCTTCGTAGGTCCGTCAGAAAAATTATTATTATTTTTTTTTTTTTTGTTTGTTTATCTATTTAGATATATATATATATATGTCTATATATATATTTATTCACGTCGGTATCGGTACATACGGATATTCATATACATATACACCCACATATATATATATACACACACATATACACATACATATAGTATATATATGTATATATATTGTTAGTTGAGTTTATTAATGTTAATAATAATGTTATATTATATATTTTGTATAAGGAACGCGTCTTAAGTGACGTGTGGTGGGTGGAGCGCTGGTCAGCCAGCAGCTCCGTATGATAAGGCCGCCGCTTCGCTACTGACAGACCTGAAGACCACCCTAACCCTGCAGTCAGGGATTCCCTCCATCCCCCAACCCCCAAAACCCCCCATCGCCATTTCTATTTCCCCGTTAAAACCCCCCACGTTCGTATACACCGCCAATCCCTCCCCCCCGCCGCCGTCGCCGCGTTACGTTCGGTACCCCTGGCAGCCAGCTTCCCCGCAGAGTTTGGCCGCGAAGCAACCCTTAGCCGATTCCACCCCCGACTTCCATCCATCCCTTGCCTCTGCTTTTGCCTCTGCTTCCCCGCTCTCCTGCTACCTAAACCATCTACCTAACAACGGCGCAGACGCGTTTAAACTACGGGGGGGTGGAGATGGGGGTGGGGGTTTAGTCTTATCCCCACTATTTATACCGAAATAACGTCCCGCGTCGAGAAACCAACCCCCCTCTTCTTCTCCGTGGAATAACCCCTCTGCCGAGAACGAACGAACGAACGAACGAACGAACGAACGAACGAACGAACGAGAGGGTATATATATTGCCACCCCTGGACTGCCGGAGGAATATAACCAAGCAACCCCCACTTTTGCTGTATTGTATACCACCGGCAAGGCCTGAAAACCCTTCCTTTCCTTTCCTTTACGTTACGTTCCTTTCCTTTCCTTTCCTTTCCTTTCCTTTCCTTTATTCCTTCCCGCGCCCTATAACCGAGCTTCGAGGCTTCGAGCTCCTCAACCCCTTCGCGTCTTAAGATAAAAACACGAGGTTTTACTCCACGAGAAGAGGGTGGATGAGGAGGAGGAGGAGGAGGAGGAGGAGGAGGAGGAGGAGGAGGAGGAGGAGGGAGGGGAGGAAGAACTCGTAGGGGAAGTTTTATTTGGACAATCAGGTTTCGCCGTTAAATCCCCCTTCTTCGACTATATACCCACCCCGCGAATCCACCCCCCCGTAAACCATCGGAAGGGGAGTGGGACACTCTCGATTCTTTACCGCAACCTTCAATTTCTTTCTTTCTTTCTTTTTTTTATTTTTTATTATTTTTATTTTCAGTTTTTTTGGCTGCTTTTCTATTTTCAATCGGATAGTTTTTTTTGACTACTTTACTTTACTTCGTTTCATTTTATTTCATTTACCTACTTTCAGCCCCCCCTCCCCCCGATATCCATCTGTTATCGGTATTTTTTTTAACACGTTTTTTGTTATCGTTTCTAGGTTTTTTTTTTATTTCTCCAATTTTTCATTCTTTCTGTTTTTACCGTGATTCTCAAAGATCGTACGGATATTTCTGTCCATATTTTCTTCTCTCTCTTTTTCTCCTTTCACCGTCTTTCGTCACGTTTATTTTTTATCACAGAGATTTTTGGAATTTTTTCTGTTCTGAAGAAATCACCGATTTTTTTATTATTCGTTCATCGTACCGTCCGTTGCCCGAAATAACAGAGTTCGAGCTTTTTCGGTTTTTAACAGAACACAATTTATACTTTAATGAAACTTGCGATAGTCAGAAATTTTCTTTATATTGTCAGATCGCGATAATCGGGCTGTAATACAGGTAAGAAAAATTGTAAAAAAATAAAAATCTGCCTACAGAAATATGCAACGAACTTCAATTACAAGTTAAACGAAATTATTATCCACAATTATTTATTCACATAACAATTTATCCGTTAAAATTGAACCAGCAATTGAATTATCTACGTACTCGAGTCTTATTTAATTTCTTTTCGCCATGTTTCCAAACAATTTTCATTTCCGCAGTAAGCTCGATCATTTAATCGAAGAAATTATTAATTTAATAATTTATCAATCAATTTCTCTATTTATTCACATTACTTTTGATTTTCTAGTTATTTTTTTCTTTTGGGGATACAAAACGAAGTTCCTGTTAAATTTTCCCGCGTTCTAAATTGTTATATACTTCGATTATAATTTATTAATATATATATCCCCTTTCGCAAATCACTGCAGTTAATTTCAGGCATATACGAAACTCTCGTTGTTTATATCGTCCCGTTGTTTGTTTTAATAATCGTTCATTAAATAAATGTATATGTATAGGCATATATATTACATCAAATCATAGAAATCAATCAGTTACATTATACCGGTTGTAAATATATATACAGAGAACAGAGATTTAGTTAGTCGGTTAGTTAATTAGTTAGTTAGTTCGTCAGTCATTTGATTGACCACGCGTTACACACGAGATCCGAATAGTTATGTACGTACACATGAACTCCAAACTGGCAATGTTCGTCTAACGGACCTTATACAAATCGGTTATCCACAGAAACCCTCCCCAAAAAAAAAAAAAACAGAGAAAAGATAGAACCACGCGTTTTAATCTCCAGTATCAATTTTTTCACTCAGGAACATTAACTGAAGACAGAGAGAGAGAGAGAGAGAGAGAGAGAGAGAGAAAAATAACCGTTTTGAAAAATCGTTTCATCACTGTCACAAGAATCCCGATCTTTCGTTTTCTATTTTTTTTTCTATTTATCAAGCTTTTTGATTTTTTACTTTTCCTATATTCGCGAAGAGTGAAATCTTCCCGGAAAGAAATTCTCAATCCTCGTTTCTCTTCTTTTACAAACGTAAAAGAAAAAAAAAAAAACGAAAAAACGTTGTTTATTTTCGAAATCTCTGGCTCAAAATTGAAACACACTGACCTTAGAAACTCCAAACGCTGTCCGACGGAACGGTCAAGCCCGCCGTCGCGGTCGCGCTGTTGCCTCTTTATACCTGATATACAACTGGCTGTCTGACACTCGAGGTATCTTACTACTTAGCTACTTCTACTTGCTCGATCAGACGCGGGCTATCTCATACTGGTTTTTACTACTGAATTCGTATCCCGATACGCGGGAGGCGTTTCTCCTTGATTATTATTTTTTACGTTACATCTTTGCCACTAGATTTTTCGATTATTTATTTATTTATTTATTTATTTATTTATTTTCAGTAGAAATTTTCATTTGAACAATTTTTTTTAAATCTTTTTCATACAGACAAACGGAGACAGAAAGAGAGAGAGAGATACGAAAATTTCATCTTATCTTTCTTTCTGTCCTTTATCTCTTTAGCCCCTCGGTTTATTTTTTTCTTTTTCTTGTTTTAAACACTTTTGTATCGATTCAAGCTTGCAGTTTTTGTTAAATAAAATACACACTTCGTTGAAACAGTTTATTCTTTCTACTTCTACTTCGTCTTTATATTGTTTTACTTTTCACCGAACAAAACGTGGTTTTAACACGATTTTTATTTAAAGAAATTTATTTATCGTTCGTTACTCGACTCAGCTTATTAATTATTTAGATAATTAATTAATTAATTAATTAATTAGTCAAAAACTCAAATTAATTAATTGATTAATTATTTTTCCTCATTGTTGTTATCATTGTTTCGTTTTTCTGTTTTCTTTTATGTATTCATCACAGTGAAGCGAAGTTTATAAAACCTTGTTTCTTCACCGTCACACAATTCGTCGTATATATGTATATAATATATCACAAGTTTTCAAAGCAGCACGTTATTATCTTCACTTTTCTTCACAATCCTCGAGTCTCCGATGATATACGTTCACAATAATCACATTGCTGCACCGATACGGAAATAAGAAAAGAACAAAACCAAATGAAGAGAAAAAAAGTCAGAGTAATATCAAAAAAAAAGATAATTATTTCGATTGGAGAAAACGGTGATCGAGATGAAGACTTTGTTTTTCAACGGATTGTAGATGATCGGACCCGGAACAAGGTGGGGATCAAGGGTAAAGGTTCAAAAAAATAGAAAGAGAAAGGAAAAAGAACAACAACGACGACAGCAACAGCAAAAAAAAGGGGGGGCGGGGGCGCAGGGGGGGGAGGGAGGGAGGAATAAAAAGAATAAGAAGGAACGGGTAAAGGCAAGAAGTTAAAAAAAAAAAACGGGCAAATTTTGGACTTACCTTTTTCCTTATCAAACGTAATTTTTTTTGTTTTTTTTTTGTTCTTTAATTTTTTTTTCTCGTCTTTCGTATTCTTTTTTTTTTTTTCTTTTTTTTTTTACCAAATTTCTTTTTTCTCTACTTTTTTTGTCGGAATTTTTCTCAAATTTTTTCTGTTTCTTCTTACGCGGTTGGGGAAAAAAAAAAAAAAAGAAAATCGAGATCTTTATTTATAGTTAACAATTAGTATAAATTTCCATTTCGTTTTGGTTTTTTTTTTTTTTTTTTTCTTCTTCTTTTTCGTTTTTTTTGTCAAGTTATTTAAAATTTTTTTTTTATTTTTTTTTGCTTTTTAAAATTTTTTTTCGTTTTTCTCTATATATTTCTCTCCGTATATTTGTCCCGAGCCGGCTGTATAATATAAATGCACTTGATTAGGCGGGTGGTTGCGGGGGCAGTGCGTGTTCACTCTGCCGGGCCTCGTGCAACGGGAGACTTGACGGTTTGCAAGCGCACAGGGCCACTGCTGCTCACTCGCTCACTCGCGGTAGCTGGGAGTTAACGGCGGTATACGGGTTCTAACGGGTACACGGGTACACCCGCGTAGGCGTAGGAGATCGCGGAAGCTGTAACGGCAACCACGCGACCAACGGTCCGTTTCTCCCTTCGGCCCAGCCCGTGGCGCCCCTGACGGTGTCCGTCGCAAGCACACCAGAGATGAAACTTGCGCCCCACCCTCCCCCTCCTCGTCATCCCCCCTTCTATTTCCCTCCATCCTCTGCCCCCCTCCTAACCCGTCCCCGCCACGACGCTCCTCGGCGGTTCGTTTCTCGGTGCTTGAAAGCGACGCGCGCGACGTCGACGACGGAGAGAAAGATGAAGAAGAAAATAGAGACGAAGAGAGAGAGAGAGAGAAAGAAGCACCGCTCGTCGAGCTTGCGACGAGCTACAGAAATCGAGAGAGACGGAGAACCATGGAGAGAGAGAGAGAGTAAAAGACATTTTCACACGTAGTATATCCGTCCCCTTTTCACTCACGCTCTCTCTCTTTCTCTCTCTCTCTCTCTCTATCTGTTCTTACTCCTGTTCAAATGTGTGCGAGAGTCTTGCTCCCTACATGATTATGTATGTGAATGAACCTTGTATACGTATACATACATTGAGGGTATATATACTATAGGTACGTGATATCTGACAAGGATGCAAAACCACGAGGGAGATTTCCGATTCTGCACACTTTGTACGTGTGCGCTTGTATGTACTCGTGTATGTATGTAGATACGTACATATTATACCCGTATATATTTAGGTACTAGATGTAGGTGTACGAATTTACGTTATACGATGAGATTATATTAGCTCGTGCGTATGTGTTACGTACATGTAAGAAAAAACCAAAACGAAAAAAAAAATAAAAATCAAATCAAAGAGTTTTGAGACGGTAACCGAAAAGACAAAAATATATATCAACAGAATTTTTTTCCCACGCTTGACTAATTGATCGAATCCTTTTTTTTTTTTTTTTTTTTTTTTTCATCGATCTTTTCGCATCCTCTTTTTTTCCTTTTCCTCTCTTCGTGTTTTCCTCTCTTTATTTTTCCATCCGGACGAGTATGGACAGAACGAGGGAGAGAAAAAAAAATATCTTTTTCTCCGGGGTCTTTTTTTTAAATACTTTGTTCACATACCTGTACTTTACATATTTATACACATGTATTGCCCGTAGAAAAATAGAACTGACTATTAAAGTAGTACACTAGGTATATATAGTTGTATGTTAAAGTACCTCTATTCAATGGAAAACTTTATTCATAAAAAAGTTGACGTTTCAAAACTCTGTTCTGTTTCTTTTTTTTTTTTTTTCTTTCTCGTTTCATTTCTGTTTTTTTTTTTTTTTTTTTGTTTTTTTTCTTCATTTTTCTTCCCGTTTATGGGCTCTCGGTTCGTAATACCGTTCGCTGAAATTTCTTCTTTTTAAGTTTTCCCTTTATTTGTCGTTCGAAAAGTTGAAAATAAAAAAGTAGAGGAAAATTTCACATCGAATTATATTTTTGGAAAATTTCGTATGTAATATGTATATACGTAGGTATCAATTATTTTACATACTAATTAAGATTATTTTCATACATAGATATTTGAATATACCATATGTAGCAAAAATCTAGCCATACGTTAAAATTCTATGCACAGAAATTAAGAGAGATGGACCGAAGACATTATACACGCATGTATACAGATAGAGGATTTTCTCCACCCTTTCGTTATAACGGGGAAACAAGAAGGACGGTTTAAACTCCGTTGATAGTGTTAGTAAAGAGAGTGGGACAGAATCTATCTTTGTGTGAGAATAACAAGGGGGGTGGTGGTGGTGGTTGTGTGTATGTGTTTGTGTGCCCCAAAGAAAAATCACCCTCTCCTGACGGGGTATGTATGGGGGGACGCGATGAGACGTAGGGTGGGGGCGGGAATGGGGGGGGATTGTGAAGCAAACCGACCGGGTATGCGTACGTATGTATGTACGTACGTGTTTGCTAAGGGGGTTGAGGCACCTACCTTCCCTACGACGATGTATTAGTGCAGAAAGGGTTCGCTACTGGACAGTGGCGAACTCTTGCTTAGGCGAGAAACGACGGTACTAAATTAAAGGAGGAGGATGGGGGGCTCCGGAGATCAAGGGGATGGGGGAAAATCTCAAACCCTTAACCTTAACTAGAAATTCTCTGATATTTAGAAAATAAAAAATATACGGAACATGCACCCTCGGATTTCTTTATTCCCTGTAATCGATGAAAAACAAGAAGACGAAAAAAAAAAAAAAAGAAAATGAAAATTGATTAGGAAAAAAATAATTAAATAAGGGTGAAAACTATAATTTTCGAAAAGATCCGTTCCGCTCAAGATTTTCGGCGAAAATCTGTTCGAATAAATTCTAATACCTTTTTCTGTTTATTTTTATATTTTGATTTTTTAGAATTTTTGATATTTTAGTTTTTTCCTTCATATTTTTTGGATCCGCGGGTTAGAGCCAATCACTTTCTCTCTCTTCTCTCTCTGTCCCATTGTGTTGGATTTGCATTGGTTTCGTTACCCCCCTCCCCCACCCCATTTGCTGCACAATTCCATTCTGTACATGTAGGTACGTATACGTGTATTTTTTTTTACCCTCCTATACCTACCCCTTCGCAATAATATATTTCTTTTTATTTTTTGTTTCTCTGTATACCCACCGCAATATATATCCTCGGGTATCCGTATAACACGTGGCTCCCGCGTTACGTAGCTCTCGATCAACGCCTGGCATTTTTATACCAGCAATTTTTATACTCACTTGTTGCTCGATTAAAAACCACCCGACGATCATATCACCTATAGTATACGATATGTATACGTATACGTGTGTATGGGTATATGTATACATACGATCGCTTGTCGTTGCTGGATGGAGTGGGTGTTTTTTTTTTTTTTTGGGGGGGGTTTTTGGTTTCACTTATCTCGATATTCCGAAAAAGGAAGACAAGAATAATGAATGAAAATTGAGAGAATGAAGTAAAAAAACTACAGTTTTTGTTTTCGTTCATTTTTTATTTTTACACTTTTTTTGCATTTTGATTTTTGGGAACCTAGAATTACAAACTTATCTTTGATTTTTTTTCACATTGGTGGGGGTCAAAGTTTATTCTTACTTAATCTCGAAATTTTCTTGATTTTTTTATTTTTCATTTTGAATAGAAAAGATAGCTAATACCGTTTCCAGGTCTGCAATTCTAACCGCGTAGACGACAGATCCTTATTTTTACCTACACTCAAAATTTCAATACACGTATGTAGTACATCCATACCACAGTAGAGTATAGGTATATATATACCGTTTGATACCGCACTCGATCACCCGGGCGTATTTTTATCCCCGTAATACTTGTTTTTTTTCTGTTTTTTTTTTTTTTTATTTTTATTTTTTTATTTTTTAAGGTCAACTTGTTGCTTGTTCCGTATGTGTGGGTACGTGTACGTGTGTGTGTGTGTGTGTGTGTGTTGAAACGCTCGCACAAAATCTCGCGTCTCGCCCAAACATCGTCCTATACATATCACACAAACACACACAAATACATTCAAATGTAACGAAAGATATATCTGTCCAATAACAGAAGAAAAAAATGAAATATTGAGAAATTTCAAAATTCAAAATCGAAGGATGTGCGTTAGTTGAAAAACGAAAACAAAAAAATCAAATCTTGAAAATTCTACAAATTCTTAACGAAATAATTTCCGAAGCCCTCCGAGCTGTAGCTCACAGAATTAGAGCGTTAAAAAAAAAATCTGTAACTTTTTCATGGCATAACCTGCGGCTACTATTTTTGAGGTAAAAGGTGGGCCGAGTTTTAGATTATTTCGGAGTGATACTGAGGTAGGGAAAAATCAAGGAAAAAAAAAAAACATTAACCCTGAAGTGCAAAAAATCGTGTCTTTTTTTATTAAAATTGGAAGATTTTTTCGGACTTGGGTCCAGGACTTGTTCATTTTTTTTCAAATATATTTGGAGACATTCTGGCTCTTGGGATCAGCATCGAAATTCAAATATTACCAAATTAAGGACCTCCCTGATATTTGTATACCTACCTACTAATCGTTTTCTTCGTTGAACAAATACTTTTCCGCTCGAGCTCCCACCCTTTAACCCTGATTATTAGGTATACGTATCCCATCTACCCTGTACTACATACTACACAGTATATAGTATATACCATAAACGCTGTATCAATTTCAGTTGATTCCTTGACATGTGGTATCCGAAGTCTTGTCTTGAGCGCCTCCTGCTCCTGCACAAACCTCGTGATCTGCACTCATGGCCAGTCACCCGTGTTATTAAAGGGTCTAAGACCCCGCCGCCCTTTGAAATCCATAATTTTTCATTCTACGATATTGTTTTATATTACGCTATTAACTTATACCCAAAAAACAAGGACCGATGAGAAGAGACAGACTATAGCCGCACGTAGGGAAACTATTGACTGTAAAATTGTAATTGGGCTGTAATTATCGTACCTGTTAATTAGACTCCCTACTCCTCAAGTATTTCTCTTCATTTTACTCGAACTTTGATAGTTAATAAATAATTAAAAAAACCTCTATGGCAGATGGACGAAATGGGAAGACAAAACAAGCCTTTGATATCCAGATGGAGGATTAATACCGTAAGACTGTGATTATACTTTATTTCAAATCCGAGTAAACGAGCCTTCAAAAACAATGCTGCAATTAAACCGAGTCGTTTCGGTATCCGGAGAATAAAATCGTTTGAGGCTAACCCAGGCCGTTTTCTCATTAGACATATATCCACGTGTATCATGGAAATCGTATGGAAAATTGCAGAGTCCATTCAGTGGCTGTACATGTCAGTTAATAATAACCACGCCTGTCATCCGCAGCCAGAGACTCTCCAGTGTCCATAAAGTTGCAGATTTTAATAATCTTAGGTACGATTTTTTCATTTCGAGAAAAAAAAAAAAAAATGAACGAATGAATGATTACAAAAAGCAGCAAAAATCCGTGACGACTTGTATCAACTACTGATCACGGACTATCTTTAAACAGAATTTATCAATCGCTTTAATCGACTTGCTGCACCTCGCAGAGTCGAGCCCGTGGAAGTCGTTTGTAATTTTTATTCAATAACCAGGAAACGGCGAGGCCAGTCAGCAGCGAGCCTGTTTCCGGTTCTGACCGGACCTGCAGCTATAAACTTCCGGATACTTTAGCACATCGTGAGTTAAGCTGTAGGCTCAGATTTTCTGTCCTTTAATTAACTACAAGAAGATTGATTAAAAAAAAAAAAAAAAAAAAAAATAAATACGAATGGTTACGAAAAGCCGTTGGGTTTTAAAAACCGTTGGTCAGTGCTCAAACTCTGTGAAGAAGATAAAGCCCCCAGTAAAACGCCTTATGGCTCCTCCTCCTCCGAGGACTTTTAAACTTGACCACTAAATATCGTTAAGAAAACTCCACGAAGCGTTAACGAACCTCGATCTACTTTTCTGCACCTTGCGGGGTGCTAGCGAGACTCCCGTAGGGGGTCCACGAACCCATGACGACGATATTCATCAACCGTGACGAAGACGTTGGAGAAGATTGGTTTAAAGGGCGAGAAATGGTGGCGGAACTTTAACGGATTTTCCGTATCAAACGATTTTTTTTACGATCTTAGAATCGACCGGAAAAATATTTTCAATCGAAAATTTGATCTTCAAATAATTTCCCCGATCAGTTGGAGTCCGTTAGATATTGGCAGGAATTAATACAGAGCCTATGTGTCTGTAAGTACATCGGGTTTAGGGGTCTAACGATGATTTTCTAAGGAAATCTAGCTCGCGAAATCCAGAGAAGAGAGAGAGAGGGCCAGGGCTTCGCGCTGTTGCTCTGGCTTGACCTTATCCCGAGGGTGTAGGTATATATTCCAGTTTCCCAGTCATACTATTCCGCAGATGCCCACCAACGCCTGGCTAACAATCGGTATATATGTATATATATTCGACCCGTCTACCGTTATTGGAGATAAAGATGGTCCCCCAGATAAACGCCCGCTAAGATACCATTGTTCCGGGATCCTATCTTGATTGAGATCTTTACCCCTTAGCCTCGCAACTCTCTAGGCAGCACAAGAGACGACCGCGACGCCTGGCCTAGCCACGGTCTTCTCATACATGTAAGACTTGATTGGCTATATCTCATAGAATTTATTGTTACTCCAAACTTAGAGAGAGAGAGAGAGAGAGAGAGAGAGAGAGAGAGAGAGAGAGAGAGAGAGAGAGAGAGAGAGAGAGAGAGAGAAGAGAGAAATTGAGTGGTAGGGAGAGACCAACTCCGAGTGATTAAATCCTCGAGGTTCGAGTAATAATTGCGTTTGCGGATTATTCGGAATTCAGGAAAAGGAACCAAAGAGAAGAGAAAAGATTAATCAGACTTCAGAACTTCGGAATTTAGTATAAAAATTGGACTTTTCAATTTTTTGAAACGATTTTAATAACCTTCTGAAACCGTCTGTAGGTTTTTTTTTTTTCTTCCAGGACCGTTATACGTCAGCCGTCGAGGCGCCCGCGGGTTAAAAGACCGTTGAGAGAAAGAAAAAAACACCGAAGATATCTAACTGTATCTAACAGCTCGAAGAATTTCGAGCGACAGCCTCTTACAGAAAATTTCGTTTGAAACACTTTTCAAATTGGTCACAAATTAATTTTTTTCTTCTTGGTTTTTGTTCGTTTTTTTTTTTTTTTTCTTGAAGCTTAACGTAAAAACGCGGATTCGTATTGTAAAACTAACATCTGTAAACGGAGTTGAGTAGCGGAAGTCTAGTAGCTAGGAACCTCTACGTTAGGTATGAACCAGAAGGGTTTTAGAATAGCTAAGTAATTGTGTGTGGAGGTAATGACGTAATGGCCAGCGAGCGCGAGTTAATTAAAGGGTGCGCCTAAAGCTGTAAGATACGTGTTACACATTCACTTAGCTTCTGTACATAGAGAGTATATATACCTATACACGTAGGTATGTGCCTGAGCTTACATGGGCAGTACATGAATTCGATAGTTGAAAGAAAGAAAGAGAAAAAAAAATTTTCTACAGGATTTCGAAAAAAAAAAAAATATATATTAGAAGCAGTATAAGCTGAAAAACGATTAGAGAGTGAAAAAAACAACATTTTATTACTACACGGGGTACGTATGCCTGTATTATAATCTTGTAGCTATATATCGGCGAAAAGCATTAGGGGTAAATAAGGAATCGACGTGAATTATTGAACCGTGTTTATCAGATACTGCAGCCTTTACGAGGAAAGGGAGAGACACGTAGGTTGGAGCGGGGGTGTAGGAACCTATCGTCCGCTAATCGAGACACGACTGGCGTGACACCACTTAGATATATCGCCGTTTACCTCTATACGCGAACGAAAAAAAAAAAAAAATATTTATATATACACAGGTTTATATCTATATTGTATATATACTGCAGAAATGAGACAATTATTGATTGGATTTTAATGCCGCGTTGTAGATAAAAATCAAAGAGAGAGAGAGAGAGAGAGTCTGAAAGTTTGGTGAGAAATTAACCAGGCTTGTTCTTTCGTAGTCCTTTCATTAGAAAAAAAAAAAAACAAGATGCTCCAAAAAATAGTTTCTCGATTATATCTCGAGAACCGTCGACGATATCAAGATCAAGGTTAACATCAAAATTCAAGTAGAATAAATTTCCTATAAAAAAGGTTATACACATTTATACCGTATCTTGATTTGTTTAGCTGTATTTTAGCCCGGAATATCCTGAAATTTGATTTTTGTTCGCTGTACAATGACCGAAAACGTTTATACATTCAGCCTCAAATTACAGCGAGACTAATTAAGATACGATAAAACTGTATTGTACCTTTTTTATAGAAAATTAAATCAGCTTTATTTTTGATATCCACTTTGATCTCGATATCGGTTACGGTTCTCGAGATATCGTCGAAAAACTGAAATCTGGTTTCAGGATGTTGATGTAAACGATATCCACTGAACTGAGCATCTTGGATGATCAGCTTTTCCACCGTAATTTTTTTCGTTTTTTTCTCGAATTTTCAACTTTTATACTACATCTGTTACAGTTTCATTCGTTTTTTATTTTTCTTTCTATTCCTTATAGCCAAACATAAACCCTAAATCTAAATAGCTTATGACGACTGTTTTCCCTTCAGTTTATTTCAACAATCGAGGCCTGGTGCAGTGGTAATTCTGTTATCAGAGGGGAGCAGCTAGGTGGTGATCAACTCCCCACATACATATACATACATAGGTATATAGATATATGTATATACAGAGAGCATAGACAGGCATAGACAGACAGACTGACTAACTGACTGACTGGATGGTTAGCTTTGACTGGCACACTGACCTCCTGGCCTATCTAACGCTCTACGTAGGTAGATACGTTTAACTGGGGGTGTTACACTAAATACACTTTCCCCGTATATAGGTATATATAGTATATATATAGCCATGTATTGTACATTCATACATACGTATCTATTGCAGGTTATTGTGCGTACATATCCGTGTTTCATCGAAAGTCAATAAACACTATCCGTAATAATTATTCTCTCTGTCTCTCTACACGGGTATAACGTGTGATAAGAATGACCAAAAAAATTGTTCAAGCAATTATTCTAATCGATGTTGAAGAAGAAAGGGTAGAAAAAAAGACCCCTGTCGATCGCGGTTGATAATAAAAATTTACCTATTACATAGAAAAGGAAAGGAAAATTTTGTATTGGATAAAAAAAGGAAAAACCACTGTATGTGTTCTCTTTGATACAAACGAGCGCGCGATAAAAGAAAAAAAGAAAAAAAGGCTTGCTGGGAATATTAGCTTCGTAAATTTTTTTTGATTTTTTTTTTTCTCATTCTTTATCAATCGTATTTTTTTTTTTTTTTTACCTTTACCTACTATCGACTTTATTGTTCGCGATAACGTAACCGCGCGGCCAGCTACGAAGCAACGCCTTACAATGGTCTAGCCTCTCGTTTATACAAACACATACGTTGGTTAGATGGTAAATCGATATTATATGTATTATAGAGCATGTACAGATCGAGTTGGATTTTATTATGGTATATACACTCGGTAAGGGAGTTTCGAAGTGTCCAACTAATCGTTGCGGTGGTCTGTTCGGATTGGGAATAAAATTATACATATACACTTGATCATATTTTTTTCTTCTATTTTTCAGATGAAAAAAAATGGGGTTAAGGTTCCGAATTTTCTCTCACGAGTTCCGAAGAGGTGAAATTATATAAAAAAATCATTTAAAACGATCTTAGAATTTTCGGAAACGTTTCAGGACGTGATATTAAATTTTTGAACTCCAAACCATCCCTTGATCCCTATAAAAAATATCAACTCGTTAACTTTATTAATTCTTCTGTCTCACGATAGTGAAAAATAGATTCTAAAATACGGTAATATGTGAAAAAAAAAAACCGCGCCTTATACACCGTTACCCGGACTTGTATTTACTACCCTCTTGGGCCTCGGCACACACCCTGGTTCTGTTTAATTCATTCGTATTAGGCGATGATACATCCTACGTAGGTATGCCTATGTGTAGGATTTTTTAGATACAGGTTTAAGCTCGGGCAATTTGAGTAGTTTCTCGAGGTGTACAATTACCAGCAAGTATCATACGTACGTCCGGTATTAGTGTCCTGTCCGTCCGTACGTCCAGTGTTGGTCATTTTTCGTTTACTTCGGATATTTTCTTGCGTGACTAGAACCGTGGACGAGGCTGTCTGACCAGGGCCAGGGCGCGGCTGTCATACGGGGTTTGTCCTCGACGGTGTCCAGGGTGTCCTGCCACGGTCACAGAGCACACATTAAGACTTTGACTCTGGAGATATACGTTGAAAAGAGAGAAGAGACTCAGTTAGCGGAAAACCCGCGTAGTTCTATTATACCACGCACGTGGGTTCATTTGCTAAGTAAGGTAGAGAGAGAGAGAGAGAGAGAGAGAAAGGGGGAAAGAGTGAGTGAATTCTGATTATCTTTACCTCATAGTCATCATGTTGTGTGTTCTGCCCACCTAGAGGCGCGGTAATTAAAATATGGCGGTTAATTGCGCCTCGGCAAGGAGCGGTAATCTAGACCACGTCAATCTTCCACCCCGGGGCTTCTACCAGCTCTCGCACCCTGCAGATGCGGGAGACAGGGTCTTTTTTTTGATATTTCTTTACTTTTCTTTTCTACTTCTATATCTGGATATAGTCGCCGTATTTTATCAACGATCTTCTACAACCGCTTCGATGCATCGAATTTTTTCTAATGTTCTTCTGGAATCTGCAGGTGAATCGGAGAAAATTCCTCAGAAGCTTTATTTATAAGAAAAGTAAGAGGGTGAAGTCTCTGGCCGAAATTGAAACTCGACGAATCATTTCAGACGAAACTGTGAGATCAATTCGTTGAAAAATCGATAATAAAAAATCGAAAATCACTCGCGGACTACCGCAACGGTTTAAAAATCATAGTTACTATATCTCGTTGTTCCACTACCATCAAAAGAATTAAAAATAAAAATAATAAGATCGATATGTATTCAACTCTATTATTCGACGATGCCGGAAAACCCTGCCACTGCATTCTGTTATTAGATGAGGGCGCAGAAGGGAAGGAGATGAAGAGCTGGAGGGGGATGAATGGGGGATGTGACGTTAACTTTATTATAGGAAAATTTGAATTCATTAAACAATCAATATTTCACATTTGATTTAGGTTATACCCCCGTTCTTCGCGCCTTAGTTTTTTTTATTTTTTTACTTTTCTCCCTCTCTCTCTCTTTTTTCTATGAAGATTTATCGATACGAACCTCAATCGTCGACGATCACAATTACGTTATACGTTATATATGTATATTAAGATGACTTGTATCTCAAGAAGCAAATAAAGAGACTCTATCAAATGTAGTGGGTACATATTCATTTTTAAGAAATAATAACAAATTGCCTTTCTTCTCAGTCCCAATCGACTGCACTTTCCTGACTCACCCTGTCCTAATCGACCACGGTTTCCTCACTTACCCAGTCCCAATTGAACCCGTTTCCAAACTCACCCAGGTATCAGCAGAATATCTGACCCGAGAAGGTGTGCTGAAATTTTTGGCGGGAAAACCCCCTGAGTCTATGTCTAAGCAAGTGTGCATTCGTTCAGATGTGACTCTCTCTCTCTCTCTCTCTCTCTCTCTCTGCATGTCTCATTCGCTTACAAAATTGCGAATTTTTGAAATTTCAAGTCGAAAATTGCTCCTGGTACCAGGAGAACATCTGACCCGAATAGGTGTGCTGAAATTTTTGGTTGTAAAAACCGACAACGTTTCCTAACTCGCCCAGTCCCACTTGAGCTCTTTTCCAAACTCACCCAGTCCCAATGCATGCATGCATCTAGTTGTAGGAATGTATGTCTCTATGCGAGTCTGTATATGCTTAAGTTATTTTGGGTTTTTCGAAATTAGCCCAGTTCTAATAAATCGTACTTTCTTAAACTTATTAAAATTCCCTAACCTTATTCAACATCTGAAATAAAGAGTCGCAGGAAGGGGAGAATGGAAAATAACGAAGTCATTATTTATAGGTATACATATATCTGGGAATTTATTTCTGCATCATCAATACAATATTTCTTATTGTCAACGTTATGTATAATTTCTAATCATTTGTATGATCATTTTCTTATGTATACTCCCAAGGATACTATACAAGCAAGGAGGGTTAATAATGCAACGATTGATTGTTCGTGATCTTATAGGAAATCTAATGAAGGATACGACAGTTCGCTATAATAATGCATGTTCATTATATATCAACAATTTTATTACATGATTATTTCATTGAACTAGTTTTACGTGTAATCGGACTTCTATATTATGTGTGTCATTAATAATTACATATTTTACATTTTTATAATATTATACACAGCGCACAGCTACCATTTTTCAACAGCGTATTGCGTAAATGTTCAAAGCACTTGTGGTGCTCTAATAAAATCATTATTCTTATCATGATTTTCGTCTAAAAATAATAGTCCTTTACTAACATTAAATATAGGTTCTAATTCACATTGTAAATTTCTTCGAATCTCTTTCGAGGAGAGTAATTAAAATAATAATAATGATGATGCTAGATGATTAAAGGTCAATCGAATTTACACCTCGCGATGAAAATACGCGTATATACGTATAGGTATATACCTATATACGATTACCTATCTAGTTATAAATCACTCTAATTCCATTTCCGGTTCTAGCCCAGCTCTTTCACCCGATTAAGACACAGCAGGTTCTCTATACTACAAGAAAATACTCTTAGCCAATATAACCTCGACAGAGTTTCATCCACTTCCTCATCAAAGTTGGTATATATATATAATATACGCAGTATCCTATTATGCAGTATGTATGTATGTACCTCGAAGTCTCGAGTCTGAAAGAATTAGGAATTAGATCTTACTAGCTAAACATCCTGAATCGTTCCTTAATCAGACATAATAATCAACTATCTCATCCCGAGTAAAAAAAAGCCAAAAAAAAAATATTTTTTTTTTTTTTTGTTATTTTTGATTTTTTTTTAATTTTTTTTAATTTTTTGTTTTCATTTTTTTCGATCTTTTTTTTTTTTTTCTCTTATAAAAAAGATGAATTAACGAAAAAAGGTAGGATTTCTACGTCACGCGGTCCGGCCTGCTGCAGCTTCGTCGAGACAACATGTTTCGCCGTTGCACATATACATATATATATAGGTATATAGAATTCGGCGGGCGTCCAGTTACGGGGATGTAGGGGGTTGGTAACCATGGTAACCGACTGCATGGTCTCATCTCTATATAACTGCATCCTGCACACATCCCCGGTGCAGTCCGGTGCAGTTTGAAAATTTTGCGAGTCGAAAAATTATATAGGCAGTAGGTGGATACGGTGAAAATTAAAGGTGGGACAAAAAAACGGGTGAATATGCTGCTACCGAGAGAGAAAGAGAAAGAGAGATAAAACTGGAAAGAGACGAAGGGAAATTAAGGGCACGAAAAAATATTTTTAACAGAATTTTTTCATCCCCTAACAAAAAAAAAAAAAAAAAAAAAATTGAAAAGAAGATAGAAATTAAAAATTTTGAATCTCCTTAGATTACAAGTGTATAACTCCTGTAACCTACCTCATAGCCATGGGATAGCTTCTGTAGCTACTTGTTCAAGTTATGGGTTTCAGACGCGCAAACTCTAGTTAAACTTAACGGTCGGTTAAGTCTGGGTAGAAATTGTCTCGATGCATGAAGGTGCAGGATGGAGGGTGCGGGGTCGGAGAGTGAGGATCGAGAAGGGCTGCCGGGCTGGCCAAACTGTATAATCCTTCTCATTCTCCTTGGCTGGTTCCTTCTTCTTATTCGGCGAGCCAGTGGGCTTCGGTTCGGTTTGCAAGTCCTTCTGCAGCCCGCAAGTAGCCAGTCTTATCTTGATTTGCATAAATTCATAGTTATACGGCTTAGGTGAGTCGAGGTTAGACTACTAGGCTAAGGATCCTCTGTAACTTTCGGGGATGAATAAGGGATACGAGAGAATGTACAATGTTTAAGACTGCAGGCTCCGAAAACTGACTGAAGACTTTTTTTGGTTTTTTGGTTTTTTACACAAATTTTTGAGACCTGAAAAAAAGGGTTTTTGATAATCTTCTGACTCTCTCTCTCTTTATTTCTATTTGATATCTTTCCGTAATTCTATTTTATTCCGTTTTTTTTTTTTTTTTTGATTTTTTTTCCCTTTTTCTCTCCTGCTGCTGCTGCTATACCGCAATCGCGTATTTATTATAATCATTTCTAACACGCCACGGCTTAGAGTAGTACCTATGTCAGGTCATTCGTGTGTCTCGGGAGGGGTGTCGGAGTAAAGGTAGAGGTATAACATACGTATGTATATATTTACGTGACAGCAATCGTGGAAAGGGATCAGAGGAAATGGCGTAAACTGGGATAAATAAAAATGAAAAAAAAAAAAGAAAAAAAATATAAAAATTTCACCCGAGAAGTGCCTTTCGCACGGAATTTTATTCATCGTAAAAGAAATAGAGAGAGAGAGCAAGAAAGAGAGAGAGAGAGAGAGAGAGAGAAAAGAAGAAAAATCTTTGAAAAATGCAATCAAAAATACAAAATAAAATTGAAAAAATAAAAAGAAACGGTATATATAGTATGCAAATGTTCTTATTATTATATATCTTATTATTAAATGTACGTGTGTATGTGTATATAGGTATGATATTTGCTCAGGCAGGATGAGGAACTAGATAGACACACGTGGTATGCGCGTAATTAGCGAAAAAAAGTATATAATATTATATACATATATATACAGACTCGTGTATACGTATATATATAAGATAAAAAGACCGTTTAAAGTGTACGTACAGTGATTCAGATAACGGTTCTTAAAGGATGTGCGCAACATCCTGCCCTGACTGCCTAAAAAAAAAAAAACAAGAACAGAAAAATAAGAGCTAATTTTCTTCATTTTTTTTTTCTTTTTTTTTTTTAACATATAATAAGGAAGTTTGATAATCGTATGTGCATATCAATCGCAGGGAATTCCCCGTACGAATGCATCGGACACGAATATATATATATATATACGTTTACAGTTTGATAAAAATTTATTTTTCATATTTTTTTTTTTTTTTTCGTTCTACGACGTTCTTCTTTTTTTTTTTTTTTTCGTTTCGTTCTTCAACAACGAAAATTTTTTCACTGTTTTTTATTTTTTTCAACATCATTCATTTTATATACATCGCTCAAGTTCGGGTATATAAACGACGATAAGATAAAACGACACAAGATATTTATAGTTTTAGATTAAAAATATTAAAATTGAAGAAAGAAAAAAATATATATATATAGATATAGATATATGCATATACGTATATGATGCCTTTCTTTAATTTTGAAAATTATTTTCGATGGATTTTCAAAGAAAAAAAAACAAAAAAAAAATCTCGATCAAACGTATGAAGTAATAATAATAATTTTCTCTTTCTTTTTTCCTGTTATTTTTTGTGTGTGTGTGTGTGTGTGTTCTATGATTTTTTTTCTTCTACCGCTTCCTTCCGAGGTCGTTAACGCAAATGTTAACGCACGACTATAAGATACATACATACGCACTTCCTAATAACTGACCACATGCCTTACAGCAGGAATAGACATTAGTGATTTTATTTTCTCTACCGTATCATCGGTGGCTGATCTGACATGAAAATCCATACACAGCTATGTACACACACAGATATATATACATATATACACGAAAAAAAAAGAACAAGAAAAAGGTTGAATAAAATGATTCGAAACGATCCCAAAGACCAAACGCGAGTGTTGAGGATATAGTATATAGACGGGACATACATATATGTATATATACATATACACACTGTACACCAAAATTACTTATATATATTGTTTCACCACCCTTTCCCATTCTATGTATATAAGTATAGAGCTGGCTAGTCTAGCTGGGTATAGCTTGAATTCGGGGTTCGTATATACCTACCTTGGGTATACCTCGAATATGGCTCGGACCATTTGGGACAAGCCACTCTCTCACGCTACTGATCTTTATCTTATATAGCCTGACCTAGCTCGGCCGTTCGTGAAGATCCACTATCTCGTGTATAAATTGATTTCTTGCATTTATTATACATACATCGGATAGAATATAGGTATATATATGTATATATAGGATATACCTGTATATCGCTGAGATATTTATGTACAGGAGAAAATTGTGTTTTTTTTTTTTTTTGAATTTACGTTTCGATGAATTTAATTTGTAAATTTATTTTTGGTCATACGGTTATTAATTAACCGTGTCGATTGTGTCCGGAAAACTTTTTTTGATCCACTAAGAGTTTGAAACACAAAAATGAGATGGATCTTTTTTTTTTTTTTTTTTACCGAAAAAGTTCGACTTTAAAGTCGGCTTGAAACAATCCCGGTATCCTCTTCTTCCTTTTCTACTTCTTCTTTGTCTGATTCTTCTTCTTCTTCTACTTCTTCTTCTGCGTCCGACCCCTAACCACTTTTTCTCCTCTTTATGGGAGAAAACCGTCGTTAAAATTCTGTCCATGTATATATTATACATATATGGGGCATTTCATACTAAATCGGCAACGCGCGAACCTCTTATTTATTTTTTGTTTTTTAGGTGAATTTTTGTCTGAAAATGTGTTAAAATTTTTTTTTCAAAACAGTATTTCAAATAGTTTTCAACATGCAATACCCAAACCACATAGATCTGGTCAATTTTTGACGGGGTTATATAAAAAAAAAAACGAAATTTCAATTTTTGTTTATTTTTCCAAAAATTTATATCTCATTAACGATTTTTTTGTTGTTTGATAAGAATTTGAATCGAATCAGAGAAGCTGATTTAAACGTCTTACTGGAAAAGCGGAAAAAAATTCAGCAACATCGAAAACGCGAAAGCTCATCGGGCTGCTCGCGATTTGACATGGAATGCCCTATAATCAGAAGTATAAACTGTCGTTTCTCTTTCGTATATTGTCGTTTTTAGCGTTATACCTTTTCCCGTGTATACCTGTACGTATGACTAACTAAAACTTTGTTTAAAAGTATACAGCTCGTTCATTCGTTCGTTCGTTCGTTCGTTCGTTCGTGGTGCTTAAATAATTCAAAGAGCAAAAGCTTCTTGCGTTCGTTACCTACCTATACATACCTATACCTCGCTCTTTACCAACGACTACAACCGAGGTTTTTAGTTCTCATTAGTGACGGCTTAGGCAAGAAGAAGAAGAAGAAGTAGAAGAAGAAGAAGAACTCCGATCTCTCAACTTTCAGAACCCCTTTTCGTATCAGAATTACACTTTAAGTATACCTGGCAAAAAAAAGAAAGACAAAAAAGAAAAAAAAAAACGGGGGAAAAAAATTAGACGGAATTGGTATCTTGCTGTTTTTTTATTTTTTTATTTTTGGTTCATTTTTTTTTCTTGCGTAATTGATATATATGTATATATATATATATGTATATAGATTTGTAGAGGAAGCGAAAAAAAGGATATATCAAGCTTGAAGTATAGTATATATATATATAGGTAAGTGTACGGTATATATGGGATAGAGACTGGCTATCTCGCCTATCTCGTACGAAGGCGTCATTACGTAAATATTTGCCGTTCTCCGCCAGTCTCTTATCTTATAGCAAAGCTTACTGACCATATGCCAGGCTCTCACCCTCTTTTATACCTACATCCCCGCATTGCCTTATCCAGGATGGTGCGTGCGGTCACTTTTGGTTTCAGGAAATATACGCGGTTTATTAGATATCTACTACGCGGTGCAGAAGGGAGAGAAAAGGATGGAGTAAAAAATAGTAAAAAGTTACAAAAAAACCACTTTTACAATTATGACGAAAAGCGTCGTTCGTGGTAAGAATAAGAGCGAAAAAAAAAAAATGGCAAAAAATCTCCCTAGGAGAAACGAAAAGAAAAACGAGGTACAGAAAACTCACAAAAAAATCAAAAACAAAACTTCTACAATTATGACGAGAGGGTTGAAGTTTTCTTAAGAATTGAAAAAAAAGAAGAAGAAAAATTGGTCAAAAATCTCCTAAAAAAGAAAAATTGAAAAATATTGATGAAATGAAAGAAAGAAAGAAAAAGGGGGGTGCCAAAAATGACAAACGATGGTAAAAAAGTCGTGATATGAAAAGATAATAAGTGGTTTGTAAGCTCTCGAACACACAGCAATGCGCTGAGATTAGCCTCTGACTGACTGACTCTCTGACTGATTCTCGAACTCCGCATCTGCACCAACGACAAACCGCGCGTCAAGTCAGCGTATACGAGTACCTACGTATGTACATGTTTAGTTTTCGTTTGACATACGTGAAGATTTTTTTTTTTCGACTTTTGTGTCTTTTTTGCCTGCGTTTTCGTATACCGAAAACATCTTTGTCAGGGAATAAATAATCGGTAGGTAGGCACACACGTACATACCTATCTACGTCAAATTCAAATTGCTCTGCTTTTTAAACACAAAAACAGGATACAGACAATAATTAAAAAATGAATAAAAATTGAGGAAAAAATAAGAAACTCTACTGAAAAAATTAATTTTTGCTTCTATCGAGACGAAGGCTGATGATAATATTTTAGACGAGTTGATTTTTTCCCCATCTTCATTTAGATACGTAATAGAAAAAAAAAACAAAAGGAATGGGAAGAAATCTGGTCTACTTGGAGATTATTCGATCGTCAAAAAACTTGGCGTGGTACGAGGGGTGGTGCAGGTTCGGGGCTGACATATGGCAAGGTGTATTAGTCATTTATCAAAGATAAGTTACAACGATAAGTCAATCTCGTGGCCGTATCTTGTGAACACAACCGTTCGCCACTGACGTCAAAGACAAAAAAAAAATAAAAAAAATAATAATAATACAAAAAAATGAAATAACCTCGAAACTTGGATTTAACGCCGAACTCGGTATACTCAGGTATGAAAAAAATTACTATCCTCCCTTTTTCTTTTGTTTTTGGTTTCGTTTTTATAATTTATTGATCGGGTCCTCGGCGTCCAAGAATTCTTTCTCTTTGAGCCATTAACTCATCCTGGGTAATTATCAATTGGAGCCTATGAGCGTAGGGGTGACGTCTCATATTTTCAGGACATCTAGTTCCTAAGCGGCACTGATAGATGATCGGTTTACACATGTGAAACAGAGAAATGAAAATGACATTAACCGCACTTGCGATTTATTCAATCAGCGAATATGTTTCATTCTTATAAATTTTTTTTTTTTCTTTTCCAACAAGAGAAAAGTCAATTGATTATTAATCGAATGATGAAGCGTTCGACACGCTGTTAATAATGATAATAAATCGCAATCGTTCAGATTCTGAGAAACTTGAAACTGCAAAATTAAATATTCTTAATTTTTTTTTTATTTTTCTTTTGTTCATGTACATACTGACCGGATCTCCGTGTCGAGGTTGAGCAGTAAATGCTGCGATAACAGCTCCGATGCCCATTGCGATACCGGCTACTGCCATACCTCCAGCGAACACCACCAGGCTAGCCATGTCTAAGCAGAAATTCGTTGGTTCTTTTTCTGAAATGTAAGAGAAAATAGAAGAAATTACTTGAGATAAATTTTCGTTATTACGACTCAAATTCAACGTTTTCTTATCGTTAGTAATTGTATATATAACGTCTACATATTAGCAATAAATTGGCCACAAAAATTGATCGATTTTAACGCTACGATTGGAATGATAAAAATAACAAAAACTACCAATACTCACCTAAGTGTAGTTATTTAGTATATTATATATCGTTTTATCCTTATTTATAGAACAGAATGAGCGAAGTATGTTTCTCCGTTGATCAACTCGACCTGACTCGACCACTCGGGATATTGACTCATTTACAGAAGATCTGATGGCATGGAGAGAGAATGGCTAACAATAAATGTATGTTTCTTTGTGTCTTATGTATACACGGTGAATTTTTGTTAATCTACATTTGCCAAAAACCAAGAAAAACAAAATAATCATAATAATAATAATAATAATAATAATAATAATAATAATAATAATAATAATAATAATAATAATAATAATAATAATAATAATAATAATAATAATAATAATAATAATAATAATAATAATAATAATAATAATAATAATAATAATAATAATAATAATAATAATAATAATAATAATAATAATAATAATAATAATAATAATAATAATAATAATAATAATAATAATAATAATAATAATAATAATAATAATAATAATAATAATAATAATAATAATAATAATAATAATAATAATAATAATAATAATAATAATAATAATAATAATAATAATAATAATAATAATAATAATAATAATAATAATAATAATAATAATAATAATAATAATAATAATAATAATAATAATAATAATAATAATAATAATAAGAAGAAAATCGTTCATTTCTTATACTGACTTTCGTCGGGGTTTCCCGTCCCGTGAATAGTATATGCGTATATATTTACAATGATTATTATGAGTTCATGAGTTAGTCAGGAAATTATTAATACGCACAAAATGTGATTCCTTGGAAATATATATACAGGATGGTTCCATCCCGAGAGATTGATGACCCGCGGTACTGGCTGCTATGCAGGTTGCATACTCAGGACATGAAACTATATGAAAGCTTGTCTCGATTTTGACTGTGGGCCTCTGCATTCTCCTTTACGAGTTGGGGGATTCTTTTGAGGGTCCCAGCAATGACAAGATCTGCTGCAAAAGAGTCTGCCTTGAGAATTAAAAATAAAAAAAAAATCCACTCTTTGAGTCAAGTAAAGGACCACTTTGCTTTTTGGAGAAATCCTCACGTATATAGACTTTTTTTTAACTATGATTTGGGCAAATGGATGCATTTTATCAACGAATAAGAAAATTCTCCTGAATTTAGGCAAGTTGTACTTTTTTTTTGTTCACGTACTGTCGATAGTTCCAACTTCCAAAATTAGCACAAAAAGATGATCGTTGGCTTTAAGAAAAAGAAAACAGAAGAAAAACAAATGGCTAAAAAATCTCCTCAAGAGAAACAAAAAGAAAAACGAGGCACAGAAAGTGTGCCCCCAAAAAATCAAAAAACTTCCGTAATTGTGACGAAAGGGTTGACGTTTTCTTAAGAATTGAAAAAAAAGAAGAAAAAAATCGGTCAAAAATCTTCTGAAAAAGAAAAACCGAAAATATTGATGAAACGAAAGAAAGGAAGAAAAAGGGGGGTGCCAAAAATGACAAACGATGGTAAAAAAGTCGTGATATGAAAAGATAATAAGTGGTTTGTAAGCTCTCGAACACACAGCAATGCGCTGAGATTAGCCTCTGACTGACTGACTCTCTGACTGATTCTCGAACTCCGCTTCTGCAGCAACGACAAACCGAGCGTCAAGTCAGCGTATACGAGTACCTACGTATGTGCATGTTTAGTTTTCGTTTGACATACGTGAAGATTTTTTTTTTCGACTTTTGTGTCTTTTTTTGCCTGCGTTTTCGTACGCCGAAAATATCTTTGTCAGGGAATAAATAATCGGGTAGGTAGGCACACACATACATACCTATCTACCTCAAATTCAAATTGCTTTGCTTTTTGAACACAAGAGCAGAATACAGACAATAATTAAAAAATGAATAAAAATTGAGGAAAAAATGAGAAACTCTACTGAAAAAATTAATTTTTGCTTCTGTCGAGTCGAAGGCTGATGATAATATTTTAGACGAGTTGATTTCTTTCCCATCTTCATCTAAATACATAATGATAAAAAATAAAAAAATAAAAAGGAATGGGAAGAGATCAGGTCTACTTGGAGATTATTCGATCGTCAAAAAACTTGGCGGCGTACGAGGGGTGGTGCAGGTTCGGGGCTGACATATGGCAAGGTGTATTAGTCATTTATCAAAGATAAGTTACAACGATAAGTCAATCTCGTGGCCTTATCTTGTGAACACAACCGTTCGCCACTGACGTCAAAGACTTGGTAATAAAACCCTTGTTAATTGGTAGCGATAATCGATCCTCGATTGGGGATTCATTGTCCAGTCAAAGTTCAGTCTCGAACGAAAAGATCCAGTCGATTTTCTTTCATCATCCCTTAATATCCCCGGAAAAAAGTTCTGAATTCTAATATTCTGAAATTCAAAAAAATTCGTAACCTAAACCTTGCCCTGATTTTTCACCGATATCTTTATACTTACCTATATTTTTATACACAGCTTCATCGATTCAATCCTCAAGCCAGTTAAATATACAATGAGTAATTTTTTTCATATTTATTTTCAAAGTATAAAATGACAAAAAATTTGTACAATATATATCAATAATACATGTACATATGCATATACTAAGAGTCTCATATAAGGGATACATAATATACGAATGTTCAAAATAGTATCATGAAGAAGATAATTATAAGCAGTGAAAAATTTATCACTTATGCATTTTTTTTTTTTGGTTTTCTTAGATCTCGTTTTGGCTATTTTTATTGGTCGGTTCTGTTACTTGAAAAAAAAAAAATCTTCTCTCTTTTAGCCATTTTTTTTTTCTTCTTTCTTCGATCTCGTTCTGATAATTTATGGTAATCGGATTCCAGTTTTACGAAGGTTGGTTCTTCCCCTTTGTAGATCGTCAGCGGTGATTATCACTTGGCATCTTCCAGCGTAGGGGTGACATGTCGTACCTGAACAACACGAGACTGCGGACCTTCCGGTGCACTAAAATCGGTACATATGACAAAGCGTCAAGAAAAAAAAAGACAATAAATAAATATATAACAAACTAAATAATCTCATAAATTATTTTTTATTATTTATGATTATTATTATTATTGTGTATCATTTTTGTGTATCATTTTTTCACTATCTCTCCCAAAAACTTCTCCATCAAGCATATATATAAACGATCATCCCTTATAGCTCCAGATTATTTGCGATAATTGGTTATTCCATCATTATTTCTATTTTTGTTTTTTTTGTAAATTGTATATATTTTATTTATCGCTAAATATCATATATTATATATTATATATTATATAGTATCAACGTGCAAAATTTATTGTATAATCTCAATATGCATGATAAGTATATATTCTAATCTTTGATAAAGCGTTTGATAAAATTAGTTGTTCTTTTTGTTTATTAATTAAATTAAATTAAATTAAATTAAATTAGTGCATGATGATCATATCGTTATTTTTTTTTTTTTATTCTATATATACCTATATATATATATATATATATATATATATGTATTTTTTTTTTAATACTTTGAATATAGCTTTTGGTTATTTTATAAGCGATTATAGAGAATTATCGTTAATTGATGTATAAAAATGATGGGGTTGGATGGCCTTCATAGATGATATCGCAGTCAATGATCGAACGAAGAAATTCTAGAAGTTCGATTTTTCATTCCATCCCTCCGATAAATATATATACTCGTAATTCAAAATTCCATGCACCCTTCCGGAATAAAAATCTTTAGCTCTATCCCTGCCGGCTAACGCAGTGACCCGCGTAGAAGTTGCACCAGAGATATGGACAGCATTCGTCACTCACTTGGCACTACGGTTTTTATCCACTCAATATGGTTTTGATATTTTGATTTTTTTTTTCTTATTTTTCATACATATAAGCGTATATTCATGCAGATATATCCTCAAGCCAGAGAAAAATAATAATATAGCTACAATTATAGCCGATTAAAATTATGATGATAATTAATCGAAGCGAAACAATAATTGAAAAACAAAAATAAGATAATTATTTATCGACTGTTGGTCGTTCTTTTTTCCCCTCTTCTAGGTGACACGATATTTTATTATTTTAATAAGATAATTTTTTTCAAAGTTTAGGTATATACAATAATGTTATAAATGTTATATAAAACAAGAAATAGAGAGTCAAGGTCTGGGTTTTATCACATGAACAAGATGTATTTGTATGTATGTATGTACGTACATATACACACATAGATAGCAAATGAATAACAATTATTATTGTCACTATGAAGAAGATTATAAATTCGAATTATTTTTGTTTTTCGATTTTTGTTTATTAAGCGGTTGTTATTAGAAGAAAGAAAAAAGCCAATCGATTATAGTAATTGATCAACAAATCGTCCGACATGCTGTTAGTAACAGTAATCATAATAATAATAACAAAAAAAATTACAATTAATTCAAATTTTGAACAAATTGCAATTGTATTAAATTTCCTTCTTTTCTCTCTCTCTCTCTCTCTTTTTTTCACTTTTTACACTCTTTTTTTATGTACTGACCGGATCTCCGTGTCGACCGCAACTTGCAGAGCCTATTGAAGGAGCTTGGGTTCTCGCGTTCCAGGCTTTTGCAGGAGATGCTGAGATGACAGCAGCTCCGACGAAAAGTGCGATACAGATGAATATCATAAGTTTAGCCATGTTTGAGCAGAATTTCGGTTATCTTTTTCCGTTTCCTGAAACATAAGACCAAATAGAAAAAAAAATCGAAAAAAAAATAAACCATATCTACACAAGTAAGAATCTATATATACATATATTTATACCTATACATTAAGGTGTGTCATTTTGGGGCAACTTTTTTTAAAACTAACAAACTGGTTGTATTCTTGCTGGAAGATCAAATGAGAAGCCTGTTAAAATTTGAGATCTTAATATTAATATTGAGAGGTGCCTCGTCGCGAATTTCTATTTCCCCATTTAAATAACACGGGAAATGTTCTAGTGGTACACTTCAATTTTTATATCTCAAGTACTAATCTACCCAGAATAATTCTGCATAGCTACTTTTGTTCGAAATTGAACGCTCTACGAAAAAGGTCTCTTGGTATTTTTCGATAAATCTGACTATTTCCAAGTTGTTTATTGGTTAATTGACCATTGATAGCCAACAACCAGCTTGGAAACGGCTAGATTTATCGAAAAATACCAAGAGACCTTTTTTGTAGAGCGTTCAATTTCGAACAAAAGTAGCTATGCAGAATTATTCTGAGTAGATTAGTACTTGAGATATGAAAATTGAAGTGTGCCAGTAGAACATTTCCCGTGTTATTTAAATGGGAAATATATATTCCCGACGAGGCATCTCTTAATATTAATATTAAGATCTCAAATGTTAACAGGCTTCTCAATTTAACTTCCTGAAAGTATACAACCTGTTTCTAAGTTGAAAAAAAGTTGCTCCAAAATGACACACCCTAATATACGTACTAATTCCTTTCACCGAATGTTAAATTCGCTAATTCACCTACACACGAAAACCCACGGAACATATAATATACAGTTTATATTTGGTCAGAAGTTTCTCGAATAATACATATACATATACATACCCACGTATATTTTTATAATTCGTATAAACTATATCAAATCGGATTTAATTATATAACTGTCTCGTCACTAAAATATAAATCCACTGCGTAGTATATATGTATAAGCTATACAGGATACTGTATGATATCACACGATTCTTAAGACTTTATGTATACATCCGTGGTATATAATACTGACAACGGAAAAATTCATTCAAGAACTTATATAGTTTACTTTATATACGCAGCAAGTTCTAGTCATATATGTATATGTATAGGTGTACATTCATACATATTGTATTATATGTACAGTTTCGCGATAACTTTTCGATATTACTCGCGATGAAAAAATTTTCTTCATTATTACGACTCAATTCCAAGGTTTTCCTATATCGTTAGTCACTATAGGCTATATTATACTACGTGTACCACATAACGGCTGTACATATTATGAGCAATAAATTGGCCATTGTTCATTCAGCTCTAATATATAACAACTGCAATGAAAATAATAATAATATTCATACTCACGGTTTTATATCGTATTTATGTATTAGAAAAAAAAAAACGAAATTGACCGAAGTAAGCTTCACCGTGGATCAACTCGGACTGACTTGACCACTCGGATCTTGACCCACTTATAAGAGGCTGAGTACACGGAGAGAATGAGTAAATGTGTGCATGCTCGTGTACGTGTATGTGTCGAACGAAGTGTATATAGACTGTGAATTTTTTTATGCAAAGTTTATAATACTTGTGTGTGTGTGTGTGTAATTGTTTATGCATTTGTTTGCGTGTATAGTATATGTATCTGTAGCCATAATCATCGCGTTTTCTGATATCAAATCTCACTGTACAAGCTTAACAGTACCGTATGCTAACGCCATGCACTTATACAATTAAACGGTATTATTATAGTGACGCACTGCTACCACAAGAAGAAGAAGGGAAAGAGAAACTGAGAGAAAGATAAATGTATTTATGTATATACGTGTGTACATGTGTTTAATGATATATTCGAAGAAATTTATTTACGCAAATAGAGTATATATTGTTTATCGAACAACGAACAATAAAAATTCCCAAAATTTATCTTTCATTTTTACATCGATACAGATAAACGATCGAGACGTCACTTGTCGTCAATTATTTTTATCGTTTAAAATTCTTTCGCGATTTTCTTAAACGTAAAATTTTCCCGAGATGAAAAGGTAAACGAAAATCGTCAATTTTCTACATCATAAATATTATTCCTCATTTTTTGTTCAAGTAATTATTTTAAATTTGCGTTCAAATTTGCGTATAACAAGGATAATTAATTTTCCGTCACTTCTTCGGACTCAACCTATTCGCGGATTTATCCCCTCTCTTTGATTTTTTTTTTTTTTTTTTTTTTTCTTACCCTGGAAAAAGAAATGAGCGAATTCCGCGAACTTGTGTCACGCGCAATTATTATTCAGTCAATTGAAACCGATAGGTAACGAATAACAACGATCCGTGCTGTTTTTCATTGTCTCGTATTATAATTTTTATAATAATTATATAAAATTTCTGTAAATATCATGGATCCCTTTAATTTTTTTTTTTCTTTATTTTCGATACTCGACGTAGTAGTGGGCTCGATCTTAATTATTATTCACAGACCTCGTTCATTCATTAATTATATTATACCATTTATTTTTGGTTAGTCAAGGTTCGGATAGATCGCCTTGGCTCGTATTTGTCCGCCTACGACGATCACTGACCTTTAGCATCGGGGCAAAGACTCTCAAAGATAATATAACAAAACAGCTTATATATATATTTATATATTTCCAATGATTATTATATATATACCTCAGTGAAGAAATAATGAAAACACACGAGACGTTGATTCATTGGCAGTACATTATTATTGTCAACACAGGACACAATGGATTACGAAGAAGCGGTTAATCACCAACGTTATATGATGTCTGCATCATAATAATCGTCGTTCTTTGTTGTATTTTTTTATTTATATCTCACTGTAAATTTACAACTTTCTTCCCAAAAAAAAGAGACCATATAATGATCCTCAATTTTTTATCCTCAAAACGTTAATTTCCAAAAAAGAATCTCTTAAATTTACGATTCTGAATTTTCATCAATTACGATACCTTATCTTGAGATATTATTCCTACTTTGATACCTATTCTTTTTTTCAGTTCTCTAGTACCGATACTGATCCAAATTTCCGACGATAATTATTGACTGTATAATTTATCGATACGAAGAAATTTAAAGCGTTACGAAATTCCCGCGGACGTTTCGTAATTATAAGCTTCTGGTGTATATCGTTTGACATTTATTAAACCGTTGAGAAAAATATTTCTTAGAAATTAATCTCTTATATGGGTATATGTATAGGTATATATGTATAACACAGACGTGTGCCTTTGTATATTATTTATTCATTTTTTATTATCTTTATTTACTAGCGTGTTATACATTATTTATTTTATATAAGAGATTATCGAGTCTAACTGTTTTTTTTCAACTGTAATTTGAAAAAAAAAATCGGTAATTAACAAGAAACGAGATAACGAAAAATGAAAATATATATATGTATATGAAATATATATGAATTTTGTTTTCGATCTTTTTTACCACAGAGATAAATGATATATGTGTCCACGTAAATTATGTAATCTCTCGACACCCTTTCATTTATCGAGTCACGTGGCTGCGGGGTATATCGCGCAATCCGTTCCTTATTACTTCCACATGCACTTCCGGCTCGTTTCCTACGCTAACACCTAGCTTCCGGAACACGCGAATCTACCCCGAGTAGAATATGCATTCAGATACCACTAATCAACGAACATGCCACGTAATTTTCTTGTCAATTGTTCGCTTTAATTCGGGACTAATTGGAGTCTGAGAAATTCGGGAGAGTTTTATTTTCAAATAATTGGTACGAGTCAATTTAAGTATCCATAAAAATTTCTGTTCAAAAATTCACTTTGTATCAATTTTTTTTCATAAATTTTTCATAGCCCCAATACGAGAGTGGAAAGTTGATAAAATTTCTTGTCATTTAATCTTATCCTCCTTTTCTCCGGTTAGACCGTTTTCGTATTTTATTCATCGGATCCTCGGCGGTAAATCGGAAAATCGGTAAATCGCGAGCGATCCGAGCGGACATTTAACGTACCATACGAAACGTCATCCCGAGACATTGATGACCCGCGGTACGAGCTGCTATGCAGGTTGCATACCCGAGACATGAAAATTTTTTTGAAGAAAAATCAAAAGTCGTATCAGCTCCGAATGATCTGTCATTAAAAATAAGAACATAGTCGTTCGGGGTGAAAGTCCTGTTTTACTTATTTTGCTTAATTTTTTTTTATTCAAGTTTGATACATTTGATATAATCGGAATCAAGGAGACCTCGATCACATTCCGACCCCGTAAACCTGGTCCATCTCTCTGGAATTCTTTCCAGATTATTTATTATCAAATTTTTATGTTTTGTACTTACGGGTTCGTCGAGGGTTTGGCAATCACCCAGCGCTTCCAGGGACAGCGATGATACGCCACAGACGAGAAGAGCGACGAAGACGTTGACCATGAATTTGGCCATTGTGGAGCATCTTGTTTCAAATTTTTTAATCAAAGACAAAGCTTAGAGATAATCGTGGCTGAAGGCTCGCCTGTAAATATCCAAATCAATTTCGATAAATTCTAGTTACATTTTGCAGTAGGTTCACCTGTCTGCTCTAAACACGGGGAAAAATTAATCGATCGCATCAATTCTCGGTCAGACTTTCAGGGATTTCTCGCCACCGTTCCCCAGCGCGATCACAGATGTGACTGAACCGTTTCGAACCTGTTAATGGCGACTTTGAACCTTTTTTTTTTTTTTTTTTTTTTTCCTTTATGGTTATCTCCTCTTACCGAGGAATGTACCAACGTACTCTTTTTTTTTTTAACTATATGTATATCTACTGGCAGTTGGATATAGAAACACTCGCATTCGCACGAGGGACAAGGGAAAACTGCCGAACTTTGAACCTTGAACCTGTTTTTCTATCGCCGTAAGAATATCGAGGAACGCCGACAATATCGAGTACGATACCCTCTTACTCGGTATTGGGTGGAATAATTTCGCGTGGATCAGTGCCTACCTAGATCGATACAATCGATCGTCACGCACCGTTACGAATCCCTGATACTTACCGATCGAAACCTTTTTCTGATAACCGAGGTACGTAAGCTTTTAGATCTGCAGTTCCTCTAGGGATAAATTCTAGCTTATTTCACACAATTGATTCTCACCTTCTTATAAAAAACGGTGTAATTTAATCATCGGCTAACGCCTATTAAGTTGTGCCTCGTGTAACTAATTGTTAAGTACTCGGACGTCAGTCTCAGTCTTTACTCACGATAAGGAGAATGCTTCATTCGAATATTAATCTATCACACAATTCGTTAGTCTTACAAGTCAAGCGGACAATTACATTCAACAGTGAATCAAAAGAAAGATTCAAATTATCCATGAAATGACTTTCGATCGTCGGTTCTATAGCTAGAAAAATTCTCTTTGGTAGTAGTAATCTTGGACACTATCTAGAAGGAAACGAGCGAAAGGATTTGGGATTCAGATGTAGGATTTCTTACTTGAAGTATCGGTGTAAGGGTAATTCTTTATTTCATATTTTTATTGGTCACGGTATAATAGGAATATTACAAACAACAACAATATCAAGAAAAAACGAGACGAAAATCGTTGCACATTGATCGTTCTGCGTCAGTAGAACCATCCGAGCTGATTTTTCCTGAACGAAGAACATTCGTCATCCGAATGGTTCAAACGGACCATCTACGCGGGAGGAGTTCTATTTCTATGACCTCGGCGGGCATGCATACTTTCATTTCAACAAAGTCGTCACATGACAATCCCGAACAACAATCGCTGTCATAGTCACACTAAAACGGTAACATAATTTGCACAATTAATCGCAATTTGAGCCTCGTGACGCAGTGCTTAGAAGTTTGTTCGTTGCCAGAATTATAGGCTTTTATACTGACCGGAAAACCGAGTCCGGAGCACCTCAGAGAACCACTGCCCCTTTCCACCGGTGTCGATAAAACGCCGACGACGATTAGTGCGAGGCAGATGAAGATCATCAATTTTACCATTGTGCAGCTCCTTGCCTGTAAGATGAAAGTCAAAAGTCAGATGGGCTCCGAGTGATCCGTTGTCGGTTGATTTTCATTTTCCTGAGAGTACGCGGGCAGGTGTAAAAGTTTAAGAAAATCGATTTCAAACACGAAAGAAAAAACCATCTCGTGGCAGTTTTATAAGACGTGAAAAATTCTTTTTTTTCAGTAGCATTGGCAAATTATCGAAGCACATTTGATTCTTGAAACGATTTCGATCGAGAATTTATAAGAACGGGAATAGAATACTCACTAAAATCTTTCCAGGCGAAAACTCTGTAACCACTCGACGGATCGACTCCAAATTGCTCTTTCCAGCGTATTTTTAACGTTTATATTGAAGCATTATCTTACTCAGTTGCGCATCGCGAGACGAGGCAAGGCTTGGCTTACGTAGACTCTCGATAACCCTCGACCCCGGCCGGGTATTCCCAATAAGTATAAATACACATGTTCGCAGAAATTCTTCTCAATGACATTCAAATTATCTTGTCTTATAGGTTCGATTATCGATTCGTTATTACGAATCAATATACCCACTAACACGAAGATAAAGTATACAAGTTCTATTATCTATTGGAAAATTTTTCAAATTGACTGAATGATACTTCGAAATAAAAAAATTAAAACACCGAAGCTGTGCGTTATAATCGTTAAGAAATTGTCTTTCAAAAAATATCACGTCAATTCCGAACCGATGAAGATTATTATCCGCAGCTTATTTAAAGCCGGGTTATCCGGCTCTTTTGACTCCATCGACAGATCGAAAAAGCCGGCTCAAAACGTACTCCCAACACTAACAAATTTCTTTTCAAGTAATTACTATGCGTATCTTGAAGACGATATGACCGTATGTCGTAAGGACAGCTATTCGCTTGAAAATTGTTCGTCGCCGCAATACGCAATGTGGATATAAAAAAGTCAGCATCACATATCAAAGCTTGTCTTTTATTCAAATCTTTATCTTCTTATTTGGATTCGTGTTTTTCACAATACGTAGACATTACAATTGAGGTCTGATTCATCCGTGCTTGGCTCGACCTCTGTAAGGCATGACGCAGAAAGTACCAATCGGACGACCGTCCGTCATACACGTTAATTTTTGATCGCAGCAATCGGCTTTCGAATCGCACTGGAAAAAAAAAAAAAAAAAAAAAAAATATGAACAACAGTCGTTATTCATTCGATTACAAAATCGTCCAAATTTTTACTGCTGAACAAACGTTCGAAGAATAATTTCGAATAATTTTTTCAAACTCGATAAAAAAAATTATTTCTTATCACTCGAATCCGTGATTGTACTCACTTCGGCTCCCTCCGCTGCACAAGCATCGGTCGTTCCGATGAACGCGGATATAGCCGCAACTAAAATAAGAGCCATAAAGATGTTCTTCGTGGATTTCGCCATGGTGCAGCGTCTCTTTTTAATTTTGGAAACCAAAGATCTGTGAAACGTGAACCCTGGTTTTCAAAAAAAAAAAAAAAAATTTATCAGCTAATAGAGATTCGTGGTTATTTCAACGTCTCAAACTCACGCGAGAAATTCGTTTTCTTCTTTTCCAGGAAGTTCTGGAAGTTTCCGAAGTTCCCTGTCTCCAGGCAATTCAAATCGAACCGACCTTCTATACTCAAGTGACACGTCGAAGTCTGACTGAGCTTACCCGAGGAAAACTGCACGTGCCTAATCATCGTATTACAGGTAATTATTCACTTCGACAATGAATCGGCGTTAGGTGATATCGCCGATTAACAGCAGTTTTACGTTTTCGACTAATTAGCAAATATACTCGTGTAACAGTAAAAAAGTTATAGACATCGCCAATGTGGAAAAAGCGATACCAGGAAAAGTCGTGCGGCTTTTGCATGAAAAATTCCTTCGAGTCTGGAAAAAAAATATGCTTCCGATCTTCCGAAATGCTTCACCGATTTTCTATCGATAAAGGAAAAAAATAAATAAATAAATATACTGGGAACCTATATTCACTTGGGATTTGATTTGGCAGAAAAGATCATCTCTGTGTCATTGAATAAAAAACCCAAACAATGATAATCTCTGTGATATTCGATCAAAATTTTACTTTATTTCGAATTTTGTCGAAGGACAATAACAATAGTTTCAACAATAAAAGTATTTCGTAAGCATAGTTATCGATACTCGACGTGAGGGAATGGTCCAGCCCGATTGTTCCTTCCGTATCTGTCGTCCTACGAGCATGATTTCCAGAACAAACCCCTTCTACACTTGTTAGAACAGCACTCGTCATCTTCGCTGCACTGTAAAGAAAATTATTGAACAATCAGTCGAATGGACGATAAATATTTTCTATATGGGGCTAACAGCCGATTTATACTCACGTAATTACCGAAACTACCACAAGCATCGGCCGTTCCCATCAATGCCGATATAACGGCAACGACGAGAAGCGCCATAAGGATGTTCTTCATTATTTTCTCCATTGCAAATGGTGTAGGTGGTATTATTTTCTAAAGACGAAATTCAAATACAAATTTATTGAATGCAAACGTTAATCTTTGTCGTCAGATTATCACCGATACTCACTTGACGAAATGTTCGTGTGGCAGAACTCGTTGGCTCTTTCAGCTGATGAACTCGGACTAATTTCTCGGTGCGATTCTCCGCCTATTTATAGTCGAATTGGTCGCAAATCTAGCTGAGTATTGATTACTAATAAATCATCGCGAGAACGGGGATTACCAAAACTTATCCATAGTTTTGAACAAATATGACGCACAAATAACGAGACAAGTTATATTATATTCAGATGCTTGTTTTTCCTACAGATGTGCGAAACGGGGGCATCTACCGACTCCGCTATCAACCTGACAAGCCCCGGGGACTTACCGTGTACCTATCGCAATGTCGATACACTTCAGCCGTTTCTTTGACCCACAAGTAGAAAATATTTTTCTGAACTTTAAACTTCTTTCTGATTAGCGTCCCACTTTCAAAAGGACGCGCCTAATTTTCGTGTCCCTACTGCTTAGACCCAGGCTTGGATTTTTTGAGCCAGTCTAAGAATCGGAATGTTCAATCGATTCGCAATCGGTTATTGGATAATCAGACTCGCGAATCTCGTACAATGAGAGACGCGTTCAACCGTTAACAGCAAAAAATCGATCAAAGATAGGAATTAGATGACAAAATAATCACCGCAAGAAGGATTTTTACTCGAGTAAGTTAATTGAACGTTTCTCGGCTAGAACGAGAGGAAATTTTCTATCTCGTCATTCGATGTACTAGTTGTAATATGACGTTGAAAACGAATGTGATGGCGAATTTATCAGATTATTATATAGAGATATACTTACTTGAAAAAATTTTTATTCGGCAATTTAGGAGAAACTATCGATCGACGATTTGCAACTGATTCGTGGACGCCTGTCTCATATCTCATTTGTAGTATTTCGGCCACGATTCATGCGAATTTCAAACGAGACGAATTTTTGGCAATCGTATTGGAATAAATTATTATTAAAAGAAAATAACGTGATAATGGAATAGGTAAACGGTAGAGAGACCACCGAATCATTATATCATGTATATTAGGGTGGGCCAAATGAACCGGATATTTTTTTTTTCAAAAGGCCCTTCCAAAAACTTGTTCTTTATGATCGAATAACAAGCCTCGGAAAATCTGAGCTCTTGATTTTAATAATCAAAGGTCGCTCATTGCGATTTTCTATTTGCCATTTGAATAACACGGGAAATGTTCTAGTAGCACACTTCGATTTTTATATCTCAGGTACTGATCTACTCAGAAAGATTCTTCGTAGCTACTTTTGTTCGATATTGAACGGTCTAAAAAAAAGGTCCCTTAGTTTTTTTCGATGAATACAACCGTTTCCAAGTTAGTCGTGGTTATTTACTATTAATAACGAATAACCAATCAATTTTTATTTTTTTTATTTTTCAATTGTTTTTGTCAAATTTTTTTTTTCTTCGTCAAAATTTCAGCGTATCATATCGGTATCTTTAGTTTTAGTCAAGTTCATTTCCTTCTATTTATGTATATAGTTTTTTGTCCACTTATTCATCAAAATTAACAGCAAGAAACGAAGTGAAAATAACCAGGTATATCGATGATCAATTTATCCATTATCATCTACCGTCCCCTCCTCGTGACTCTTTATTAAAGAATCGAATAATCGACAAGTGGCACGAACAACTTTCCTGCCAAAAATTTCAGCACAACTCCTCGGGTCAGATATTCTCCTGATACCAGGAGCAATTTTCGGCTTAAAATTTCGAAAATCCTAAATAACTTGAGCATACACAGACTCGCATAGAGACATACATTCCTACAACTAGATGCATGCATGCATTGGGACTGGGTGAGTTTGAAAACGCGCTCAATTGAGACTGGGTGAGTTAGGAAAGTGCAGTCCATTGGGATTGGGAAGAAAAGGCAATTTGTAATTATTTCTTAAAATTGAATATGTACCCATTGCATTTGATCGAGTCTCTTTATTTGCTATCTGACATACAATAGTTATCATTGATCAACGATCATGCCTAAAAAAGGCAACTCCACTTCCATTCCACCGTCCGATTATTTACGATAATACTTGTCTCGAGGAGTCCTCAGGGATAAGGGATGTATGTACCTGGGTTTTAGTGTGATAAGAATGATTGACAGGCCAGGGGACCGTCATTTCTGTGATATCCGATCAAAGTTTCACTTTATTCCGAATTTTGATGCCTTGAATTTTTTTCGTCAAAATATTTCGTAAAAGATTATCGATACTCGTTGTAAGGCGATGGCCCAAGCGGAGCTTCCACGATCCTCCAGTTATCTCACGAACATTGCTTCCAAAACAAACCACGTTTACACTTATAGCCAGAACAGCACTCGTCGTCTTCGCTGCACTGTAAGAAAATTATTGAATACTCGGTTAAGTGGGCAATAAATATTTTTTATGGGGCTAAGAAAAAAATGTCGAAGAACAACTCATTCGTATATACTAACGTAGTCATTGTATTTTCCGCAAGCATCGGCCGTTCCCATCAGTGCCGATAAAACAGCAACGACGAGTAGCGCCATTAGGATTTTCTTCATTATCTTTTCCATTGCAGAAGGAGTGGTGGTATTATTTTCTGAAAAAAAAAATGTAACTCAAATTAAAAATCGACGATATTGAATATCGAATTTTATCCTCAGATACTCACTTTTGGCGAAGTCTTCGTCCAACACAACTCCGTAGCTTCTCAGCTGATCAACTTGGACTGACTCCTCGGTGCAATTTCCTCACTATTTATAGTCCACCTGGTCTTACTTCCGGGTAATGGTATTACTTAGTAATACATTGCCGCGATGACGGGGATTACCAAGATTTATTTACAATGTGAAACAATCATGTTGAACAGATAATTATGCAAGGTAGAGTATATCTTGATGAAATTCTATTTCTTATCTATCAACGACACGAGGACTTACCTGCAATTACAATCGTCGTGATACAGCGCGGGGACTCACCGTCGCAATATCAATACACTTTCTCCGTTCCGATCATCCTCGGTTCGTGACCATACGCGACTGTGAGATAATTTGAAAAGAATTTAGAGTAGACATGAATATCTGGAAGAGACCGTGAAATAAAAGTCAAGGACTAGGACGTATGTACATCTTTTACACACGAGTAACCATTCTGTGCGCCATAACGAGGACACATTCCCGTTCGGATGATCACGAGAAAAGCAATATCGCCTTTCTGTCCTGAGTGTATTTGCTCCTCCTCGCCCTGTTTCATTGTAGACACCTACATACGTACCTCATACAACCCTGCATTGCTCGTTCGTATAACAGCGTCTTATTTTATTGCTGGTAAACATTATATTGCTTACGAGGGGTTCTTTCGTCGGTACGTTCTTTAGGTTCTTCGGTTCACGTGTGTAGAGATAAAATCCACTATCTTTGGCACTCGTTTAACTGCTAAGAAGAGAAACACCTCAACCGATCGAGCCGTTTACGTCTTTTTTTTTTCTCTTTTAACTGAAATTTTTCCATATCGAAATAAAATACGAAAATTAGAGACGTAGGATAATTCAGCGTGGTAGATGCTGGCGGCGAATCTTTCACCCTCTTAACTCCGGCGCGCGGGTGTGTGCGATACTCGGCGAAGAATTTAGAGACAAAATTTTTATAATTTAAAAATTTTTTTAGAGGCTATATACGAGGAAAGGAGTTAAAACGTTAACTGCTAAACGTAGAGGAAGAAGAGCACCGCAGCACCGCGCGGTTTCGGGTTGGTAAGAAATAAATAAAAATAATATATAAAAATAAGTGAACTGCACACTGCGGGTAGGTATAAAGTTTTGACTTCACGGGGTGGTAAAAATCCTCTTATTTTATTTATTTTTTCTTTTACCTCTTCTCTCTTATTTTCTCTTATTCTCTCTCCTTCGTTTATCTCCACGACTTTCCTGGAACTGAACGTGTATCGTATACCTATACGACGAGAAAGAAGGAGCGAAGGATGGAGGGGATAGAGAGACCGAAACTCCTGTGAAACCGTGTCATCCTCCCGACACTAAAACCTCCACTTTATTTCTCGAAATAACCTTTGTAGTGGCGAATTCTTAAATGTCTTTTTCCTACGGGGGAGTATCTTCCTGTGGGATACGAATATACACTCACCGCACCACACATACACGTATTTATCCTCGACGATACGCGACAAACCGTCTAAGCCTCGACGTTTATACAAACGCCAATTGTATTGTAACTCTGTATGTGCGTTTGTGTTTGTATATTTACGCGATTCCTCTCACGAAACGATCTTTTTCTCTTTTTTTTTCTTTTTCCCTTTTTGACTGTAGCCCCGTTTTTATTACAGAGACTAAATTTTGGTGGTGTCATAGTCGTCGTTATTACGCGATCGCCTCGCTCCTCTCGACGACAATGATCGAGAATTACGAGAAAAGAAAAAAGAAACTGTGGAAATAGTCATAATCTTCGAAACGAAGAAGTCGATTCTATTTCGAGACGTTTTAAAACGTTTTAAAAATTTTTTCGAATTTTATTGAAGATCACTTTTTTCTCTTCAATACCGAAACTACAATTTCGGAGATTTTAGAATCGGTGAAAAATCGTTCATGTGTTCGAAGAAAAAAAAAAGAAGCAACCGTTCTTCGATCTTGTATAATTTTTTTCGAATTTTGTATATATTTTTTTGGCTTGTTTTTGGGAAAATAAAAATCAGCATATTCTCGGGGATCCGGGGTTTCAAGTCGGATGAAAGAAAGAGCTAAACTTTTGATGGTCTCGATCATGTTTCCGGTTTACTCACTTTTTTTTTTTACGGTTCGCTTCGCTCTTCGCGCGGTGGAGTTGGGGTCGAAGAAAAGCCGAGAAAAACGGCTGCTACCGGCCTTTACGACTTACGAAGCTTTATTCTCTTTCCCAGTTTTATTTTATGATAGCTAGCCTACGAAAAACTAACCTTCTTTCTTTCTTTGACGCAGATTTGATTCAACTTGAGAGGCTATCTCACCGAGGCCATCAAACCGCATGCAATCTTCATGCACTCCACGCTATTACAACCCACCCTCGTATATACATACCTATATACTCGTACAAGTTATATAAAAAGTTTTTCCAAATTTTAGGACACCCAGAAAACAAAGAAAGAAACTAGACAACAAGTTGCAACGAATTTGAGAAAGAATTGACCGATTCGTGAATTTTTATAATAATTCCCAATTCCGAAACCGGAAATGACGGGGGTTAAAAAATTTTACCGACTCTTCGTCTCGGAGACTTTGATTTTTCGTATGAATTTCAATAAGATTGCTAAGCAGTGGACGCAGTTATAAGAATTATTTTTAAATTTGACACCCCTCCCAGGAGGATTTTTTCAAATTTATTAAACCATTTCACCAATTTCTTAGATATTGACGAACTCTGTATAATTTCCCGGCGCTTAATTACCGTCTAGAGAAGCTAGTGGCGATATAAATCTATTGTCATTGTGTTGTGTGTGTTTCTGCTGTCTTGCTTGCTAGCCGCGTTTTACTGCTCTCCAGGATCTATTGCTCTTCCTATTCTTGGCTAAAGGTTCTTGGTTTCCCCTTATAAGAGGAGGATGCGGGCTGGACAATTTGATAATTGGATCCAAGCCGCTGATTTACTGATCAAGGGACTGACCGTGTCCCCCCCACCCTCCCCCGCTATTTACCCCTAAACCGTGGACACCAGCTGAACACAAAATTTCATCGCTATCCTATATACCGAATTAGCTTAAGCAACTATCCAACTCCGGAGTTAGGAGAAAACTGACTGGCGAGAGGCTAGACGTGGTTTTATAACAAAGATTCCCGTTCGACTTTGCGACTAATTAATCGTTATTGAAGATGTTGTCATGCTAGAGCTTTTCGGATAGAAAAAAAAGTGTTTGAAAACAGTTTTTCGATCATATCTCGAGAATCCTTAACGATATCGAAATAAAAGTGGATATAACAAATAAAGATAATCAAATTCTCTATAAAAAAGATTTCATACACTTTCCCTCTATCTCCATAGGTTCCGCTGTATTTCGAGGCTGAAAATTTGAACATTTTTAATAATTTATTGAAGCACGTGATAATTCGTCAGAAATTCCGCGTTAAAATACAGCAAAACGAATCGAGATAGAGGAAAAATGTATTCTAGATTTTTTGTGGGGAATTTGATTGACTTCATTTTTGATTATTAACTTTTTCTCGATATAATGAACGGTTATCGAGATATCGTTGAAAAGGTGAACATTGAGTGGCGGATTTTTGCATTTATACTTATTTATCTTCTTTTTTAAGGAGAAAAAAGTTTTACATACATGTATAATATTTTCTGCATTAACGAAACTGCGTCGTCGACGACAAAAGGCACCCGTATACCTACCCCGCGAGTTTGCGTGAACAACAAAGGTACTTATTCACACGCCTTGACGTACATTTTAAGGGTTTTCTTTTTTAGGGGTAGAAAATACGCCCGGGGTCGAGGTTCCTCCCTGCGCGCTGGCCATTTCCTAGCAATTTCCTGGAGCTGTTTTTCACGTGAACTTTTGAACCTAACCCCCTACCCCCTTAACCCCCTTCTTTTAGAATAAAATATTTGTTAAGTAGCCACTGGACACTCTCGGCGACCACCTGACCGTTATAAATGGTTAGAAGAATCATCTCTAAAAATAAATTTCAACACTCTAGCCCTTTTATATACCTCTTTCCTTTTTTTTTCACCCCATCTCTTTGACTTTGATGCGTTTTCAAATTTTCCACCCCCCTTTTTTTTTGTTTTACCATTAGTTTTCTTTTCTTTCGTTATTTACGCTCACCACAATTATCCCATACACAATTTTCTAATTAATTTCTCCAACGATTTTCCACCCTTTAAACGATCGATCGGGCCACTAAGGGCTTCTGCACACTATGTGTTAGCAAACGCGGGGGATGTGTTTCGTTGGTTCTTGCTCCAATGGTCAGTCTTGTGAATTATGGGGACACGCGGATATATTTACTCGTAAACGAATATATCGAGGGTAAAATAGGGTGTGGAGTTTTAGTCCAAGGTTACAAGAAAATATACCAAACCACCAAAAATTCCCAACACATCTAAGTATATCTGCAAAAACAACTTCGTGTATCAGGTTGCCTATTTCTAGGCGTTATCTATAGTCTCGATTCAGCATTTTTGTAGGGAAAATTGGATTGACTAGAAAAAAAAAAAAAATTCTAAATCCACCCTTACAGGACAAAGTCTTCCGAATTTTTTTTTTGTGGTTTGAATTCTGTATGAAAACGAATAGGAATTTCTTTTTTCTTTGCTTCTTTGCAATTTTTTTACAAATTTTTTGCGGTCATTCTTTTCGAATTTTCTTTTCTTTTTATTTTTCGTTCTTCCGAACTGGCCATCGCGCGAAATCTCCACGCGATCAAAGAGACGGATTACAATACGATACAATTCCAAATACCTAAAAATATTCGGCTAACCAATGGTTCCATCTAACGGACAAAGAACGGACCATTATTTCGTAACTGGTGTTACTGCGCGCGCATTGTTAAATATTTAGACAAAATACTCCAGCAGGGTTTCACACAGGCTTGTAGGGGTTTGTGTCTGGTCGGGTCGGGTCGGGTCGGTAAGAACGAGAACCCAAAACCCCGAACCCAAACCCAAACTTAAGCGTCGTTCGATATCAAACTATAATATCACGTTGCAAAATTAATATGCAGAAAAAACAAAAAAAACAAACAAAAATCGAAATTAGATACTAAGAATCCCATATAAAAAATCAAAAGAACCAAAAATTATTTTTTGTATATAGGTATATATATTTTCACCGTATACGAAATAGAAAAATAATTTTCCCAAAAAATTCCTTCGGGGTTCGACGGGGTTGTGTTTTATATGTATACATATATACCTATAGATATAGGTATGTAAGGTATAGGTCTATATATATGGTTGACCAATCGATGGGGTGAGTTGGACGGTGGCGGTGTGTGTGGGGGGTTGAGGGGGGGGGGGGGGGGGGGGGGGGTATAGCAGCCCTTAATCAAGACGACAAGAGTGCTTGAATTTTCAATTAAAAAAAACCTGCCTTTCTGTTCGATCTTTCATTACGAACGATCTACCTACCTATCTACCCGAACCGTAGACGATATTAAATTAAAAGTATAGTAGATAGGTTGGTAGGTAGGTATTTGATGTTTTTGTTCGTCGAGCCGTCTAGCTCTATGGAACTCCTCTCCTCTCCTCTCTCGCTCTCTCTCTCTCTCTCTCTCTCTCTCTCTCTCTCTCTCTGCTGTATAGCCTGCAAACAGCATCCAGTGCAATGGTCAAGCAGTGGTCAGATATACCTGAATACATAAAGAAAAAAATAAAAATAAAAAACTGTCCCCTGGTATCACAGCTGAACCCCGCTTCAATATATATATACCAATATACATATGTAAAAAGACTTTATACTCGATTTGAGTAGAATCGTTTGATGATCGTTGTATACTTGATTATTTATCGATTCAAAAAAAAAAACAAAAAAAAAAAAAAACAAGAAAAAAATTTGGCAGATTTTTGTCAGAAATTAAAATTAAAAGTGATTATATGGTTTTATAGGTATAATATATACTTTATAATTTTGGTAAATGCGGTTTGTTATTTCGATATATAATATTATATATTTATATACGTAGGTATGTATATAACTATATCGCTAATAATCTGCAAATATTTACTCATTAAAATCTCTGCTGCTGCAACACGCATCCTGCAACTGGTGATCAAACAGCTATTAATTATACATATATGTATATACCTATATATATGGTATACTAAAGCGTTAGAAAACGTAGAGTTTTCAATCGTTTGTATCTGATGTTAAATCGTATATAAACGAATAACTAAATTTAAAGGAAAAAAAAACAATTAAAAGAAGAACTGAATACACCTCTTTGATCATTGATATGAAAAATAATGAATGAAAAAGAAGATTCAATACCTTCTTTTTTTTTTTTTTTTTTTCTGGTTCAGATATCGATTACAATTCATCGTCGATTTTCGTACTTGTGTATTATATGGGTGTGTATATGGGTTGTGTGTACGGTACAGGGTCGCCGGGACTACCCCATCGTTTTGATACGTAACCCCGTGTACATGTATATTTTGGTGTTTCAACCCCATCATGGTGAGCGGGAAATAATTTTTACACATCGAAACATCCCCGGAATCAAGGGAATACCTATATACCTATACGTATAGTACAAATGCACCCTGCAGTGCACCCTGGGCATTTCGACGCACTAAAACTAACGCATCACCGATAATACCATGGGACATGGGTCCTGATTGGGGTGCAACCTATGCAGTTTAATTTATGTTGCATCAGAAGCCAGTCGCATCGAACAATCCCGTTCGTCGGATATTATATGTAGACCCGAAAAAATTATTGCGATGCGTCGAGAAAACGAGAAAAAAAAAACGAAAAAAAAAAAAATTATTTGTCGTTCGTATAGTTTTTTCAATTTTTCGGAGTTTTTTTCATTTTTTATTCTTCTTCCCGTTTCGTTTGTTCATTTCGAGGTTTGTTCATGCGAGTGCTATCCCCGATCGTCTCGAAAATCAGGTGAGTAAAAAAAAAAAAAACAAGCTTTCAGTATTCCAAAAAAAAAAAAAAAACGTAGAAAAACGAAAAAAAAAAATTCTTTGAACTGTATTTAAAGACTGCAGAGATTCGTAAAACTGGATGTTACATCCCTGCACCGGGTCTTCTTACTCCAATATACATACATACCTATTTTCAAATATACGTGACTTGAAATATGATTATGATTAATGAACTTTCTTTCTAACGCGGAGAGGGACAGCGCAGCCTAGGGGTTTATTAACGACGCGTCGAAAAGTCCATCTCTCAGTCTACTACCGCTGCGGTGGGGGTGGGGTGGGGGGTCTAAAAAAATTTTATTTCAACGTAAAGATGAACTGAATAAGTAAATAAATGATAGACCAAAAGAACGAATGTTAATCGCGTCGATATTCTCCAAATTTATATAAAAATTAAACACATATTACCCCCCTTTTCCTTACTATTGTTTATCGCACATGTATGCATATCGTGAAATAATCGTATTGATCGTTTAATTCGACGCCATAAGGCGGTGGCGTCGTCTGGGTTTGAGCTGTAACCTGATAGGACGATAGTGTTGTATGATAATATGTACTCGTATATGTACCGGCCATATGGGGTCAATTAAGAAGGAAGGAACCCGGGTTCGAAGGTAAGAACCGTATTCCAGCAGGATGTGAATATCTAATATCGAGTTTCTTATTTGTTGAACGTAATAGTTTAGAAAAAATCTCGATTTCGAATCAGTTTTTTATGTTATTTATTTTTTTCCAATTTTTTATATCACTTAACTTACGTGCAGAAATGTACTATACCTACAAAACTTCTGTATACGGTAATAATACAACACCGTTTCTTCGTTTACACTTTCTCACGGTTAAACAACCCCGAGCTGGATACAGGGGGGCCCCCTTATTTCCAACAGACAAACCCGTTAATCCAGGACCGGAACTTCTTGAGAGCAAAAAATCTGGACCCCGGTAATTAAAATCAAATATGATATGTACCCGGGGGGTGACTAGGCGATGAGTACCTCAAGTAGCTCTGGTCAGTTTCTTGTCGAATAAATATCGTCAAAAATTGAATGAAAAGAAAACAAAAAAATTTAGAGGATAAGGAGATTATCGTGATAGGCGTTGGTCACGCGTATCCATGTATAATCCATTTTCATATACCGTATTGGTAGAAGATTAAAATCGTTGAAAAAAGAAAAAAGAAAGAAGAAGAGAAAGAAAGAAAGAAACACAAAAAAGAAGTGCAGAAGGTTCGTTTGAAAAATGGCGGAAAGGGGGTAAAAATTGGAGTTGTAAAGGCTGGAGAGTATCTATCAATGTGGGACGGGTCCATATATCTGTCCGTGTTCTGTTCGAACGGTAAATTAACTGACCATTCGTACGTACGACGGGCTACTATTACGATATTGACAATTCTTATACCGCCGTTGTTTACCTCTGTTTAACGTATTTTTCTCAGAGAATTGATGCCGAACGAGTTTTCGCACTACGTACCACGTACATACGTGTATAGGTGTACTGGTCGAGGAACTCGATCGAGAATCTACTTTTCCAATCCATTCGGACTTGACCGAGCTGCTGCATTTATATCGAAGAGTAGACCGGCTATCTGCGTGTATATGCGGGAATTTAATCTTACGATTGGAAACGGTTTTCATCCCTTTTTTTTTTTGCCATTAAACATTCTCACCTGCAAGTGTCCGAACCTTTTTTTAGTCAAGTGAATTCCAGTTTGGGACCCTTCAATCGTGTCAATAATTTTTGCCACGTGACTGGCGAGCTTCCCTGTTCAGGATTCCAGTTCGGGACCCTTGGAAATGGTCTCTCGGTGGATTATAGTCGCGTGCACATTGTTCCCCGGGTTCTCTGGGACTGGCCATAAGCCGTCTTCGCTTTAACGAGGAGAAGAATTAGAAGAAAAAGACGCATCTCAAACCATGTAACAAAACTTTATTCAAAAATTCGCACAAATCAACGTCCCAGAGCGAAGTTCGGGGAGCTAGCGGTCCTGAAGTAATATGATCCCGATTCGGGTACTTTAGTTGGTACATTTCCGCCCATGTATGTTGAGGTTGAGCTGCTGCATCTTGAGTATCTCCATCTCCTCCATGTTCTGCAAAGATGTCCGTAAAAACCAACTTTGGAGTTTATAGACTCGGCGAAGTACTCGTAGGCTCTGGAATGTGCGCAGGTACCAGCAACGTCAAGGCTACATCCAGCCTGGCTCGAACCACCGTTAGGGTAGAAGTCGATGTGGCCAATGGCTCTGTCCAATCCCAGTTTACCTCCGTTGGTGTGGATCACTTGGACGTTTGCAGCGTCCTCTCTGTCGACGCGATTTCCTGGGCTCGAGACCCAGAAGTAGGGACCGGCCGGGTCAAGGGCTGAAAAATATGAATAGGATGAGAATTTCGGGTTCTAAAAGGCGGGGGTCTATGTCATAGAGACTTCTCTCTGCTTGATATGAACACGGACGGTAACTTCGATGATGATTTAATGATTGATGGGGGATCGATCATACCCATCAACGCGTTCAGGCAGGTTTCCAATTTCACACTAGAGGAGATATAGTACTATACTAGCTCGCTGCATTCTGCTACTCGAGGCTGTGTGACTCTGATGCTGTAGGATTAAAATTAATCGCTTTGCTTCGCTACAACCGTCCGTATTCCTAGTTTCACTGTACTGTCATCGCTGCAGCAGTCAGTCTCCGCGAATTATATGTTTCGATTTCGCCGGGTGAGAGGTCGCTTATTAATTTCATCATCAATTTGGACCATTTGGTTTTTTTTTTTTCTTTTCAACTCACCCACGACGTAGCCCACGGTTTTCTTCGCGCGGAGACCGGATATTCCGGCTATGTGTCCGCCCAGAGAGTGGCCCACCACGACTAGCTTCGAAATGTCCATACCTCGTGACTCCAGGAAGTCGATCATCTGACCGATGTACGTACCGACGACCCTCACACGTCTTGCAGCGAAGCCGTAAGACCGTTTTGCGATCTTTGACCAGTCGACTACGATCACGTTGTGGTCACCGTTCTGTAAATAGGCTGGAAAATAACGCAATACAATTATAAAGAAAATTGGGAAACATGTTCGGTCATTTTTTTGATCATAACTCGAGAACCGTCAATGCTATCAAAGTAACACTTAGGACCGAAAATGAAGGAAATTAAATTTTCTATGAAAAAGATTCAACAAACTTTTCCCGTATCTTCATTGAATTCGCTGTATTTTAACATCCAAAATACAACTCTTGAAATTCCGTATCTTGTCCGTAGAATAATCGTTTATTCATTCAGCCTCAAAATACAACGAGACCAATGAAGATACGAGAAAAATGTGTTGAATGTTTTTCATAGGAAATTTAATAATCTTCAAGTTTGATATTAACGTTTGTCTTGATATCGTTGACGGTTCCCGAGATAACATCAAAAAACTACTAAACCTCGCATTAACTTTCACATTTCGATACTCAGACTATAAAATAATAATTTTTATTAATTACCATCGCGGACTAAGGTGCAGGCGTCACTTTCGTGGGAGTTGATCCATCCGTGAATAACAATTCGTGTTAATTTCTTGGCGTTCCAGTTGCTCTTGGTCAAAGTCTTTGCATCACCGATTATCAGTTCCTGAGAACTTTTTCGATTCTTTCGAGTGTAGAGATGGAAGAAAACGCGTTCTGATATCAGAGCTTCGGTCTCCTCGATCGTCTCGTCGTCAACTTCGTCGTTAATTTCTACCAAATTTCCGTCCTCATCCTCGAAGTGTATATCATTTTCGAATTCAACCTCCTGGGAATCTGCCTCGTCGTCAAAACCGTCAGGGTCAACGTTGCGGCGGACGATCCCGGATTGTACTGAAGTAAAATTATAAAGTTAAACGAGGGATTTTAGGGCTTAGGAAAAATTTTCAAAGATCAGAAGAAAAGGGTAGCAAAAACCTACCAACGGCGATCACGAGGATAAAAATTCCCGCGACTGAGAGGACCTTCATGATTACTTACTAGCAATTCAATAAGACCTCGATAACTGTATCAATCATAGAGCCAGTGTCGGTTTTTATAAAATCATTTGGTCCCCACGGATCGAGAATCTTGATCTTGGATCATTTTTAATCTGCGATTTGGTATAGATAATAAAATAATTACCTAGAAGCCAGCTGAGCCGGAGAGATGGACATTGATTAGAAGCTACACAGTTTGACGTGTATCTGACTTAATCAATCGATAGGAAACTTGGCGGTAAATAACGTCGCGAGTATCTCAAGCGATTTATATCCAGCAATCAATTTTTTTTTTGTTAACTCGACGCCGTGTCTAATTGGCGCAATCTTATCACCTATGTTTGTTTTTAATCGCAGATCTAGCAAACTAGAACAGCAAAAATACATATTCAATCGCATCCAACATCAAGCATCAGGGTCAATGGTTTTCGCAAATCATTTTATTCGTCTCGCAATTCATTTCTCAAAACAAAATATATAAATCAGCCCTTGGCATAAGGCGAGGCGGAGTTGGTGGTCAGATAATAATTCCCAGAAGCATCAGTGTCCAAAGTAGCGCCTCCCATGTAACTAGCAACATTCTCAGCACATGCCAACTCCTTGTAATCAGAATAGCTGCCGCAGCTATGTGCCACAAACTGATCACCGGTAGTAGCTATCGATTCTGCGAAGAACAGATATGCTCTCTGATGAGAGCAGCTACCGCTAAAGTCCCAATCGCAACCGGCCTGCCAGTCCCCACCGTTTGGCCAAAAGTCCGCATCTCCGAGGGCCGAGTTGTAACCCAAAAGCGCGGTGTTGGTGTGAACAACCGCGACGTGATCGGCGTCCGTGGATTTAAGCCGGGCATTTGAGTCCACGAAGTAGAACAGCGGTCCTGCCGGGTCGAGGGCTGAAAATTGGAGAACGAGGGAAAGTTTGATGCCGAAAAATTTTTGATTTTTAAGTTTCTGGTTTACAGAGAGAGGGAAGGCTCATTACCGACTACCGAAGGCACGGTGTTGACCGCACTTCGACCTCCCACGCCGGCTATATGGGCCCCCAAGGAATGACCGATCACTATTAAATCGTCAACGCTCATTCCCTGCGATACCAGATAGTCGATCATAAGTCCAATGTATTTGCCAACCGTCACTACCTTCGTTCGTGCAAAAAAGTAGCTGTATTTTGCGTAGGCACTCCAGTCGACACAAATAACGTTGTAACCTCCCTGGGCGAAGTAGGCTGCAAGCAGATTTATTATTAACGATTTTCGTAAAATTTTGACATTTTTTTTTCTTTCTTCGTGAAAAACTTTTTTTCTCTCACCATCGCGGATCGATGAGCACGACAATTTTTCCGCGGAACTTAACCATCCGTGAATTATGAAACGTGTCGGTTTACTAACGTCGAAATAACTCGACGAGAGAGTATCGTCGTCGTCGAGGTAAATTATCTGAGCCGTTTCCGGATTCGATATTGTATGGAGGTTGAAAATGACGTCCGCTTTTAATTCTTCCGAAGTACTTTCCGAATCCTCCGGTTCTTCGGTCTCGTCGACGATTTCGAAAACTTTACCATCTTCGCTTACCATTATCTTGTAGCTTCCATCGGCGTGGGAAAAACCGGCGAGGACTTAATTAGGAGGAAAAAATTACAGAAACGGATGAATTAAGAGGTTTGAAGTTTAGTGCGGTATGGGATACGAAATTTTTGTTTCTAGCAGATTTATTTACCAGCAGCGATGAACAGCAACACGATCGCGTTGGTCTTCAACATTTTTTAGACGTTTCAGTAACAATAATTGACTATTCGATGGAAGGAGAATTTATATATAGTCAGCAGAAGTCTGAAAAATCCAGGTGCCAATTATCTATAAATGTAACTTCGCTATCGATTTTTAAAAGATGAAAGAGTAAGGGGTTTTTTTTTTGTTTTTTTTTTTTTTGATTCTTTTGCGAATTTATTGCAAAACACCGGCTGTTATATCGCAAATCTATCTTAAATCTTATCTAATCACTTGAATTACATGCATCGCGTGATTTTTATACAGCTATATGAAGCGAGAACACGTCATATGAATGTAGAATAATTATAATAATAAAGATAATTATGGGACAGGGATTTGAATGGTATACATCGTTGCATGATATTTTCATACACTTACATTTATTCCATGAATATAATTTTTTTAACAATCGGGGTAAACCGACTCGCTAAGGAAAATCAAAAAAAGGACCTGAAAGAAAATTCGAAAAGAAGCGCAAGCAGGAAAAATAAAAAACTTAAAACAAAGAAAGAAAAAAGATGAACAATACGTTTTATCTTTTCCTTTTCTTTTTTTTTTTTTACTTTTGATTTTTTCGATTCTTAACCCATCGCGTAAGGCGATGCAGAATTAGTATCGACGTAGTATTTCCCGGATGCAACAGCGTCGGGATTAAGGCCGCCCAATGGGGTGAAATTATTCGAGTCGTATTTTCCTGCAGTGTAATCGGAATAGCTCTCGCATAAATATGCAAGAAATTGGTTTTCGGTATTAGTCAGCGACTCGGCTATATAATAATACGAACGACTGTGAGCGCAAGTCCTGAACAAGTCCAAGCCACAGCCGTTCTGTTTCGAACCACCGTTTACCCAAATATTAGAATGCCCTAGGTCTTCTTTGTGCCCCAGCCATCCTGCCGAGGTGTGAATCACCTGGACGAAGTCAGCGTCGGTTGATCTTAATCGCGCGTATAAATTGACTATGTAGAAAAGCGGACCGGCCGGATCCGCGGCTGAAAAATAACGAAATTTTATTCTCAATATTAGAAAGAAAAAATTTTTTCACAAATTTTGTTCGTTTTTTCACTCTCGCATTTTTCTTACCACAATGGAAAATATAGTAACAGCTTTTCAAGAGAGGAACTCTATTAATCGGGTGAGAAGCATCAATTTTTTCAGTTATTACCTTTTTTTTCTAAAAAAAAAACTCGTATTTTAAGATTCTCCAATTTTTCTCTGAACAGGTCGATGAGAAAATTCGTGAAAGTATAACATAAGGTGTGCTCTCTAAATAGAATCTGTGAATTGGCCAAAAAAATCGGCTGAAAACTTTCTTCTTCTTCAGAAAAAAAAAATCACGAAAATGATTCAGTTCAAGATACAACTGATGTATACAGGGTTGCCCCATTAATTCATTACCTATGATTACTGGCAGCGTGACTGTTGTACTCCGGCCTGCTATACCGGCCACATGAGCGCCCAAGGAATGCCCAATCACTATTAGATCTCCTATACTCACATCTCCTCTTGCAACTAGATAGTCGATCATCAATCCAACGTATTCACCAACTGCCACGATCTTCGAACGAGCGGTAATGTAATCTTTGTTAGTATACGAACTCCAGTCGACCACGATCACGTTGTAATCACCTACTTTGAGGTAGGCTGAAAAATGATTAAATCATTGTGAAAATTTGTTGAGTATTTTATTTCTTGTTCTTTCGTTTTTCGACTCCTCAAGTTATACTGTAGATGAAAGAAGCAATACAAAACTGTCAAGATATCGCCTGTTCAAATAATTCACAAAATTTTGACAATAAAATGAAGAATAGGAGAAGAAAAAAAAATCAGGAATCTTTATTTTTTGATTTTTTTTTTTTCACCTTCACGTATCGAAGTGGGCATAGTTTTGTTCACGCCACTTAGCCAGCCATGGATGACGATGATGGTTGGATTACTGGGGTTGAAATTACTAGCTGATAGAGTATCGTCATCTCCGAAATAAATTTTTTGGGCATCTTCGGGGTTAGAGGCGGTATATAGGTAGAAAATCACATCTTCCTTAAGCTCGGCCAAGGTGCTTATTGAATCCTCGATAGTCGTGCTTTCGTCGACGATTTGTACGGTACCGTCTTCGCCGGCAATTATGGTCCAGCTGCTCTCGGACGCTGACGATACACCGTCGAGGAAGACTGTAAAGAAATAATTAGAAATTGAAATTGAAAGAAGTTGGCAGAACAAAAAAGGAAAAAAAAAACACGAAGCACAAATCTTTCAAAAATCTCGTCAAACCTTACCGGCAAAAATTTGCAAAAGCAAACTAACGGCGATATAGATCTTCATGACGAAACTTAACAACTGAGGATTATCGAAGACAGTAAGACTACTTTATGGTATAGGATGTAAAATATTGTTCAAACAATTCTTCCGGTTCGTTAAACCTTTACAAAATTTTGAAAAAAAAAAATTAAAAAAAAAACAATTTTCGATATAAGCAGGCATAAGCATAAATACCGTTTCCCTCGAATTGCGTTATATTCTTTATTAACACAGTTGTCTTACATTTTCGAATGCCGTACAACAAACAAAGTCCAATTTACGCAGAGTTCGTTGTATAATTTGGTGTAAGATTGTCAATTTATTGAAAAAACATCGTATTTAAACAAGTGATCAGGTTTGCTTAACCTTTAAAAAATTTTATAAAAGACACAGTTTATAATAAGATACGATTATTAGTTAATTTGCGATATTTTTTATTGATACAGCTGTTAAGGCCTCTTGATGACGCACATCGATCGAGATCGACTTACGCACTAAACAGAGTAAATAATTAAATCTCTGGATCGTAGAAGAAAATATAAAATTATTTTCGCCACTTACGACTGGCCACTGGCGACTCTTGAATAATAAATTTGAGAACATATTTTTGAACTTTCATTTATTGCACAACAATATTTTTTTTTTTACAATAAGGTAAACGGCGACGTTTGTATGTACTCGCCTAAGAAAAATCAAAAAAGTCCCAAAAATAAAACCCAAAATTAAAATAAAGTTAGAAGGAAGATGAAGAGCACATTTTTTTTATTTCTTTGGTTTTTTGATTCTTAACGCATCGCGTAATTTGGGGCAGAATTAGTGTTGACGTAGTACGTCCCGGATGCAGATGTGTCCGGACTACGTCCGCCCAAGTAGGTGGAATTATTTGAGGAGCATAGTCCTATAGTAAATTTGAAATAGCTGTCGCAACGACGTGCCAAAAATTGTTTTTTTGCATTGGTGATCGACTCCTGGAGGTAAAAATAGGAACGACTGTGAGCGCAAGTCTTTACCAGGTCCAAGCCACAACCCTTCTGTGTCAGACCACCGTTTACCCAAATATTAGAATGCCCTAGGTCGTCTTTGTGCCCCAGAGATCCTGCCGAGGTGTGTATCACCTGGACGAACTCAGCGTCCGTTGGTCTTAGTCGCGCCTTTAAATGGACGATGTAGAAGAGCGGACCGGCCGGATCCAAGGCTAAAAAACAGCGATTTTTGGTTCTCAATTTTTGCTTGTTGTGTCAAAATTTTTTTCTTGCGTCTTCCCCAATTCAGGGAAATGAAATAACAGCTCTTCAAACAGGCGAACCTACCAATTATCGGGTAAAAAGAAACGATTCTTTTTTGAACACCATTTTTTCAAAAAAATTCCCATTTCAAAATTTTTCTGACAAGTTGATGAATAAATTTTTTTTATCTATGAAAAAAAATCGTGAAAATATATCCTGTGAGTTTGGGAAGCAAAAAGTAAGCTGAAAACATTCTTGAAAAATGAAAAAAAAAAAAAATAGAAAAAGGCAATTTCCAAAAATGATCCAGTTTAGGGAACAACTGATATACAAGATTGCCCCATTAAATTATTACCTATGATTATTGGCACGGTGTCGGTTGCGCTCCGACCTGCTAGACCGGACACATGAGCGCCCAAAGAATGGCCAACTATTATCAGATCTTTTATATCCATATTCCCTTTTGAAACTAGAAAGTCGATCATTAATCCAACGTATTCACCAACTGTAACGATCTTCGTACGAGCGGTAACGTAATCTTTACTGGTATACGCACTCCAGTCGACCAAGATGACGTTGTAATCACCTGCGCCGAGGTAGGCTGAAAAATGATCAAATCATTGAGAAAATTTTTCATTTCAATTTTTTTTTTTTTTTTTTCTCCTCGATATTTTATGCTCCTGGAGTCTGCTTTTCAAATATTTTCAACGAAGCTTTTACTGAAAAATTACTTGGAATTTTGGCAACGAAGCTAAGGGAACAAAAATCGTTTTACAAATAAGGGAACTTCGTTTTTTGACTTCCCGTTTCTCTGATATCAGAGAAAAGAGGAAGTTATTGTATTCACCCCGAAAATGAAAAGTTGAGTTTTCACTAGATCTAGACGTTTTGAAGTCTAGAGAATCATCTCCGATCATTTTCAGATGGACGTCTGTGTGTGTGTATGTATGTATGTATGTATGTGTGTATGTATGTATGTATGTATGTATGTATGTATGTGTGTATGTATGTATGTATGTATGTATGTATGTATGTATGTATGTATGTATGCGATCAATTTTTTTGGCCGACGATATCTCGAGAACGAGTGGTCAGATTTTGATCACCTTGGTCTCAATCGACGCGCCTTTTCGAAACTTAGAACTGAGTAGATTTTGGTTTCGATCGGTTCAGTGGTTTTCAAATTATTTAAACAACAAAATTCTGAAAAATAAAATAAAAATCATGATATCTTGAGAACGGATGAATGGATTCAAATGAAAATTGGTACCACAAGGTTTTTTGGAGCGCTGATTACGAACCTAAAGTCAGTTTTTTTTTCGATTCATTTAAATAACAGAATTCTGAAAAATAAAATAAAAATCATGATGTCTTGAGAATGGATGAATGGATTCGAATGAAAATTGGTACCACAAGGTTTTTTGGAGCGCTGATTACGAACCTAAAGTCAGTTTTTTTTTCGATTCATTTAAATAACAGAATTCTGAAAAATAAAATAAAAATCATGATGTCTTGAGAATGGATGAATGGATTCGAATGAAAACTGGTACCACAAGGTTCTGAATGAATCTGAAGTCAGATTTACAAAATTTATGATGGCGAATTTTTTAAACTCAAATTAGCGTGAGAACGGGAAGTTGAAGGGCTGGCACATGGGCAGCCTTAAGCCGCTTGTTTTCTTTTCTCTTACCATCTCGTGTTCCAGTGGCCATTACTTCTTCCGAGCTGCTTAGCCAGCCATGGATAACGATCCTGGTTGGATTACTGGGGTTGAAATTACTAGCTGATAGAGTATCGTCATCTTCTAAATAAAGTTGTTGGCCCTCTTCGGGGTTAGAGGCGGTATATAGGTAGAAAAGCACGTCTTCCTTAAGCTCGGCCAAGGTGCTTATTGAATCCTCGATAGTCGTGCTTTGGTCGACGATTTGTACGCTACCATATTCGCTGACAATTGTCGACCAGCTGCTTTCGGACGCTGACGATACACCGTTCAGGAAAACTATGTGAAAAAAAACGAGAAAACCCCGAAAAAAAACTACAAAAATTATTGGGGATTGAAATCGAAATCGAAAGAAGTTTTTCGATCGAAAGAATTGAAAATTTGAAGACAAAAAAAAAACAGTCTTTCGAAAAAAAAAACCGATTAAATCTTACCAGCTGAAATTTTTAACAGCAAACTAACCGCGATGTAGATCTTCATGATGAACAAAGTTGTATGAGATGTTCCGATGCCATATACAATTAACAAACGTTCAATTAATTACCTCAGAATCCTATATAAGCATCCGCGTATATAAATGTAAGTTTATGTTTAAAAAAAAAAAAAAAAAAATCTATCGTATTTAAACAAGTGATCTGTATAATTGCAAGTGCATTTGAGTATATTGGATGCAGTTATCAGTTAATTCACGTCATTTTCTCTTGACTCAGCTGTTGAGTCTCGTATAAAGATGCACTATCGATCAAGATCGACTTCCGCGCGGAACTATAACGTAAATAATTACTCTGTAAATTAATGGCAATGATAATTGATCGATAAAAAATTCTGATATACATAGGTAGTACATGTATACGATGTGAATAAAATTGAGTAATGGATAGGGGTATAAAATTACCCGTTAGACATTAAATTTTTTCAAATATGGAAACGATTTCTTAAAAATTTCATTCGTTCCTTATATCGTCTCTTTATATTTGCACGAAATTAGCGAGTATAAGGTACATACCTACCTACAGTTTCTCCTTATAACGGATAAATGAAAAAATAAAAAGTGAAGGAACGAAAAAAAAAGCGCTGGATATACTACAAGGGGTTGAGTGGCCAGTTTACCGTCCCTTAAAAGAGCCAAGTAGGTACGTAACATATATACACACATACATGTATACCTATATAAACTGGATATATGGACCGTTGGAGATTCTGTGGAAAGAAACTCTAATAACTAGATTCTAAAATCTCCCCTAATATATACGGATTGAAATTTAGAAAATAACTTAGAGGGTACAGGCTAAATTCTGTCCTATAAGAAATAACGTTGTAATCGCGTTGAGCGACGTAGGCTGCAAGCAGATTCATCATCAACGATTTTCGTAAAATTTTGCCATTTTTTTTTCTTTCGTCGTGAAAAACTTTTTTTCTCTCACCGTCGCGGATCGATGAGCACGACAATTTTTCCGCGGAACTTAACCATCCGTGAATTATGAAACGTGTCGGTTTACTAACGTCGAAATAACTCGACGAGAGAGTATCGTCGTCGTCGAGATAAATTATCTAAGCCGTTTCCGGATTCGATATTGTATGGAGGTTGAAAATGACGTCCGCTTTTAATTCTTCCGCAGTACTTTCCGAATCCTCGGGTTCTTCGGTCTCGTCGACGACTTCGAAAACTTTACCATCTTCGCTTACCATTATCTTGTAGCTTCCATCGGCGTGGGAAAAACCGGCGAGGACTTAATTAGGAGAAAAAAATTACAGAAACGGATGAATTAAGAGCTTTGAAGTTTAGTGCGGTATGGGATACGAAATTTTCGTTTCTAGTAGATTTATTCACCGGCATCGATGAACAGCAGCACGATCGCGTTGGTCTTAAACATTTTTTCGACGTTTGAGTATAATAATTGAGATAGAGATGGGTCTGGAATTTGAATAATACATTTTCGAGTATATTTTTACACTTAGGTACATAGATTGAACTATAATTATCATATTATTTATAATCGTAAGATAAATCTAGGCTTGTACTTGCTAAGGAAAATCAAAAAAGGTCCGAAAATAAATCCCAAAAAAAGCGAAAAAAATTCAAAATAATATATCAGAAAGAATATGCAGTATACATTTTTTTTTTTTTTTTTTTGGTTCTTTCATCTTTAATCCTGCGCGTAAGGCGATACAAGATTGGTGTCGAAAAAGAAATTCCCGTACGCAATGTTTTCGGGATCACAAACGCCCAAATAGGTGTAACTATTCGAGGCGCAGTTTCCCGCAGTATAATCGGACCAGGAATCGCAAGAACGTGCAAGAAATCTTTTGTTGTTAATAGGGTACATCGCTTCAGCGTAGTACTCATAGGCACGAAAATGAGCGCAAACAATCTCCGCGCCACAACTTGGCTGGAGGATACCACCGCTTGCCCAAAGATCATTATCCCCTAGGGGGTCTGCGTTGCCCAGGGTTCCTGCCGAGGTGTGCAGTACCTGGACGCAGTCAGCGGCCGTTGGTCCTAATCGGGCTCCTGAATTAGAGCCGTTCTCTTCAAAACTCGGACCAGCCGGATCCATGCCTGAAAAACAGTGATTTTTGATTTTTAATTTATATTTTTGTTTTGTACATTTTTTGGTAATTTTTTAGTTTTCTCGGCGGAAAATATACTAATAGCTTTTCAAAGAGGTATAACCTGGCCAATTACCTGGTGAAAAGTGGACGATTTTTTTTTTTTGTATTTTTTTTTTTTTTGTTCTCATGGAATTTCGCAGAAACTCGTATTTCAAGAATTTTTTTTCTCGCAAGTTTCTCTTTCGCGATCGATGAAAAAATTCGTCAAAACACACTTAACGGGCGTTTTATAAATGGGTCCCGTGAGTTTGCGAAAAAAAATAAATAAATGAATCAATCAATCAAAAAAAGAAGAAGCAAATTTCGGAAAATAGTCCAGTTTAGAAACCACAACTGATAGGGTTTCCCCTAATTAATTTATTACCAATGATTTTAGCCACGGGCCCGGTTGCCACGTTCTTGCCTGCTTCACCGGCCACATGAGCGCCTAAAGAGTGGCCAGCCATTGTTACATCTTTCGTCTTCATATTCATGGTTTTACATAATCCATCTATGAAAGCTGCAATGACTTTACCAACTGGCGTGACCTTCTCGGCAGCGATAGAATAATCTGCATTATGAGAATACCAACCCCAGTCGACCACGATCACGTTGTCAGATTTATGTTCTGCAGCGGAGCAGTAGGCTGAAAAATGATCAAATCATGTTAAGAAAGTTTGTTAATTATCTTATTGAGGTTGATGTTTGTTTGTTGTTTTTTTTTTTTTTTTTCTTCTCCCCTCAAGTCCTCATGTCTGACGTAAATCCGATAAGAATTGCTTGAAGTCTGCTTTAAAAATATTTTAAGAAAACGTTTTTGAAAAATTCTTCGAATTTTGACAGTGAAGCAAAGGAAAAGAAAAAGAAAAACTAAAGAAAGAAGAGGAAGACAGAAAAAATCGCTTTACAAAGGAACGAATCGTTCATAATATTTTGAATTTTTGATTTTAATTTTTTTTTTTTTTCGTCTCTCTCTCTCTCTCTCATTCTCTCTTACCTTGACGTATTAGAACGTTCACTGGTGAGTTCACGTCGTTCATCCAGCCATGGACACAGAATACGGTTGAAGAACTGGCGTTGAAACAACTGTCCGATAGATCACTGTCATAACCGTTATACACTTTTTGGGAACCGTTGGAGTCACTAGAGTTGCAGCAAAATACGTAGAAAAGTACGTTACTCTTGACATCGTCCGAGCCGATCATTGTTGAATCCACGATTGTAGTTAAGGTTTCTACGGGGGCCAGTACGCTACTAGCTACGCCGGTTAATATCGACAAGCTGCTGGCTAAGAGAACAAACAATCAAAAAAATAAAATGAAATGAAAAGATAAAAAAAAAAAAAAAAAATGTACCAAAAATTAGGAATTGAAATTGAAAAAAGGGTGGGGAAAGAAACGCACGAAACACACTTCTCAGTTGTCGTCCGATTTTGAATAGAAAAATAGAAAATAGAAAAAAAAACACTTTCGAAAATTCCATTAAATCTTACCGGCAGAAATTTGCAATAACAAGCTAACGGTGATGTAGATCTTCATGACGAGGTTTAACAAGTATAATGAATTATATCGACTGCAGTACGACTATTTATGTGGTATACGCGATGCAAAATATCGCTTAAAAAAACAAAAATTGTTCCGATTCGCCAAGTATTTTCATATGATTTTGAAAGAAAAAAAAAACAATTATTTTCGATACAAGGTATACATAGATATAAGCGGATGCAGTTTTTTCGAATTGCTTTATATATTCTTTGTTAAGACAGTTGTACGAGGTATGTCAGTCCAGACGAGCTGAAAAGAAACCGAACAATAATGTTTATTATTATTAATAATCGATAATCAATCAAGAATTAATAATATCATTGTTCGGACTGTTTTCAGCTCGTCTAGACTGACATTTGTGTACATACAACCCCCTACAACTTTCTTAATAAAAAATAAAACGCGATTTGAAAAATTAAGCGTCCGATTTATGCTCGCGTATGCTAAGTAGGTTTTCCGCGTAAAAAATGTCCATCAATATTAGAAAAAAAATAAAAATATTTTATTCATATAAGTGATCGGGTTCGCTAATATAAATATATATATATATATATATATATATATATATATATATATATATATATATATATATATATATATATATATATATATATATATATATATATATATATATATATATATATATATATATATATATATATATATATATGTGCATTTGAGTACATAATTGAATACGATCGTCGGTTAATTTGTGCAATTTTTTCTTTACTCAGCTGTCATAAGTCGCTTCTTTGAAATAATTTTAATAAAAATCGATCGACAACAAGCAAATGAGTTGGCTGACCTTGATATGGGCCAGCGTTCAGGCTTCCGGCCGTTCCGGATTCGTTTCGAGCTTAAGAAATGCATGGATGGTTATGTATTCGTGATAAGCGATCTAAAAAAAAAAAAAGATTGAGATATTTTTATTTTTCTTTGAAACTTTGTTCTTTGAATATCGCGAAAATTAATTGACCGATCAAATCCAAAATCTGATCAATTCTAAGTTTTGATAAACCGCGTCGATTGAGACCAAATTTATAAAAATCTGATCATTAGTTTTTGAGATATTATCGGACGAAATAAAAAGAAGTTATCACGTACCAGACGTTCGTGATGTGAAAATAATGATTGGAGTTAATTTTCTTGGTCTCAAAACGTGGGGATCTAGTAAAAACTCAATTTTTCATTTTCGTTGCGATTATAATAACTTTCCTCTCGCCAAAAGCGGGAAATTAAAAATTCTAATATCTACGGTACATCGATTAGAAATAAAATTGAATAATTATAACGTTAAAAACTCCGCACAGTTAGATACCTATATATGAAGTTTTTTTTTTTTTGGTTTTTTCATTTTTGAAATATAAAAACAAATTTTTGAAAAAAATTTCATTCATTTCTTACATCGTCTCTCTTAATTCTGCAGTTTCTCGTTATAACGAGAAAAAAGAAAAAAATGAATTGAAAGAAGAAAAAAAAAAGCTCTGGTATAGAAGGGGTTGAGTGGTCAGTTTACCGTCCTTTAAAAGACACAGGTATATGTAACATATACCTACATACATACATAGATACAAACTGGATATATCTGGACCGTTAAAGATTCTGTGGAAAGAAACTCCGATAACTAGATTCTAGAATATCCTCCCCTAATATATACGGTATGAAATTTATTTAATATATAACAAGCTAGGACGTACTAGCGTGAGAAAAACAGGTTTTGAAAAACTGGTCCGAGAATCAAAAATTGAAAAAAAAAAAAAAAAAAAAAGAAGAAAAAAAAATTTTTGAATTACAAAAAATCGGAAAAAATTACCCTATATAAAAAAAAAAAAAATTAAATTGAAATAAATAAAATTCAAGCGCAACTAGAAGTGCATCTCATATATTATGTATATGTTTATAATATATATATATATATATATATATATTTATTGTATATATGTATATAAATATAAACAGAAGTTTTTAAGCGCTTGCGTAAACCCTCGCCACACAGCTTGCTGCACATGATGGTGTTGGCGGTGTGGAGCCTAGCAGCTAGATACCTATATATATATATATATATACGTATAGTGGTAGAGAACGACGCGCGAGCCTCTCGCGAAAATGTCGAGGGTGATGGGGGTGGCCTGTTGGGTCGTGGGGTAAAACGGGAACGGGTGGTTGGGACGGGGGTCAGGGCAGGCAGGGGGGTTGCTAAACCAGGGGTGGGTGCGAGGGAACCTCCATCGATTTGCCCGTCAGCCGCCATCTTGCCACCCTACGCTTGGGCGGCTTTACTATACCTCTATATCCTATACACCTACCTTTACCAGCTCTACCCTATACCTATCCTACCCCCCGGAGAGGCGGTAGACATTTTGAAAAACGATTTTCACCTATCCACCGCGACTGATTCTCGCGTTTCGTCATCAATTCCGAAAGAAAAAAAAAAAAGAAAAAAAAAAAAACGACCGCATTTTTTTTTCTTCTCTTTTTTTCCATCTTATTCTTCTTCTTATTTTTCTTTTTTTTTTTTTTTTTTTTTTTTGAGGGATGAAGGGGGGCCGCGTGACGTGTAATAAGGATTTTGTCTTCGATTTACAGATCGCTGTAAGATAAATGAGTTACGTACATTTGCAAAATTTTCAGACGCTATCCTTTCTTCGATTTCGAAGAAAACTATAAAAGAAATAAAATCGAATTATAAGGTATAAGGTCAATCGTATGAAAAAAATTAAAAAAAAAACTACATACGGTACTGAATCGCTCGTTTGAAAAAATTGTCAAAATGAAAAAAAGAGAAAAATGAAAAAGGTTAGAATTGAGATTGATAACAAATCGAAGGTTAATTAAATACGGATTTTTATAGGATTATATGGGGTATCTTTGAACGCGCGACATTGCGGATTAAAAAAGCCACTCGACGGTTATCGGCTGTGGCTCTGTTATAAATATGATACGGGATGGCGGGGGGGGTGGGGCGGGAAAGGTAGGAAGGTAGGTAGATACGTACAGGTCTTGGGGGTGGGTTAATAAAAAATTTGTTGAATAAAAATCATCCCCTAGTCTTTACACGTATTTCCTTCTCTCTCTTTCTCTCTCTTTCTCTGTTTGTGTATATTTACATAAAAAGTAAAGAAGCAGACCTAACACCGCAACGTGTCAAACCGACTCTCTCCGGGAGGAGAGAAAGTTGTTTTTTTTTTTTTTTTTTTTTGTTTTTTTTTTTCGGCCGGGAGTTAAGGGCTGCTTTCCTCGGGGGGTAGAGGTTGAGGTATGTACGTACCGTACCCTACCCTGCCCTACCCTACCTACTGCCTTCATTACGTACCCGAGGTGTATAAACGGTTCCATTAGCTACCTACGCTTCCTGTGTCCACAGTTTCTCTATCAGCTCAGAGCGTGCGACCAACGTCCAACAACTCCGTTGCAGTAAAGCCTCTGTATACCAAAACTGACCAGCTTTCTTGCGTTTCGATCATATACCGATATATGCCACGTACTCGGCTAACCCGAGAACGAACATGTCCTACGTTTAGGAAGACAAAAAAAAAAATAAAAAATTAGAGTTAAAAAAATTTTTGACTGTGCGAGTATTTTGGATTTTTTTCTCAAAATCGGAAAACGTCTAGCCTTGTTCCATTTGGAAGAGAAATAAAAAACGAAATATAAAAATCGTTTCATCCGAAACCGCGAGAATTTGCCAACAGAACGAATCAAAAATCAACCAAATTTGAAAATAAAACCGAAAAAAATTTTTTTTTCAGTTCGTGATCGATATAGACGTATTTTTAGATATTTTTTAGTATACCTTGTCTCCCACGATGGGAGGAAATCGGTGGCGGTTGTGTGCCGGTGACTTTTAATCAATCCGATTATTGTTAGGTGCAGGACGATTGAACGTGGGCACCGTATTTTTACATTCTCACTCTAATTCAAGCAACCCTTCTCTGTATACACTCCTACTCCCACTTTCCTCGGCAAGTTTTATTCAGGTACTCGCTCTTTCACGTTTCAACACCCTGCAAACCCCCGATGCTTTTCTCTCTTCACGAATCCCTGCGATATTGTACGATAATTGCATTTTTGCGGTAAATAAAATCGCATATTTTTTTGGTTTTTTTTTTTTCTAAACAGAGGTCTCAAATTTTTTTTTATTTCTAGGGAACTTGGACAGTTCAGACCAAAAACTTCTATCTAGATATACATACCTATATAGATTTTTTTTAAAATCGCCTACATGTATAGAACTACTTCGTATACCAACACATCGGAGGTAATCACACCCCGTCTGTCTCTGACACTCAGAAGCACCATCAGTTATAGCTAGATTGCCGCTGAGAGAAGAGGGTTGGGGTAGGTGGCAGGGAATTATTATTATCATTCATTTTTTTTTTCATTCCTGCTTTTAACATCATTGTGATTTTTTTCCCTTAACCTTATAGCCCCGAGTCGAGAGAACCTCCAGTCGCCCCCGAAATCCGAAAATCGACCCCAGCGAAAAACCGTTTCGATAGTTTTTTAATTAATCCCAAAAAATTTGTGACTCTTTCTCTCTCTCTCTCTCTCTCTCTGAAGAAATCTGTACAAAATTTATGGAATTTTATATGTAACAATATTATATTATACTAACAGACGAAACCCCTTCTGCAAATCGTATTCCTTATTCTCCCTCATTTCTTCCTGCCTCTGTCCGTCCCTCCTGTTCCCAGTCGCCCTCTACTTACCCCCGTTGGGCATCTACATTATCTTAGTCGGTTTTATTAAATTTTCCAACGTAATATAATGTAGTAGTAGAGAGGTCCGTTGGCATATTCTCCTGGACATTTAGCCGGTAATGTGCCACACAGCGAGTCGTTTGGAAGGTCCGAATTGCCGCTGACCACCCGCAGAACCCACCACCCATCTACCTACCTACCTTCCTATTCCTACCTGCGGGGACTTTTGTACGGTGGAGGGGGGTGCTGTTTAGGTACTCGAGGATTTACACTGGAGAAAATAGGGAAGTGGGGTTAAAATAGAGGTGGAGGTAGAATTTTCCTCTTGGCGAGGGGAGATTTTTGGATACCCTTAGAGTTTAGAGACCCTTATAGTCCCTTCTATACCCCTCTTAAACCCACTCTTCGCTTCTCTCCTTCCGCTGTGTATGTATATAATATATATGTACGTAGATCTACACACACGTGTATAATAGAATATATATATGTGTGCGTGCAGCGTGTGGGTGTGTGGGTGTGGGGCAAGGCAGCGAGGAACCTCTATAAATTCCCTCAGGATTTTTCTTTCCTCCACTTGCCTTAATTAAAGCCGTCCCTTAGCGCCACAGCCTTTCGCTCTTTCCCCACCACCCCCCTCCTCCTCGCTGTACTGTGTGTATATATACATATAGGTATGTGTGTATATACCCCAAAAACTGTCCTATATACTCTCTCCCGATATCCCGGCTAGAACCTTCCTATCCCTAAAATCCCTGACCTTAAGTTTTTTTTTTTTTTTTCGGATCCAGAATTTAGAAGATACGTCAAAGTGTAAAATTTGATCGAACTCTACGAGACGCGTTTTTCCTTCTTTTTCTCCATTCTACGGTTTTGTTTTTTCTGTACAGATTCTCCTTTCCATCGTTTCTAATTTTTTTTTTTTTTTTTTCCCCTTCTTTTTGTTTTCTCTTCTTTTTCTCGCAAGGAAGTTTTCCGAGCCCTCTTTCCCCCCCAGCTGCCCCTATGCTTTAAACTAAACGCCGAGGGGTTTGAGGGAAGGCGAAACGGTGGACGTTGGACGTTGGACGTCGACGTCGGTATTGTCGGCGAGCTTTTGCAGCCAACGACCAAAGTTTTTGGTCACGTGGTATGTCGGAGAGAGAAATATAGTGGGTTAGTGTGAGTCAGAGAGAGAGAGAGAGAGAGACAGAGACAGAGATGGACGGAGTATGGGGTTTTTGGTGGGTGGTTTTTGGGGTGGGCAGTAGAGTTCGAGGGTAGATGAGGGAGCGAGGGGGGAGGGGGAGGAATGGGGGCGACGACGGTCGATGTTGCCGGCGACGCCGCCGACGCCACAAACCCGATTCAGGGCCTGTTTTTCCCCGAGAGAGCAGTTTTGCGAGGGTGTGGCTTAAAACCACCCGAAACCATATTATACCTACTCTCCGCCATTTCTATACACATACGAATATATTATTTACAAATATTATATATAAATATATGTAGGTATATATAAATATATTGAAAAAATAAATATATATAAAACTACTTGAGGTAAAAACGATAACGAGATTCAAAATTTTCCGAAACGATACGAACAGATATAGGGGGGAAAAAAAAGAAATTAACCCCGATCAAAAGTCCGAAAGAATCGCGTCTCGTCAGAATCAAGAAAAAAAATTCTTTGGCTTTGGGACATGACTTACGAGTCGATCTATGAACCTTTGGATAAATTTTTTTTTCTTTGTATCTATTTGGAGACATTTATTTGGCCTTATCTCGGATCACCGAAATTCGAATATGACTAATTTATATAAGTAATAATAGCCAAATAATAGAACTCTTCTAAGCAGATGGATTAACGAACGTATGTATGTACGTTACAGCTATATACTAATTACAAAAAATGACAGGAGCACTCAGTTGAGTAAACATAATTAAAACGTTCGCTAGTCCCCCCCTCCCTTTCCTCGGTATAGTTAGGTAGTTAGTTAGGTATGTACTACGTACGTAGATATACGTATATACCTATACAATATACATAATAAACACGCGTGTATATAACGTAAAGAAATGAAGAAACATACGGGGTAGGTTGTTTGAGGACACACAATCCGCCTTATCCGCAAAACGAGATACTAGAGAGAGAGAGAGAGAGAGAGGAAGAGGGAAAAAGAAAAGGCAAGAAGAATAAATAAAAAAAAAAAGAGAGAGAGAGAGAGTAAAGGCGTATGTGTGTACAGTATATAAAAGGAGAAAACACTCAGTGGTCATCGCTAATGGTCTCTGTAAAAACTGTTTGCCTTTATACGGGTCGCGCCCAAGTTAGTTGACCTTTATACCATGATAGAGCTCATGGTGGTAGAAGGGGTACTGCCTCGTTCTTTCCTGTATATGTACTTATATACCTACTATACTATGTCATCTATGCCAGCTAAGAACGAAAGAAAAAAAATAAATAAAATAAATTAATATCATAATTTAATCAACTTTTCTATATACTTATACGTATTTACTATAATGTACTACATGCATTCAAATATCCGCACTATGTAGGCTCGAGTTATAAAACGATCAAACACCGATTATAGTGATACCTATACAACGATATCGTGACGATATAATATAACGGGTACATAAATACTTCGATGTGTGTGTCGGGCCGATCAGCTGTTGCGTTTATCCCTAAATAGCCTGTATCATAACATAGATTATACATCTACACACCTGAACGTATATATTCGTGTATAGATAAATGGGAAATTTAATGCCGATTCGATAGAGTGGTATGAAGATAATTTTTTCGTCTCATTGACATTGAATTCACCTATAGATATATAGATTTATGAACAATTGAAAAACTGATGTATGGAGTATTACTTGCCAATGCGATCTATCGAGTATTAAAAGTCGTTCGATTTCATCGGGATTTAAATCGTGTGTACGTGTTTACGTGTTAATCGATTCGAGACAGATAAAAGCGCGAGTGAAGAAAGAGGGAAAAAGAAAATTTTCCTAAAAATAAAAACGAATAAAAACAGAAGAGGAAAGAAATTTAAACCCCGACCTACACAAATATACGGGACCGCGACGGTGGTCCGTATATAGTCGCGGGTGTATAATATACAGTATCCTACCTCGGAGGGAAAGAGAAAGCTATATATGTATGAACGTATGTAATAAAAAAGAGTAAAAGGTTGATAAAAAGAATAAAGAAGGAATGGGGAGAGGTTTGAGGGGGGGATGGGGGAACGCGGATTCGTAAACGGTGGTCACAATTCAAAATCGATTCATCGTTCGCAGAAGACAGATAAAAAAAATTCTGAATTTACATATATGTAACATATATTTATATATACTATATGTATTGTCAGCACATACTTTTATCGATGCAGTGTACGCGATGCATGTTATGCATGCCATGCTTACTTTAGCGGAACGAGAGAAAAACACCAAAACCGTCTAACTCAAACACGTAGTATTAAATATAACGAACATATGTATATGTATGTATACGTATGTATGTACGTATGTATGTGCTCGTCGGTTTCTGCTGTAGAAAATATGAATGAAGTAGAGAACTCCGCTCTGCTCTGCTCTGCGCTCTTCTCCGTCGCTCGTTCTCTTTTCGTTCTTCGCGGTAAAAGAGCCGCGCGGCCGTATGTATATACCTATGTATATACACATACCTACGTATATAGTGACAAAAAAAAAGAAAAAAAAAAGCGTACTATCCCAACGAACCACGTGGACGATATCTCTCTTTTCTCTCTATTAAAGAACACGTGGTTTGAAGACCTCTTTTTTTCTTCGGTCTTTTCTTCACTCTCAATTTCGTGAAGACTTAAGTTTCCCTCATTTTCTCTCGTATACATTTTTCTTTTCTGGAATTCAAACCCCTCCGAAAACGACCCCCATAATCATCGTCAGCTATCGCCCCCGACATGGCATAGAATTTAGGTACGAACTCCTTTGTGTATATTCGAAGGGGTTGAATCGTGGGTGGTTACTATTCTATGGGTGGTCTTAGGGCCGCGGTCCTCGGTGCCCGGGGTAAAGCCTCGGGGGTTCTGAGAGGGTTGGAAAATGGAATAGCTCCAGGAGAACGAGGAGATGTATATGGGTATACATGTGCAAGGATAGGAGTGTGTAGAAACGAACCTAAGCGCGAGGATAAGGGAGAGGCGAAGAGAGAAGAGAGGGTACCTACGGGGTGAAGGAAAGAGGGAACCGCACAGAGAAGTGCTCTGAGGACGATCAATAAGGAACCTTCTCACCACTACCATCACCCAATGGTGGGGCTCTTACCAGAACCTCAAGCTTAGCCTCCCGCATGTACGTCCTTCCTCAGGACTCTCCAGGTCCGCGAAAGAAATAAGGAAATACGATGTTTCCACGCTCTTTTTCAACCCCGATTTTTCTTTCACCAAACGTCCAACGTTCTCATTTCTTTCGCCGTCTAATCTCTGGCAGAAACTCCAACGGAGGTGACACGATTCTTGTGATCGATCATCGCTATGGGCGAGTAATTTGATCGGACAATGGAAAAAAGGGTGTAGAGATTTTAAGGGAGAATCTTTTCCTGTCTTGATCGTTTCTCTTCTATCTCTGCTTCGGCCCAGGGACGGGGAATTGAATGGAAATGAAATGATCAGATCCATGGTTTGGTATTGTTGTCAGACATATTGGGGTTTGTTCTTGAGGCGGCGGGTGTGCAAAGGGTGAAGAGAGGGTGGCGGTTGGCTCTATTGATCTGTAAGACTACCGACGTACATACTGGCTACCTACCTTCGTACCTACCTACCTACCTACCTACCTACCTTCCTCCCTCCCAAAGGATGGAGACTAGCGAGCGAAACTCCCTCCTATCCCAACCCTCTTCCCTCTTCCATTTAAACCACCTCCGTATACGTATGTACGGAGTAGCTTGTAGGTTATACCTACCTACCGGCGACTCTCCCGCTACCCTTAACGCTGGCTTAGCAAGGACAGCCCCCCTCTCTCGTCGCTCTCTGCCTTATAGCTTGGCAGAGGTAGGGTTCTCTTGACCAGCCAGCCGGCGACCGTACATATAGCTGACCAACACGAGTCGCTTAAATCCACGTCTCTAACTCCTAGCGATCTACGATGTAGAATAAATTCAGGGTTTGTTCATTTATGATTTTTTATTTCTCAGGGGTTTAAAACTTAAGACGCTGTTTCGGGGTGGTATTACCGATTTTAGTTTAAGGAAGAAAAAAAGGGGATTCTATTGCTTCTATCGACTATTTTTTATTTTTTTTCTGAATATGCATTAGGGGTGGTCCTTGAACTGGTCAGATTCAAAATCTAATGGGCTAGAATGTGTGCAAATAATCTGTCGAATTTTTATGGACCACCTACTGGCATAGGTAAAAAGTGTGCCAAGTTTCAGATTCCTTGGAGCGATACTGCAACAGAGAGGGGAAAAAAGGAAATTAACCCCGAAGTGGCAAAGATCGTTTTTCATTAAAATCGAAAAATTCTTCGACTTAGGGATAAGGCTTAGAATTGAAAAAAAAATCGGGACTTCGGGTACATACATTTCTTTGCATTTATATATAATCTGGAGAGATTTTGGCCGTGAGATCGTGATTAAAATTCGGATATGACTAATATATGTACATAAATAAATAAAATTTAATTACTTTCTTTGCAATTGCTGATTATCGTCACGATCTCATATACATCGTTATATACCGATATATATATCAAATTTAATTGTAAACAAATCAAAGCTCCGATTTCATAAAGCTATTGATATAATAATCGCGGCTCTTATCGTGTCAATAAATCAATATATACAATACACATACGTGTATCTATGTATATGTACAATAAATACCTTATATCATCGATAAATAATTCGAGATATAAAAGAAAACCAATTGATTGATCTGCAGTTTCTCATTATCGATATATTATCAATTTTTATTTTTTTTTTCTCTACCTCGTCATTTCTCATTCGTTCCGGTTGATTAGATATCTCGTCAATCTATATAAATTAATTTATGTACATAATATATATATATATAATATAATGAATAAAAATGCACATAATATATACAACATACATATGTGTATATGGATGTATGTGTATAGTGAATTTATTGCGCACGGTCGACACGCAGGACAGGGAAATTTAGCTCCTCCGCGCCTCCTCTATACACATATATATCCTACTTCTTCCTCATCCCTCTTTCTCTCCGCATCTGGGGATTCTCCGTTGGGAAGGAAGGAAAGAGGAGGTGGAGGCGGGGTGAGGTGGAAGCAGGAGAAAGGGTCTCTTTTCCACAACCCAAATCCCACCCCAGCCCCCGTCCCCCGTCTATCCCGAATTTTTCTTAGCTACTCCAACTGCCCCCGCCGCCACCCTCGCTCGTTTCGTATTTCTACCCTAAAAACCCGCCTCTCTCTAACCAACCGCCGCCGTTCTACGTACGTCGTCCCTGTGCAACCTTACGTATACATACATACTGCTGTCCGTATACTTGGCTCAGAGGGTAGGCCCCTTATGTACTCAACCCCCGCACACAAGCGCGCACACACACACACACACACGTGTGTGCGAAATGTACATATATACGTATGTACGGTGGACGTGAGATTAAATTCTAACGCCACCCGACGCCGACGCCGACGCGACCGCCGCACAGGCATTTTTCTTAGGTCGTAGGGGAAGTTAAGGGGTAGCTACGACCGACGAACCCTTCTCCATCTCTCTCTCTCTCTCTCTCTACTCTCTCTCTCTCTCTCTCTCTCTCTCTCTCTCTACGTGCCGAAATTAATACCCGACCCAAAACCCCAACGCCCCAAACGCCCCCTCCTGTACCACCACCTCCTCCTCTTCGCCCTCTTCGCAACCCCGTACGCAGCTACGAAGCTTCGCTTCACATTTACACGAATATATACTAACACGTACCGTTATTCAACCCCTAAACCTCGCTCTCTCGCTCTCTCTCTCTCTCTCTCTCTCTCTCTCTCTCTCTATACACGGGGATTTCTAGCCGCCATTATTTAGCGTGCTTAGAACTCGCACCCCCAATTTCCCTGGGCTACCTATATATACCTAATACTCCGGCGTGGTCTTGATGCTTGTGGTGGTGCTATACCACTGTCCAGATACATCTACTCCCTTATAACTACGTACATACATCTAATGCCTTTATGGTATATACCTATATGTATGGGTAGGTGTATGTACGGGTTATACCGTTCAAGGAAACTTAAGAAACTTTATATATATTATATACGTATGTATAATGTAGCTACGAGAGGGATCAATACGATATATATAAGCATATACGATGATGCTATATACGTTCAAAATGTATGAGAGAGGTCAATTTTATTCATGGAAAGAATATGGAATTCTAATCTTGGTATATGAATCCGAAAATATTGTATTTTTCTTTTACTGATTATTCGGTTCAGATCATTTGACGCGGTTTTAGGTATAGCTCAATTAGCAACCGATAGGTATAAATCGATTATCGATTTTTATCGGTACCGCGGTGTACGGTTAAGTTTTTGAGTTGTTGAGATAGAAAATGTGATAGAAAAATTACGTTTCAAATTATGTGAGCAGATTTCAAAGGATTTGGAAAAAATTTCTATAATTTTATAGTTTTTTTTTTTCTCTCTTCTTTTCAATCGATACGATTTTACAGAGCTTGAAAATCGGTCTTATCAAATTTTTGGTATCAAAGATATCGATCAGACAGTTTAGTTTCTTTTCTTTTCTTTTTTTGTTTCGGTTTCCTGATGCATCGCGAAAATGAGTCCAGATTTTCTAAATTTACAAAATTCGTGCGAACACTGTTGAAAAAAAAAAAATGAAAAACTCATTTTTAATAACGAAATATCAATAATTATGATAACCATAATGATTAGAATTTTGAAATTGATAATTTACGATCCGATCTGTTACTAGTTTCATTTTTTCAATTTTTTTTTTTTTTTTACAATTTTTGGTCAATTTGTTTGTTCGTTTTTTTTATATATATACATATATACCTTCTTTTATTTATTTGGAACATCGATATGATCAATACATATATACAGGTGCAGATATACATATATATATATATATATATATATATATATATATATATGTATACATACATCATATGCATTAATACGGGCCTATATATTTATAACGTCAAAAAATTTAATACACATATGTACAACGTGAAATAAAAATACGAAATGTATACATTAATATACGTACATATGTATATATATAAATACATACCTATATGTAAGTACATACATACGTATACATATCTTTGACAATAATTTTATAATAAACAGAATAACCATAAAATTAAATTTTCCAAAAAAGAAAAAAAAAAAAAAACGATCGTTATTACAATTGAAACTCCCCTCACCTATATACCTGTTATATAGATACTATATACATATGTATAATACATTATAAAATCGTACTCGCTGTATGTCAATCAAGTACCTATATAAAGATAAGTCCGCGCTTATATATGATATACATATAGGTGAATATCGTCGATTTTCCTCCTACCAATCACCAAATTTTTATTAATATCATATTATTATTATCATGTACACATGAATGGGTATATACATATAGATATACATATATCAATCAGATATATAATAAATCTGACGAAACAGCCCAACAGCCACTTCCTTTTTTTTTTTTTTTTTTTTTAACACATTCTAAATAATTCTCCATATTCTACATATGTATACATAACTGTTTTTATATACATATATATATATATATATATACATATATATGTATATAGTATACAACAAAATTGACAGAAAAAAAACCAGTGAAGCAAAAAACTTAACAAATAAAATAGTAACCGAATTTTGATTTTCAAAAAATGTATATAGATACAAATGTGTCTATTACATATCAATAATATTTATATACATAATATGAACATATGAACATTACGTATATATATATATATATATATATATATATATATATACATACTTATGTACACAAAATTTTATCTCGGACTGTACAACCGGGACTGGACTTAGATTTAGGGGCTGCTGCTCGTTGCAGGGGGTAGTTCGCGGGGGTTGTGGCCCGCCGGGTTCAAAGAGGGTGAGGAACGGGTTGCCGAGGGGGGTCTAGAGGGGGGGAGTTAGGTTCACATTTACATAGCGGACCTCTGCCAGGACTAGATGACTAGGCGGCGGGGGGGATGGGGATGGGGATAGGGTATGGGGTTAGGGTTGGGTGGGTTGAGGCAGGGGTGGTGTTAAGAGCGAGAGACGGAGGGGGTTAGACCAGCTAGTCAGGCAACATGGCCGCGACTACCCCACACGACGACGACGACGACGACGACGACGACGACGATTTTGCTTCTGTTCATTTCTGTACATATATATATATACATATATATACATACACCTATGTGTATCCATATATACCTGTGTATATAGTCAAAATTTCGTAGCTAGTATCAGTATTAGTGATATGTACTTATAAAGTTAACTTTGATTATATACCTATGTACCTTCATAGTAGTCGGGAACGATCGTTACTATTATTTGATTATACCTGATATTATTATTACCTAAAACCTTATATACACGTATTATCACGACGCGATGATAGGACGTCGATTTTGATTTTGAGAAGAAAAAAAAATAATGTCCATTATGTGAAGAATCGTCGATTCTACCCTTGGAACAACAAATTCAAAAATCTTCTCTTCAAATTTTGATTCTTGATAATTTTACGATCTAGAAAAGAATTGGGAAGGAAAAGTAGTTCTTAGCTCCGGATGCAATTATCAACTCCGAAAAAAGTTTGGTTTCTTTTTTTGCCTCATGCCTGACGTATCGCGATAACGAATCGACGGATTTTTATAACCATCGATAGATCCCCAATCGGCGCTGTTTTAGGTGTGTCTGTATCTTAGAACTGATTAGATTAGATTAGATTATATAAATAATTTTAACGATGCGAAACGTAGGTATCTCTTTCAGATTTTTCGAATCGATCGACCGATTCTCCGAAACGTTTTATCGATTTTGAATATATTGACAAATTTCTTCTGTTATTTTTTTGTTTTTTTTGATTTCAATCCGTACAAAATTTTTACCCGAATTTGAAGCATCAAATATGGTCTATAATTTTTCGAAATTTCATCGATCGATATCGATATAATATAGATTAGAATTTTCCCAACCCTCGCGTTTGATATTCTTCTAAACTATATTTCTCTGTTTTTTTTGTTTTTTAGAACGTTACGATCATTACTTGAGCTCGAAGAAAATCGCGCGGGAAGGCCTAACGCTGTTCGATACCTCCGAGCATCCCAGCAGATATATTTTTAGTTTCAGATAAAAACTATATACCTGTTATGTAGATCACGCGGTACGGTTATAATTCGTCCGATAAAACCGACGCTGCGGAATCGCGACGGAAAAGTTTGGTACACCTATACCTACGTATAGGTATATACATATATATGTATATATATATATATATATATATATATTTATATTATACATACCTACATACATATATGTATGTATATATCTATAGGCGGTAGAGCGGCGAGGCTTAGGTCCTAATTTAAGGGTGGAAATGAAAACCACCCCCTTCGCTCGTGCTAATTTAAGGCCGACGCTAGCCGCTCATTTGTTTTAACCGCTCCGCTATACGGCATCGCAGTGAGGGGTGGGTGTAGGTGGTGGTGGTGGTGGTGGTGGTGGTTGACGGGAGCCACTCGCTCTGTGCGTATAATACGCGACGGAATTTTCGACTATGTGTACAATTACAAACTTATATATCTATACGTGTATATAAATTTTGTTTTTTTTTCTTTCTTATTTTGATATTCTCATCTTCTATGTATGAAAGAGAAATTTTTTTTTTTTGAGAAAATAGGTATAGTTATAATCAAGTCAAAAATTAAAGACCTTATGTAAAGAAACGGACAGTACATTATATACACTTTTTTTTTTTTTTTTTAAGGGCTGGGTTATAAAGTTTCGAACGGTTACAAAGTTATACGAATTAATTTTTTTCACGATTCCGAAATTTTTTGGATACGTTTAAGGATGGAATATTAAAATTTCGAAAGATCGGAGTACCGAGAGTTTTAAAAACTCCGAAAATCGAAGAATCCGGCAAATTTAGTCTAAGTTCTTCACTTTTGGCATTTCCGATTATTTAGCCTGATTCAGAATTTTTTTTTTGAATCCTCGGTATTCATTTGAAATTTTTTATTTTTTTTTAATCGACTATTCAGAATTTCGGGGAAATACCATTTTCAAAAAAATAAAAATAAACTGCGATTCCGTAATATATCAAAATTCAAAACTTTGACCTTTCGGAACTTGCAAAAAAATTTGCAAATTCAATACAACCCCCACTTTTATTTTTACTATATACCATCAGCGTCTAACTTACCTTATACAGTTTTTTTTTCTTTCTTCTTTTCATATCGAAATTACAGATTCTCAATAATTAATACAAAATTTTGATTAACAATTTACAACTCGATCATTTTCTTCTTCTTCTTCTCCTTTTTATTTCACCAAATTATTTATTAGATTTTTCACCAATACATACATATGTACAAAACACAGATAAATAAACAATAAAATAATATACAGGATATATAACAGTTTATACATATACCCAGTACACATATATAATTATACTTCCGTTCTAAACCGTGGTCAGAAATAAACTGGCGTATTTAGATCCCGAATTTATTTTCTCTGTTTTCGTCTGCTGACCTGGTGTTGGACCGAGAATCGTTTGGACTGAAAAAAAGAGACCAACCATGTCGACTACGATAAGTTCAAATCTGAATATCAATAGATTCCAGCTTCTGAACAATAAGAAATAAAAATAAAAATCTACCATACGTGTTTACCTGTACCTTGGTCCGTATAGCTGGTCTTCGTATATATTAAAAACGGCTGGGGGTCCACACCTCGTCTTCTACGTATAGAATTATACATTGTTCATATTGTCAGTTGATCTCGGTCCAGGTGGGGTCTGCACCGGTCTATCTGGTCCTAGGATATTTGGGCACAGCCACTGGACCACCGCCGGTAAATAACGGTGGGGTAGGTACTCGTATCGCGAGATATACCTACGTCGTGTGTATATATGTATATGTACACCACTTATTATTTGTACATATACATGGGACGTGCTCTGCAACAGCCTAAATCCTCATCCGTTGGTCCAGCTGATCTCCATAAGACGAAATAGAAAAAGAAAGGAAAAAAATGTCAAAAAAGTGGAGGAAACCCGTTCCTCCGGTATATATGTATATATGTATGTATATAAGCTGAGTATACGCATACATATATGTACAAATAATGACGACGATCATTTCTCACGGATCATGAAATCGGAATTTTGAAATTCTAAGTCCTCGTTTTTGGTGAAAATTTAGCGATTTTTATCATTCCAATCGAATCTTCGTGTTCTCACGAGTCTGATCTAGTAGATATCCCGAAAAATAGATCGAAAGAAAAGCATATATACTGTAATGAGTCTAGTCTGCGGGGTTGAAAATAACTATAATCTTTTTTTTTTTTACTAGCTTCTCGTTATATTCTTGCTTTCGAATTCTCTCCAGTTCGATGAACTTTTCTACAACCCCTAGATGAGTTTCAGGGTTTTGCTAATGCGAAAGGCGGTTTCGGTTTCGCGAGAAATGCGGGAAGAAGTCGAAGGAGGGGTAGGTAGAAATAGGTGGAAAATTAGAGGGTTAGGGGAAGTGGAACACCATTTATTTTTCCAGCTCACTCCCGCCCTTCTCTTCAACCCTCTTTTTATCTCTCTCTCTCTTTCTTTCTCTCTCTAGTTCAGAGAACTACCCGGCATGCGGGCATCATTAACGCGAACCTTAACCACCCCCGGTGTATGTCTTACGGTAGGGAGGGAGGGAGATGGAGGTCGTGTACCAAACGAACAGAAATTCGGTAGTTCTCTGTCCTCCCACATATTCGATTTTGAATAGTTTTTTTGTTTTTGTTTTCTTCTATTACAAAAAAAAAAAGAGAAATAATCTGAGTAATTTGTTTCTCATTTTCTACGTTTTTTAGATTTTTTGGGAAGATTTTATCTGAGAAATTTCATTACGATGCTCATATATCGATGAATTACATTTAAAAAAAAAAAAAATTTCTTTCTTATACATAGTTTTTGAGCAACAGGTGACTCGATAAGGTATGATAGGTATATAAGAGCTATTTTATAGCTAGGTATGTACGTTATTTTATATAGGCTATAAACCTTGCAGAAAATAATACAAAATTGAATAAATAATTGATTGATTATTGCAAAAAAAAAAAACAAAAACGATGTATATAAGCAAAGATTTCCAAGAAAAAAAAAAAAAAAAAAAGGTTTTTTCAGGGATGTTTATACATATATATACATACATATAATATATAAAAATACGGAGGGGTTGGAATTAAAAAACAATAATAATGAAATTTATATATAAAAGAAAACAAAATAAATTATTATTATTTCTCAAAACCGATCGAGTCGATGGAAAGGAAAAAAAAATTTTTTCGTTTCTTTGGTTTTTTTTATCTCTTCTTTTTTTTTTTTTTTTTTTTTCGTTTTTTGATATCCGTCGACAGAGTAACAATAATAATAATAACAATAATAATATAATGATGATGAAACGTTCGGTTTTTATTGTACCGTGTAAACAATTTTCTCTTTCATTGCTTCATATATACACATGTATGTACATAAATGTATATATTAATTAATTATCAAAAGAATATCTGATTTTTACTTTTCTATATCAAATTATTTCGATTCGCAAATTTTTTTTTTTTCCTATCCTATCATCGCGTAATTAATAAATAATAATTGGTTTTTGCGCAAAGCTAAATCTGCAGTACGATAATAATGTAATAATATAGGTGTTTAATGTACCTTACATATGTATACGTATGCTGTTAAATTTAGAGAGAGAAAGAGGGGGGAAAAAAAGAGATAGAGACTATTAATAAATTCGAAATCGTACCTATTTACGTAAACCTGTGTGTACGTACGTACGTACGTACGTACGTATGTACATACGTACCGACTATAATATATGCGGAAAAACAAAAACGATGTTGCAACTGGTTAATGAGGTTTGGAGAAATGAGAGGTAAAAGTCCATTAAATTCTGATTAATGTAATGCGCGACTGGTAATTCGAACAATATAATACTTTCATCTCTTTCTCTCTTTTTCTCTCCCTCTCATTCTCTCTCTCTCTCTCTGTGTGATACCGCGAGCATTTCCACCGTTTATACATGTATACCTGTTACATATATTCTATATGTATATTTATATTTGTGAGGTATATATGTATACATATAGGTATGTACATGTGTGTGGATAAACGTACGTTTTAAATACCGCAAAGTAAATATTCACAATTATATATATAATATACCTCTGTATATCCCGTCTCTCTATATATACCATGATATATATATATATATATATATATATATATATATATATATATATATATATATATATATATATATATATATATATATATATATATATATATATATATATATATATATATATATATATATATATATATATATATATATATATATATATATATATATATATATATATATATATATATATATATATATATATATATATATATATATATATATATATATATATATATATATATATATATATATATATATATATATATATATATATATATATATATATATATATATATATATATATATCTCGTTGCGCGAGTGAACTTGTTGCACGTTCTCGTATTATATGTATATATATATAGCATCTATGTATATTCATAGAATATAATATTAAACGAACAAACAAACAAAAAAAAATCTCTATTTTACTCATTCGCATAGTATGTATACATATATAGTATATGCTAATACATACACGAGCCTGTTAATAAATAATGAGAAACAATATGTTATGTACATAATATACTACACGTATATGTATATGTACAAAAAAAAAGAAAGTAATCAAAAAACAATAAATTTCCTGAAATTTCAATGTCTATATTTATCATCGCTATATAAGGTAATAATAATATCGAATTTTTTTTTTCTTCTGTCATTTTTCATACACACTTACGCAAATTGTTTAAAAATGTGTAAAATCGTAGAACCAAAGAAATTAAAAATAAAAATATCACAAAGTGTTATATAATATTCTATATACCCGGGTAGAATCACCCTGGTGGGTTATACATTCGGTACTAGGTATATATAGATATACCTATATAAATTATCTAAGCTTTCATCTAACTTCCCCTTTTCATCTAATTTATCCCCACTACGATTATTTCTATGAGCGAATGGGGTTAGAAGGTAGCAAAAGGAGGTGGAATATACTACATACACACATACATATACATATGTCGGGTTAGAAGTTTTCGAGGTGGTGGGGGGGGGGCGGGGGGGCGAGTTGTGGTGGGAAATTTAGTCCCTACATGTATACATATGTGTAATACCTATATATATATATATGCACGTTGATTGTGTATATGTATTATAAAATCTACGACATATACATGTACATACATATACATACACGTATAATATTTACGTATTTACATAAATTATATATGTATATAAATATATTTTATATATTGGTATATGTATAATAGTCACGCACAGTATTTCTGTATATACGGTATGTGAGTATATATACGTACGTATGTACATACATGCATATATAAATTCGCCTAGGTGAATACCCTCGAAAGGCACGTATACAGACAAAATCTTCCCTCCCAATCCCACTCGCACGTCACTAATACTAATACCGCAACCCTTAATCAATGGTTAAAGCAGATTAGATATCGTCGAGTCATTTTCTGGCATCAAGACTGCAAAGGAGGTGAAAATCATTAGTCGATGTATTGATAATAATGATGAAAATAATTATTAGGAAGAAGAGAGGTTTTTCGGCGCTGTAAAAGAGACTACAGATACCGCGAATTGAAACAAAATTTATTTCAGAATAGCGAGAAGAATAAGAAAAACGATGAGAGAAAGGAAAATCTCTGCCATTATTTTTTCAGGGGTTTTTTTTTTTTTTTTTTTTCAATCTTGATGAATTCTGGTATAATGTAAATACATACTGTGCACATAACGTGTGCAAATAATTAAAATAACCGTGTTTAACGAAAGTATAAAGAAAAAGAAAATTTGATAATGAAATTGCATTTCTTTGGAAAAAAAATAGAAGAAAGACAAAAAGAAAGAAAGAAAAATGGACTTAGACGGTCTTAGTGCAGTATAACACTTTGGTATATGCTTTTGTCTTTTTTTTTTTTTTTTTTTTTTTTTTGAGTGAGAGAGGGAGGAAGCCGAATAAGGGATGTACAGCCACGTAACATATACCTTGGTGTATACTATATGTAGTATGAAAATAAGTTATATACAGGTATGTATGTACATACGTGTACCTATATATAAAAAGTGAAAAAGCTCAGTCGTATGGTGTCTCCACCCTTATATAATAAACTCACATTCTTAACCACGACGACTACGACTACGACGACTACGACGACGATGACTTAATTTACATTTTAACTACTTCGTATGAAAAAATTCCGTCGTTCGTTGAAATTTCAACCTTTCCCTACCTACCCCTATCCCCACTCTCCCTCTCTCTCTCTCTCTCTCTCACTTTCTCTCTACAATGTATTTCCTTCTTTTTTCTCTTTCTCTCTTTCTCTGCACCCCCAAACGGTTTTTGCGTGCCCTTTTCTCGCCTCGCAGACTGCCTGTGGATACATACAAGTACATATATATATATATATATATACACATAAGTATGTACCCGTTTTCTTTGTCGCTCTGATTTTCGTATAGATTTGTCAAATTTTTGAAAACTATTTAAATAGCAAAAAAAGATTTTTTTTTGATTTTTTTTTTTTTGGTTTCTATTTGTTCATCACGACTGGCTATAAGAGAAAATAATTCCGAATAATTTTTTTTTACTCGGGAATTGAATCCGAAAGAAATGAAAAAGACAAAATGAAAGAATTTTATCAAACGTTTCCCATTTTTTTTTTTTTTTTTTTTGAGTTTTTTTTTTACCCCCGATATTTTCTTCTCATTCGAAATTTGTCTTTTCAGTTTGATCCCTTGAATTTTCTCACCCTCCATCCCTTCGTCCCGTTCCGTACCCCCATTTTCGAAAACGGCGAAAAAAAAAAAAATTAAAAAAAAAACTAAAAAAAAAAAAAAAAAAATGCGTAACCTAGCGCGTAGCGTGGCCGTTACCCTATACATGCCTCTATACCTACTCCGTTCAATACGAAACTAGGAGCAGTCGCAAGCAACGCGGGGAATTATATCAGGGCGGCGCAAGCGCCTTCATTTTGTTTTTCCTGTTTTAGTTTTCCTTTTTCAAAGATGGCGGAGTTCGACGCTTTACACCACCGCCACCGCCGCCGCCACCCTCACCCTCACCCTCGCCCCATCCCCGTTTCAACCCCCTGAGCTCAACCGTCCCGGCGGGTCGCGACGAGGGGTAGGTTTTCTCTTACGCGTCGGTAAGATCGCATAGAGTTTATTAAAAGGTTACCTGCCTTACCGACGGGCACAAAGACATCCCCTAAATATTAATATCGAACCGCGTAGATGGAGAACAAATTTTTTCTACTATTAATTTACGCCACACCGTGGCGCTACCGATGCTTTATACCTATACCCGCTTATACTGTACGATCTTCTAACTCCCTTCTAATTTTACGGCTCTCGTCGACCTGTACAAGCGAAAACTCACCCTGCAATTTACCGAGCCAGAAAATGGAACCGCGCAGATACCCCCTTGCCCGATTCTACTCTAACGCTTCCCTCCTCACCGTTTGAGCCAGAGATCATTGTTACCCGGATACATACTATAAAAATTATTAGAAATTTTTTCTTCCCTGTATAATTATACAGTTTTTGTGATACATCTTTTTGTTTTCTGGTTTTTATTTTCTACTTAATTACACCAACAAGAAAAAAAAAACAAAAAAAATTCAATCCTTTTTGATTTTTATTTTATTTTCAGGAAAGAAAAATCGTATAGCACGAGGTTCATAAATTTTTCCAAAAATTATATACATACCTATATTTACTTTAATTTTTAGAATATTTATTGACTGTGTTGTCTTTGTTTGTTTTTTTTTTTTTTTTTTTTTTTTTAATATTTATTTTTTTTTTTTTTATATACTCAAGTATATGATTTATATACATGTAGTATGGTATACACGGGGTTGATAAAACAGGTGTATGAACGGTGGGTTAACAGGTCGTGGGTATATATACATGATACAATATACAGATATACTCATGCGTATATGTATAATAAAAAGCAAACACGTTTGATAATCAATTTTTATTGTGAGCATTTCTCCCGGTAGATTGTATATATGTATATATATAGATAGCTGGTATACCTATACCTATATATCTAAATATACATGTATATAAACACAATTTTGCGGCACATTGTCAAATAAAAACGGGCGCAAGTTCACATCGATGGGGTAGATTAGGTGGAAATGAAAATAAACTTCAAAATCAAAAGTAAAAACAAAAATTCTAATATAATTTATGCGATTTGAGTATATAATTGTATATAAAACGGTGCAACAATTTTCATATATTTTGATATAATTTTTTTTTCTTTTTTTTTTTATTCTTTGGTTTATTTTTTAATTTTTTTTTTTTTTTTTTTTTTTTAATTTTTTTCTCTTCTTTTAGGCAATTTTTTAAAATTAAGGCTGTTAAACCTAATCTCCACGCGAGCGCTTGGTAGATATAAAAATGTGGCGTGTCCGTCCCCTCGACCGACGCAAGTCTCGCGCAGTTAAATCGCCCTACGAAATGTTCTTAATATCTGCACGCAGTTGGTATATCGTATGTATATATCTGTGTGTATATATATATATATATATATATATACCGTTTGTACATATATGTATCCTAAATTCAGGTATTATTTAAATATATGTATATGCTTTGCAATTGCTCGGGAGCGTTATATACATACACAAACATATATAGGTATCTATAGGCATATACCTATGATGTATATAGTCAAAAATTCTAATATTCTATGTATACGTGTGTATATATATATTTTTTTTTTTACAAATTTGAAATATCTGAATGCAAAATGAATCCAAAAAATAGAAAATAAGTTTGTTGAAGTTGTTTTTTTTTTCTTTCTCTGTAACGAAAAATGATTATCAAAAATTCAAAATTCGAAATGTAATGATTAATAATTGTAACGAAAACCGTCGCCTTATTAAACAAATGAATAAAAATCGTAGGATTTATATATAATCTCCGATTTCTGTCTATATACAAAATTTACCCCGTTTTACCCCATTTTTTTTTTTTTTTTTTTTTTTTTTTTCATTTCCCTCTTTTTGATTTTTTTTTCTTTTTTTCGATATTTCTAGTTGAAAATAAACGTAGGTATCTGAAGACCGATAACCGAAAAATCATAAATTGAGAAGCGTAAACGCAAAGTCTTGAGCCTTAAACCTTAAACCGTAACGCGTAAAGCCTGCATTCGGTATCGTTCGCCGGAGTAGAAACGGCGTGTACGTGGTACGGCGCGGGGACCGAGCAAGCCTGCAGCTCCTATAATGAAACTCGTGTTGAGCCGGGTTTCAGACTCGGATAAAATATCGCCGCGAATTATCATACCATCTGAAATTAAAGGACTGAAATTTTTCGTTTTCTTTTTTTTTTTTTTACTTTCTTTCTTCTATTTTTTTGTCCAAATATATTTCAGGGGATACGGTGCGACGAAGAGAGACGCCAGGGACGAGAAATGCTCGGCAAAGAGAGGGAAGGGAGGTGCAGGGGGGTCTGATTCGTAAAACGCACGCGCGCGCCCGCGCAAGGGTTCGTATAGAAAATAATTTCGGGTAGGTAGAACTCTCGAATTTTCTCTCTCTCTCTCTCTTCGTTCACCGTTATACCAGCGACAACCCCTAGAGAAGAGAGGGAAGGTAAAGGAGGAGGGTACAGAGTGAAGAGTGAAGAGGGAAGAGGGAAGAGGCCGGAGGGCGGATTGCAAAGAGAAGAGAGTTTGAGTGAAGAGAGAAGAGAGAAGAGAGAAGGATTCGAGCGCCGGGTTGGCGAGAGCGAAAACCCTAACCCAACTCACGCAGTTTGCGCAGTTATTCGCAATGTCTATGTATAATATTATACACGCACACACACATTTACGTACATATAAATACGTGTGTGCATGATGATGAGAGGAGAGGTGAGGAGAGTCAGTGGGAATCTCTGCCTACGTGGTTGAGAGCCTAAGGGAATGAGAGAGGGGGTTGTGTTGAGGGGTTGAAATTTCCTTTTTTTTTTTTTTTTAATCTTTTTCTATTTTTCGTTTTTATTTTCCTTCCCTCTCCCTTGTTCGCTCTCTCTCTCTCTCTCTCTCTCTCTCTCTCGTTCGTTTTTTTCTGTTTTTTTTTTTTTTTTTGTACTTTTTTTGAGCTTTTCCTTTTTTTTTTCTTTTTTATTTTCACCTTTTTTACCTATTTTTATTTATCAGCGTCTGCGCGGCCACGCCCAACCCGCGATGGCGCCCACGCGAAAATTATATGTATGTACTCTATACATAGGTATGCATATGTACCTACACGCAGGCGGAGGCGTTTCCGCGCGAGAAGTGGTTTCTCGTTCTTCTGCCTTTTTTTATTTTTTTTTTTTCAAATTTATCCAAATTTTTCCTAAACTTTTCTGTTTTTTTTTTTTCTCGTTTTTTTTTTTTTTTTGAAAATCTATTTCTTACACTATTTTTCCATTTTTTCTCGCAATCTCACTGCAGCTGCAGCACGGTTCAATTTTTCGTTTCATATTTTTAGGGGGAGGGCGGGTTTCTCTCTTTTTTGTTTTTTTCTCGATTCTTTGATTTCTTTTTTTTTTTTTTCATCTTTTCTATTCAATTTTTAAGAAGACAGTAAAAAATGTCGTAAATAAACGAAGAAAACGTATACCAGAAGAAAAAAAAATCAAAAATATATAACATATACTTTCTTATCTTGTAATTCAAGCTAAGTATATAATATACTACATATTATATTACTATATATATCGCAGAGATATTAGGATACGTTTCACACAGCTTTTTTTTCACCCCTCGCATTGATACTTCATCGATAATAATACCAATAATAATAATAATAATAATAATAATAATAATAATAACTGGGTATAGTTTAAATTTGAAATCGAAAGTGTCGAGGGATGAATCGGTTCTATATATTATACATAGGTATATACGAACACTGCAGAGATATATATATATATATATATATATATATATATATATATATATATATATATATATATATATATATATATATATATATATATATATATATATATATATATATATATATATATACATATATATTATATAATTTTATCTGTTAATTTCCTAATAGGTATAATATATATACCTATTTGTACGTATACAAAGCTATGTATGTACGTACCTACGCAGGCGATTTTGAGAAGAAAAAAAACGAAAAGAAAGAAAAAAACTGAAAAAACTGTTTCACTTCGTTTTATTTTCTATTTATTATTTTCTTTGTTTCCTGGATTCCGAAACGTGCGTATATAGGAGAGAATCGCTCGACGTGGAGGGGGATGAAATTATTGTACACATCCAGGTATTTAGAGAAGAGTTGGCGAAGCTAGGCTCTATATATAGTGCAGGGTATATACTTATATAGTATACGGTATATAGAAAAGAAAGAGAAAATATATGCAAAAAGAGGAAGAAGATAAAAACAAAAAAAAAAAAAAAAACCCCAGAAAAAACTCGATAGCAGGGAAACTTCGGGCAACGCGGAAAAAATATATAACGCAGAGCTATTACATAGCCGGTGTACATATATTGGTATCTATCTATTTAGCTATCTGTGGATACCTATACCTACACACATTTAGGTATCTATATAACTATATAACCAGAGTCAATCGTCTGTTAGCTCTTAATAGAAAACTAAGGTCGATTTATGAGTTAGGTATAGGTAAACCAAACTTCTCGACTTCTGCCTATATATCTATACATGGTATACTCTATACTATTTAATCGACGATTTTCACCCCTATATATGATACAATACATAAATGCATCGAATTGCGGGTATTGAATCTCGTTTTCCAAAATTCGTTTTCACTCGTTGTGTTGTATATTATATATTTATAAAAAAAGATTCGAAAGAAAACCAGTTTTCTATATAATTTCGTATTATTTCTATAATAATATATATATATATATATATATATATATATATATATATATATATATATATATATATATATATATATATATATATATATATATATATATATATATATATATATATATAATAATGAGATATCCGCCTTTTATATCTCGATTCAATTTTGATTCCGTACATACCTATATATAAATATATATCTTCTACAAATTATATAAAAACAGAAAAAAAAGAAACCACATACACACTCGGAAAAGAGAGATATAAAGATAAATAAATCTTCCATGTATATGTACATACACATACATACGAATAATATAAAATAAATAATTATAATACAAGTATATAGTATATAAATTATTATTATATTGTAATAATACAACGTTTACCAAAGGTATATATATATATATATATATGTATATATTTTATACATATATAGCTGTATGATATTATATAGGGGGATATTATTATAATTTTAAAGCCGCAGGTTTTTTCTCATCACGCGATTTTGCGCACAGCAATACCTACGTAGATATACGTACGTATATAACCTAACGCAACGCAACGCAACGCAACGCAACGCAACGCAACGCAACGCAAGCTTTATATATATATATATATACTTCGTAGAATAGGTATATATACGTTTATACGGTATACGAGTATACGTATATATAGCATACCTATCCTATACGCGGAGCTGGTTTGGTTTGGTTTGGTTTTGCAAGGGTTGGTGAGCGCGGACGACGGGGGCCGGTCATTTATTTCTCCGCACGGCATAATTTATCGCGAGGATTTTCGCAAAAGCACGCTTCTGTGCGAGCAGCAGCAGCACCACCACCACCAGCAGTAGCACCACCGGCAGCAGGAGCTCGACCAGGAGCAGGATGAGGATGAGGTTGGTGTACCGGCGGAGGAGGCAGAGGAGGCGGTCGCGGCGAACGAGTCGGAGGTGGAGGAAAATGTACCCCCCTCACACGCACTCCCTACATACATACCTACATATATATATATATATATATATATATATATATATATATATATATATATATATATATATATATATATATATATATATATATATTTTATACTTTATATAATAGTATATAGAAAAAAAAAAATAGGAAATAGCGCGGAAACGCGAAACGGTAGGGACTGAATATTGAGAGAGGAAATCGTCTCGTACTACTAGAATCCGTAGACGTACCTAAATATCGTATAAAATACATACATATATACATATTTCATTGAGTTAAGTTTGGTTCAGTTTTATACGTTGCACATACCTAATTCACGCAGTAAATTTTACACCCGAGATTCTAGTACCGGAAAAAAAGATAGAGAGAGAGAGAGAGAGAGAGAGAGAGAAAGGGGGAAATAGTGCAATTGCATTATTATGCAACGCGTATTACCTACGTGTAGGTATATATCTGGTATATATGTATGTATACCTACTTACGATTAAATACGAAAGCCTAGTCCTCCTCATCCTCATCGTCGACGTCGTTTGCTGATGCGAATATTCCCACGAGTAATGTACTGTATATGCATTGTACATAGTACGTAGGTATGTAACTATGTATGTACGTCACGGTGCTGATCGTATTCGAGTAGAAATTGAAGTCTCTTCACCTAAACTTTGCCTAAAACGTATAAAATTATATTTAATAATATGTATACCTGTACATATAGGTAAATATATACATGAAATTAGATGATATAGAAAATAATTGAATTTTCAAACGGTTTAATTATATAATTTGGTATGTCAATTTTTTTCTTTTCTTTTTTCGAAATATTATATATTTACCGGATTATATACGATGGCGAAATTTGAAGAGAATAAACTGCAGCTATGGGATAAAATTTGAGTATATAAAGATTGTCAAATCTTTGAGGAAAGAAAATTATGCATATATATTCCTGTGAAATCAGTTTTTGGAATGAGAAATTATGCGTAAATTAGCGTTTTTGGATTTTTGAACACGATATTCTTCGATCCACGTGTATTCAACGTAATTATTTATTAATAAATAGAAACGATATGTATATACATATATAATCACGAAAAGATTCCGTGAAATTTTAAAAAATATATAACTACGGTATATGTATGTACATTGTACATACCTATTACATACATACCTAGATTATAATGTAAACGATTATTGATGAATCGAGATTTTGTCGAGCGATTGATTCCCGCTTTGATATTCCAAGGTGATTTAAATCAGGAAGTGCAGTTCCGCGATTTCAGATATCCTGGTGAATAACCCCTTCTGTAAAAAAAAAAAACATAGGTACGCAAATACCGTTAGAGAAAAAGAAAAAAAAAGGATCTGAATTAGTTTATAGAAACGTATTTGAATTCGATGATATTATATTGATCGATTAATGAACGGAAGGTGATCGCTTATCGAGTCTACAAAATTTTTTCGAAAAATTGAAGCAAAAATTGGTTACAATTTTTATAAATTCGAATATTATTTACGTGTTTTCGAAATCAGTTTCTTAACGAATATGTATATACCAATTTTTGATTTTTGAATGCCTGAATTTTTTCCGGTGTCTCCAGTTCTTCTTAATATTTTGAATAATTGAAAAATTTCATTCCGAATATTATATGCAGAAAAAAAAAAATATATATATATATATAGAAAGAATCAAACCGGGCTCAAAAACTTCGGATTTTTGTTCTCAGAAATTCGAAAAAATATAATTGAATTGCGAAAATTGATTCTAATCATTTCTGTATAAAAATGAACACTTTTGTTATCGAATAGAATATCATTTTCCATCGCAAAACGAGTGAAAATTTTTTTTTACGCAATTTCCTTTTTCTCTTTTTCAAAAAAAAAAAAGTAAGTTTCTACATATCCGCGGAAATCTAAGATAAGGAGATAAAAATTTGAGAACAAACAAAAATAAAAATACTCAGTAATCGTGTAATCGACTACCGATTGGCATGAAAAAAACAAAAAAAGGACATAAAAATTTGTCTTCTCCTCAGAATCGAAATTTCAAGTACAGCAGCGCATTATTCATACATTGTTTGAATTTTTGGCTTTCCAGGGTTAATTTTTTCCCCTCTATCTATAGGCTATAGGTATTCCAAGAAAGTGTTACGGATTTTATTCTTTTTTTTAACGTTATAATTTTCGGAGCTATATAAATTGACGAAAAAATTTTTCTTCGGCGTCTTTATAACTCCGAAAATTACATCGTTAATCTGTTGCATTTTTGCGGACTACCTACTGCTGCAGGTAAGACGTGTGCCGAGTTTCAGATATTTCGGAGCGGTACTGCGATAGAGAAAAACCAAAAAAAAAAAAAATTAATTAACCCCTAAATGCCAAAAATCGTGTTTTTATATAAAAATGAGAAGAAACAATTCTTCGACTTTTGGTCAGTACGTAGAATTTCTCTATAATGAACCCGGGTCTTTGAATACACTTTTTTTTATCCATATGGAGACGTTTCATCTCATCGGAGCCTCGACATTCGAATAAGACTAAATCAAAAACCCCCTCAAATATACATTACATAAAAACTAAATAAAAAAAAACCCCTCGATGACAAACTCGCATTGCATATTGCGTGAGACGGTCCAGGTTCGCGTTGACCGCGGGCGTCAGGTACGGGCATTCGCCAGAAATCGATGTGAAAGTCTAAACGCTGGTAGGTAGGTAGGTAGGTAGGTGTATACCTACCATACGAACGTACGTACGTACGTACTCCGTTATACTCTGTACTCTCTGTACTCTCTATACTCTACTACTCGGGACAAGCCTACTCCGTCGAATTGATCCGCGGCCTTCGGCCTTCGGCGCGTGGCTTGGCTTGGCTTGGCTTCGTTTGGCTTGTCCGGGTCGCCCATCGCCATCGTATAATCGCAATTGCAATTCGCCGTACCTACGTCTATCGTCTGGGTAAAAATTTTGCATGTACACTTTGTGAATCCAAAACCTTATACCGCTATAGGTATTATAAAAATTCCTAAACTGTTATAGCAAAGTACAGTACAGCTAGGTTATAATATACAGCAAAGTATATACCTATATATAAATAATACGTACTGTATATAGAGTGTACAGAGTACAAGGTATATACTATATATACAGGTATAAAGTGGCGTAAATTCGTTGGCTAGCAGCTAAGAGGGGAAACGCAGTTTTCGAGGGAGGGAAGCCGGGTGTACCGGCGTGTATACCTACTCGGCGCGATGTGTGTAGTGAAAAGGGGGAAAACGGGGAAAAGTGGAATACCTACCTACGGCTATACGTTTTACCTATACGATATTATACACGTACATATATATGCGCGCGTATAATCGTTGCGCGGGTTTTAGGCGGGGGCAAAAAGTGCCGAGGTATCCGATTGGCCGCCTAGCCTCGGGTTCCCGAGTTCCCGAGTTCCGAGTTTCGAGTTTATAGGGGCGTACGGGGGTGGAGAAACAGTACCGCGGCTTTAATGACGCTCGCTCGCTCTCCCGACTGGCACGAAATGTAACCCTTATATTCGACCCCTTGAAAAATACCCCATAACCGAGAATGAGGGGGGCGGAAGGGACAGGGAGGGGGTTGTAGCTACGGTACGGTACACACGTACAGACGTGTGTGGGTGTACGTATTACAGAGGGACGCGTGAATGAGTGTTCGTGAGTGCGTTAGCCACCGAGGAAACGGCACGGGGTTTGCGGGAGAGGGTAGGGAGGGTGGAGCGAGATTACAAAGTACCCAGGGTTCCCGTCGACCCAGCCTCTTTCCACCCCAAACTGAGCCTACTGATGGTGCTGGTGCTGCCGCGTTGCCGCACCTCTAAACCTTATTAACGCGTATCTTAAGCATTGGGTACAGAAAAAATAAAATAAAATAAAGAAGAAAAAGCGGAGAAAAAAAGGCGATAATTTTTTGTACAGGTTTTTTTTTTTTCCAGATTCTTTAATCTTTTCTTTTTTTTTTTCGTTTTATGGAGAAATATATGGAAGAAAAAGAAGAAAAAAAAAACGAATCGATAATCGTCGAAAAAATAATTCTATTAGGTATAGATACTTCTGCAGAATTTGAATTCTATATATTCTTCAAATAATTATGGTTCAACGAGTAATAGAATATATATATGTATATATAATTGTGTCTTAAATTAACAATATTTTGCTTCTGCAATGTAAATTGCCCGGAGAAATGATATCCTGGATTTTTTCATTTATTTTTCTATTAATCGTCTATGAGCTGCTGTCACAGAGAGTCATAGAATTGTTTTTCTTCCTGGGATTCGATTATATAATTATATGTACGTGATCTGTACATATATACGTCTGCATATTATTTAATGGTCAATTAATGTATCGATTCATTTTTTTTTTTTTCAATTTATTTTATATTTACATTCGTCTATGAATTGAATTTTTTCGGTTATATTTTTTTCATCTATTACATACCTATGTATATGTACACATAGCGAGACAAATTCTCGAGTTTTTTTGGATACAATTATAATTATTATAATTTTTTTTTATCACAAGAAATTGATGCGAATATTGCGTATGGTAAGATACAATAATTCAATACAATTCTATGTGCCTGGGTATATATGGGGCTGTCCACGTCAATTCACCTAGCCTCCAGACCGCACCATTTCCGATTTGCCCCGTAATTTTTTATATCGTTGTCCTTGCTCTAAAACATTTTTCTGAATTTTTAAAAAATTTTCAGATCAAGCCTTTCGGAGTTATAATTTTTTTTAATCAAAAAAGAAGTACCATTTTTTAAAATCTGAAAAAATTCACAAAAATTGTATAAATGACGTAGAACAATTCCCTGCTAGTGAGAATGTGGAACACATTATTCTTATATTTTTTTTTACTCAATCAAAAATTGTTTTTTTCAAGAAAACTCAAAAAAAATCCGCTGTGGACAGAGACGTGGTTTGGGAGGCATAAAACAATGTGGAACATCATCTTTAGATAGATCTTCATATAATTTCATTTTGTTGATTGCTTACGAACATTTTTTTTTTTAATGAGGTGTGTGTTTTGTACTTTTCTGCACTCGAGTATTCTTTTGTAAAAACGACTCCATTGCATTGGGGGATTATGTTCCACATTATTTTATGTCTTCCAAACCACGTCTCTGTCTGCACTGGAATTTTTTTTGTTTTCTTGAAAAAAAAAATTTCTTGATTTAGTAAAAAAAAATATAAGAAAAATGTGTTCCACATTCTCACTAGCGGGAAACTGTTCTACGTCAGTCATACAATTTTTGTGAATTTTGTCAGATTTTTAAAAATGGTCCTTCTTTTTTAGTTAAAAAAAATTATAACTCAGAAAGGACTGGTCTGAAAAATTTGAAAAGATTCAGGAAAATGTTTTAGGGCAAGGACAACCACATAAAAAATCACAGGGCAAATCGGAGATGGTGCGGTCTGGGGGCTAGATGAATTGACGTGGACAGCCCCATATATATAATAGGTATATAATTAATTTCTATATGTATATATAATATATTCGAAATATGGGGGAATTGAAATTGATAAGTGAAAATACATAAATAAGTGAATAGAAAATAGAAAAATTATTTTCGTCATGCGTGCAGCTTATATATGAAAATCGAAATATCTCGTTCTTCTTTCTTTCGTTTTCTTTTGCTCCCTTTTTGTTTTTCTGAAAATTAGTTCCACCCGTTGAAGAATAAATCAGTCATTATTCAGAAACAAAAAAAAAAACAGAAGAAAGGAAGAAAAACTCGATTATATTTGATCGTCTAAATTTCGGTAAAATAATGAAAAAAAAAAATCAAAAATTTGGAAGATATGATCAAGAAACGAATCATTTGAATAAAATCGAAAAAGAAGGAGAAGAAAAAAAAAGAAAAATTTTGATACGCTCAAATGGATACATTAAAAAGCTTTGCTCAAAAAACGAAAGAAAGGCAGTAAAACCAAAAAAAAAAAGAAGAACAAAAAAACGGAACTCCTCACCCCCGAATACGATCACGTGTCGCTATCCGCGGCTATAATTAATCAAGCTAAGAAAACCCAGCGCGTTTCGACGGCGGCGTCGCGAGGGTGGGTGGATTTAAAAAAAAAACTGTCCGAGTAAGAGAAGAGGGGTGCCCCTGCCCCGCTTGTGCGGAGGAAAAAGGGTAGGAAAAAGGATAAAATGAGGATATACCCATACATATACATACATACATAGATTTAGAGTTTGTGTTTAGGTTCAAAGAGGTGCGGAATAAGGGGGTTTCAAAGGTACGGGGATAAAGCGAAGGGGGATTGGCTGGAACCTTGGCGTAGGCAAAAGAAGGAGGAAAATTTTGGCGGGAAAAAACGAAACGAAACATATATAACATATATACATATATACATACAGCCCTATCTATGTATACGCGGTATATACGAATATATAAGATACATGGATATAGATATTGGTATTAGTATTAGTATTTATATATGCATATGTATTATATATGATGGAACCCGGTATAGAGGTACAGATCGTAGTGGGGGGCAATACATCACGGCGCGGGGGTTGTAGGTATAGGGGCAGCTAGTCCCAAAGTAGGGTGAAAATAAAATGAAATGAAAAATAAAAATGGCGAAAAAGAAGAAGAAAAATCAAAAGAAGAAAAATAAAAACGAACAAAAAGTAGAAAAAACATCCCTGGAGGGGTATTATATAGTGAGAGTGAGTAAGAGAGAGAGAGAGAATGAGAAAGGGGTGGAAGAGCAATTTTTTCGTTTTTTTTTTTTTTCTTTCCCTTTTCCTTTTTCTGTCTTTTTATTTTATATTCCTTTCTATTTTTTTGTTTTTTTTTTCTTCTTTTTTTTTATATATTATAACGGTCAAGGGAAAGAAGGAAATTAGAGGGCGGCATTCAAACCTAAACCTCCCCCTACTTCCCCCATTACGCGAATACCGCGTAGATATATTAGCCATGGGATGTACATACGTACGTGTAACCTGCGCGCGAAAATATATATAAGAGGACGCGAATTATTGTACGTATACTTTATATAAGAAAAAAATTTTTGAAACAAATTTTTTGAAAAAAAAAAAATTAAAAAATATACCAGCGACAAATTCATCCCTGCATTTTTTTATTTTTGTTTCTCTATTCTATTCCTTTTTGCTATATATACGTATTATATATAACGAGAAGAACAGATAAATGAACAAATTTATTTATAAAAACTGCAATTTGTAACGAGAAAGCAAACTGCAGCTTTTTTTTTTTTTTATCGTTATCCTTTGAACGCTAGAAAATAACGTAAATTTTTTATATTTTGTTCTTATAATTGTATATGTACAATTAGATCGAGATTCGTACGTTGTGTTTGATAATTAATTGATTTATAATCTGCAGGTATACATACATACCTAAGTTCAAATTTTTGAATAAAAAAATGGAGAACCTAGATAATTGTATCTATAATTAATTATTATTATAATAATTGTAACTGCCTTATCATCTAATTTATTTTATTTTTTTTTCTTCTATATGGATAAAATGATATACAGAAGGACTAGAATTAGAAGAACAAAAAATCAGAAAGAATTTTTATTCGATATTTCGGAAAGATGATCGGATCCCTGATCAGATGAAAAAATGGACGATAATCCTTACAAAATGAAAAAAAAAAAAAAAAAAACGCTAATTAGCCAGTCTATAAAACGAAAAAAAAAATCAAAAATTTTCATGTACAAATTAGTAATTATAACGATACAGTATCGTTCAATGTGGACGTTGTATATTTACAGTGTCTAGAGGATATGCAACGTACGAAAAAGAAGAAGAAAAGAAAAGGTAAAAAAAAAAAAGAAGGAGAAAATCGAAAACGAAAAAAAAATTGAAAAGAAAAAAAAAAAAAACCAAACTAAATTCAACCCCGTATTTCCACCCTGGATTCGTGGGGAATCGTCTTTACGGTCGTTTAAACTTTTCCTCTAATTAGTTATAAATTTCATTTTACCTGAAATCCCTCCTGCCTCCCCCCCCGCCCGTCTCTACCCCCGGGATCCCCCAACCTCCAACCCCCGTTAACGTTTACTATTCGGTTTCAACATACAACAATAATAGCTGTATATAGGCACATACATAGATACACAGGGTGTATCGAAACAAGACTGTGGAAAACTTTTACCTATCTATCCACCTACCTACCTCGAGAGGTAAAAACCTAAAAGAGGTTTACTGCACAGGCACGAAACACACCTATGTGTGTAGGTATATATATATATATAGCTGTTTTTTAGGTATGAGGATGAAGTAGTATAATACAGAGTTGGGTTGAGAAAAACCACCCACCTGAACCGCCACACACACACACGTATGTATATCACATACACACATACTGAAAAACAAAAAATATATACATATATATGTATATATTTAGAAATGGTAGAAAATAGGGGCTGTAGATTTTAGGTGGTGGGGAAATTCGAGCCGACCCGCGTTGGTTAGGGTCTCTGCACATATAGGGGTATGTGTATAATGTATATATATGTATATACTGTAACGTGCCGCGGTATTGGCGGGTTAAAGAATTAGCCAATGCCGACGTCCGCGTGAGTTCTTTGTCTAATAATTGCTTTTAGTTAGTGATTTTGAATATTAGTGATTTTGGGACTCCTCTTTTAAGAATGTTTGTTGGTGGGGAAATAATGGGTCTGCCATTCAAAGCCACCTAGCGTGTTGTGAGTTTTATTAGCTGCTATACGGACACGGGAAAAACCAATGCCGTCTCTAGACTACGGACCCGGGGTAAACTTCCCAAGGCCGCCTTCCCTCCACAGAGCCGGGCGAACCAAGCCTGTCGTGCCTGTTATCCCTATCTTTTTGAATCGCTACCTCAGATCCGGGAATGCGATGATTCCAAGACTGTCTGCCAGATTCGGGATTGCAGCTTGGCCCTCGGACACGGGTAAACCAATGCCGTCCGCACTATGCAATGCGCTCCCTAATCTGTTCCCTAATAATTGGCTTGTTGGCAGTTAATTAGGTCAGACGAAATCTCAAATGAACAGAATCTGGGTTAATCTTAGATTATCTGATTTAATAATCCGAATTTACCAGAAAGTTACAAAATAAAGAAAATAAATCAAGTGTTGACAGTGATCCTTAAATCTATTCTTATTCTATGTTGGCCTTTAAACCTTTGTGTTATTGAGTATTAGCTATCTTAGCGTTTTCTGTTCAGTATGTTCGAGCGACACAATACTAATTGATATCTTTGAAATAAGTTTAAAGCGCTTTGCTTTTAAATTATATGCTTTTTCTTTTCTATGATCAAATTGCTATAATTTGTCTAGTCTTTGATTCTATCTCGTTACTATTCCATTGCGTTTCTAATTAAATGTGACTCTATATCTTCTGACTCGAATAAATGAATTTATGTAGGTACTGACTCTGACGCTTCAATACCTTTAGACAAGTGAAGTTATGTTAGATAAATTAGACAGCAAGTGAGTCGATCAGGTGCTTTACCGTGAATCGCTCCAAGAGAAATTTAATAATGAGTCGATCAGGTGCTATACCGTGAATCGCTGCCGCTGCTGGCAGACGATTCCTTATATTGCGTTTATCCCCTCCATTTTCGCGTCTAACGTAGCTAGGGGATTAGCTTAATCCCTCGACCTATTGTCGTGTGATTGAGCTTGAATTTTTTTTGTATTAACCAGCCAGCCTGAACCGTTACATTGCCCCCTTCCATCAATCGAAACTTCAGGTCATCTGATTTTTTCTTCGGATGCAGTAAGTCTTCGTGTTGATGGACCTTGATGTCGGTTGTCCTTAGGCTTGGATGGTGTTCGTTACCACTTTTTTCTTTTAAATCAGAGCTGTTTTTCTTTTTATAATTTCTTCAGTCCGAGCGGATCAGTCGGATCCCAGTGTTTTACGTAATCCGGTGTTGGTGGTGGTTCAAACGGTCTCAATGTGATCCTTGGTATAGTCGCCTTGTTCGAACCAGGTCTTCGGAGTGCCGCAGGTAAGTCCGGCCTATTTTTATTTATTGACCCTTTTACCCGATTTCTATAGGTCTCCCTTTCTTTCCTTGTTCTTTCAGGTAGCTCAATTCTTTTCAGTACCCATGGTAAGGTTAAATCCACGTTTTTGATTTCACCGACTTCCTTGACGTTTTTTAACCATGGCACCTCTACTTTCTTTTTCAGCATCACATCTTTGATGATAATAGGAAACCGCCATCGCCTCTTCATCTCGTCGAGTTCAGCCAACTCAGCTTCCCTCAACTCTTCGACTTCCTCGTTGGTGAAGTATTTTGATGGATCAGTCACTTTTCGTTTGATTGGCTCCATCTGCATCAACACTTCCAACTTCGGCGTTAAAGAATCCCATCCTGATCTGTATCGCCCAAAACCACGGATGAATCTTCCAGATGCGTACTTCACTTTTCCCTTGTCATCTTCGGCTGTTTGCACCCCTTTATCCTGAACACTGATATAGCCGTACATCTTTGCGAGTCAGAATGTCAACTGATTAGGCATCCAGCTAATTACCTTGACGAGGCCGACCCGTTCCACGAACTTTGTTTTGGTGAGTCTTCTTCTGTTTCTTTTTCCCTACCTAGCATAACTGGCCGATTTCTGTTTACAAGCTAATTATCCTAGTCTTTGGTTTAAATTGCCAACGTTTACCTCTAACTTATATATTACGTTACATAGTGCTTAAACATATTAACATGGAACCTTCCTCGCTCTCTTTGAGTTTCGGGGTTTACCAACACATAAGTTGCATCGGCTATTTTCCTTTCGATTTTATAAGGCCCTTCATATAAAGTAAAGAACTTAGCCATCTTTTTATTGACAGTGTCAGAGACATTTAATGCTCTAACCAATACTAAATCGCCTATTTTGAACTCTGTCATCTTATGCGTTTCGTTAAATCTTTTAGCCCTAGCACTACCTTTTTTCTTAATATTACTTTTAGCTAAAACTAACTTATAGTCATGCGCGACTCGAAATTGATTATGAATAACCCATTGATCCCAAAATCTTTTCGGTCTTTCATTTAGTTGCAATTCACAAGGAGTAAACTGGGTTGTTTCATGATAAACCTCGTTCATGCATGTTTCTATGATTTTTATCCATTTGATCCAGGCAGTGTGTTTATCCGACAAAAATGTTCTAAAGAACCTACCAATTTCACGGTTTACTCTTTCTACAATGTTACCCTGTGGGTGTCTTATTGACGAAAATATCGGAGTTACATTCTCTTCCTGTAATTTGGTTAACCATCTGACGGATGTAAACTGTGTGCCATGATCAAACTGTATCCTTTTAGGTTTTCCGAATTCCGGAATGTACTTCTCAAACACGCAACGGATGGTGGATTTCGCATCAGCAACTTTCAAAGGATATAACTGTACGTATTTGCTAAATGCATCGATTACCACTAGCAACCATTTGTAGTTACCTTGACTTGCCGGTAACGGTCCAAAAAAATCTATCGATATCAAATCCCCCACACCATTAGGTACGATGTTTTGCATGCTTGCGTAACTATAGCGATTCGGCACCTTACATCGCTGGCACCGGTCGCAGCGGGCTACCTCCTTTCTTACCAATTTACCAAACTTCGGGTAGTAAAAGTTCTCATGCAGCATTTTATAACATTTATGAGCTCCTACGTGCCCGTACACTTCGTGACATTCATTTATTAAGGGTCTAACGAGTTTTTCCGGTAAGAAAGCTCGTAGTTTGCCCCCTATTTCCCGTTGGTATAAAATGTCATCGACAACGGAGAAATGTGCGTTATTCTTTGTTATTCCCCTCTTGACCAAATCTGCGATTCGTAAATCTTCTTTTTGCAGCTTGGCAAGTGACCGGAGTCCCTGCACCAATTCTTCGCTGACTATTTTAGCTAATTCAGCTATCACGTTTTCATGACTTTCTGTTGGTTTTTCATCACCAGCATCATGAGGATATCTACTGAGTAAATCCGCTACTATATTATCACTACCTTTAACATATTCGATCTGGAAATCGTACGTTTGCAAATACAACACCCACCGAGCAAGTCGCGAACTTGTCAACCTACATGATAACACAAAGGTCAACGCTTTATGGTCAGTTCGTATTATGAGTTCTGCACCGACTATAAATGTCCTAAATTTTTCTAAAGAATAGACAATAGCCAATAACTCTTTTTCCGTTGTGAAATAATTTATTTCAGCTCCTTTTAATGTTCTACTTGCAAACCCTATTATCCTATGTTCTAAATTATCCTTGTCAATTTGATAGAGAACTCCACCAATCGCGTAACTACTCGCATCGCACTGCAGGTAATACTTCTTTTTCGGATCCGGGTGGTGGATAATCACCGTTTTACAAAACATTTCTTTTACTTTTTTAAATTGCTCGTCGGTTTCGTCCGTCCAAGACCATTTTACATCTTTCCTAAGTAGTTTTAACAGCGGGTATGTCAGATTAGAATAGCTATTTGAAAATTTACTATAGTAGTTCGTTAGGCCGAGAAAGCCTTTTAACTGTTTCGGGTTCCTAGGAGTTGGGAAATTTTTTATTGATTCTATCTTTTCCGGTTGCGGTTGAATACCATCCCGCGTGATTTTGTGTCCTAAAAAGTCAATTTCTTGTCTAAAGAATCTAGACTTTTGGAAATTAATCGTCATATTATGTTTTTGAAATGTTTCAAAAAGTTTTTCTAAATGTTTGATGTGATTATTTACTGAATCCGATGAACAAAGAATATCATCTACAAAATTGATAGTGAATTCATCCACACTTTGTAAAACTATATCTAATGCTCTTATGAGGCTTGCTAAGCTGGTACTTAGACCATAAGGAGTGACTTTAAACTGGTAGGTTTTTCCGCCATACATAAACGCGGTGTACTTTCTGGAATCTACATGCAGTGGTACTTGCCAAAAACTCGCCGTCAAGTCGATGCTAGACATGAATTTTGAATTATTGAATTTTTGAAAAAGCACCTCAGTAGACTGAGCACAATCTCGATCCGGAACTATCAACTTATTGATAAAACGAGCATCGAGGACTAACCTTATGTCTCCTGATTTTTTAGCAACAACCACGATTGGGTTGATATATTCACTGTACGATCTTTCTATAATCCCATATTTTAACATTCTTTCGATTTCTTTATCGACCTTCTCTCTATGCATTATCGGTATCGGGTACGACCTTCGTACGAATGGTCGACCTTCGTAGATTTTAATCTTATGTTCGTAAACCGTGACTTTTCCCGGAATTTTGTTGAAAATAGCTCGATATTTCGTTAATAATTCTATAAACGTCTGTCGATGCTCGTTTTCCAACGATTGACATTCCGCGAGTTTGTCAATGATCTCATCATCGGTTACTTCGTAATTCTCATCATCGCTTTCGACCCTTTTACTTAGCATTTCGTTTGTATCTAGTGTCGCGATTTCGAGGTTATTATTTTTTGAATCTACTATTGTCTGTTTTTCTAACCCGATAGTGTTTTCTTTGTTTTTAGTTTGGATCTTCAAAGTGTTTGACTGCAAATCGATATCCGCTTTCCATCTACCAAGAGTATCTATCCCTATAATGACAGGATGACGAAGTGTAGGAACTACTAGAAACGGAATCTGATCAGTGAACTCTCCGACTTTGATTTTCACAAACATTTGTAATTTTACTTTGACTGGTTTTCCACCGGTAACGCCAACTATTTGGTAATTTACCACTGGTAACTTATCGCAGTTTTCAAATATATCTATTTTTTGTTTGTACCATTCCTCAGATAAACAAGTTATTTGACTACCGGTATCTAACAACGCTGTAATGCTTTGGCTTTCTAAATAAACTTTTATACTTGGACATTGTATATTTTTTGTTTCACTTACTACTTTTTCTTTTATTAGGTAATCTGTGGGGTTTTCAAACGGATTTGATTTTTGAATTTCCTGCTCAATTTCTGCCGCGTTTAATTCAAATGTGCGCTGTGCCGTATTTTCATGCGGCACGCCTAACACAGCGCAGTCGGGTTTTCCGAATTAGGCTCACCCGTTTCTGCTTTATCGGTCTCACAAATCTCTTCGGTGATCGCGTTTATTTGTTTAGTAGTTGTCCAATTTGTACGTCTGTTTAATTCTTGAGAATTAGCCTTTATTCTACTCTCATGGGAATCGTTCCCATTGTTTTCATCTCGCGACATGCTCGGTTTAGTATTGCCAGTGTGTTGACTCGGACTACTACGCCAAGAGTTTTGTTTTTGTTTTTCGTCGGCGTATCGTGTGTGATTTACAAACCGATTTGGATTATGTGTTGTGTGCGAGTGTTTTGGTGCATTCGACCTGCCCCCTGATTGCATTTGGTCAAGAAAAGTCAACAAATTGTCTATGTCTCGGATGCATCTACTTTTCGCAGCCTCTACTACCGATTCATCGAAGTGACGGATCAGATTACTGATAATCTCCGCTTCTGGTAACGTTGGATTTAGCCCGCATGCACCCGCAAATTTTCTACTGGCATATTCAGACCATCCTACCTTAGTGTCAGGTAGGTAATATCCAAACTCTAAATCCCGACGTACATCTCGTTGCGTTTCCTCGCCCCAGTACCTCGATAAAAATCGTTTTTTAAATTCTTCCCATGAATGAATTACCTCGCGTCGCGCTATCCACCAATCCTTTGCGTCGTTTGTTAAGCTTTGACCTATCAACCTCAGTCCAATGTCATCACCTACATTTAGAAAACTGAAATATTCTTCTAATTCCCTAATAAAATTGACTGGTTTTTCCCAAGCCTTTCCTGAGTATGTCGGTAATTTTAATTGTTTTGTTATTAAACTAGTGTTGTCAAACACAGCAGTTTGACCACCTCTTTGTTGTCGTATTCTTCTTATGTCAGACTCTAAACCTATTTTCAGACTATCATGTTTATGATTTAACTCGGTAAACATATCCTGACTTGCTTTCTGGTTTTCAATAATTTTACTTTTTAAAACCTCGTAGGTTCCTACTTGTTCGCTACGTAAAATATTTTCGCATGTCTCGATTTTATTTCTACAGTCTGAAACTTCGTAATTTAATTTGTCTGATACAATTTTTAAATCCGTACCGATTTTGTTTATTTTTGCCTGACTTGTTTCGTTATTTTCTTCTAGCTTTTTATTTATTTTAGACTCAAACTTTGTTTGTGCTTCTATGCTATCTGCCTGCGATCTTAACATGGTTTGTTCCATTTGCTCGAACTTATTATCCATTTTTCTTTCTAGACGTTCAATGGATTCAATTAATCTGGAAATTGGATCTGGATTATCCGTATGGCTACTGTTTGGATTCATCGTGGTTGATTGCAAGGAAGTAACAAAGCTTGTATCCGAAAAACCTGAATCTAATTCACGATGACTTAAATTGACGACACTGGAACTTTTGGTTTTGTTTACTCTACGAGATTCCTCATCTGACATTTCGTCTGACCGTAAACAAACAACAATCCCAAACCTGGCATACAAGTCTTTGTCAGTCTATTTATAATCTAGAATTTGACTTTATTTTTCCGAAGCTATTGAATGAACGAATTTACTGAATTTAAAGATTCTAATGATTTTAATGAACTTTTTTATTTCCAAAAAAATTCCTTTTTTGAGGAGCCCCACGTTGGGCGCCAATTGTAACGTGCCGCGGTATTGGCGGGTTAAAGAATTAGCCAATGCCGACGTCCGCGTGAGTTCTTTGTCTAATAATTGCTTTTAGTTAGTGATTTTGAATATTAGTGATTTTGGGACTCCTCTTTTAAGAATGTTTGTTGGTGGGGAAATAATGGGTCTGCCATTCAAAGCCACCTAGCGTGTTGTGAGTTTTATTAGCTGCTATACGGACACGGGAAAAACCAATGCCGTCTCTAGACTACGGACCCGGGGTAAACTTCCCAAGGCCGCCTTCCCTCCACAGAGCCGGGCGAACCAAGCCTGTCGTGCCTGTTATCCCTATCTTTTTGAATCGCTACCTCAGATCCGGGAATGCGATGATTCCAAGACTGTCTGCCAGATTCGGGATTGCAGCTTGGCCCTCGGACACGGGTAAACCAATGCCGTCCGCACTATGCAATGCGCTCCCTAATCTGTTCCCTAATAATTGGCTTGTTGGCAGTTAATTAGGTCAGACGAAATCTCAAATGAACAGAATCTGGGTTAATCTTAGATTATCTGATTTAATAATCCGAATTTACCAGAAAGTTACAAAATAAAGAAAATAAATCAAGTGTTGACAGTGATCCTTAAATCTATTCTTATTCTATGTTGGCCTTTAAACCTTTGTGTTATTGAGTATTAGCTATCTTAGCGTTTTCTGTTCAGTATGTTCGAGCGACACAATACTAATTGATATCTTTGAAATAAGTTTAAAGCGCTTTGCTTTTAAATTATATGCTTTTTCTTTTCTATGATCAAATTGCTATAATTTGTCTAGTCTTTGATTCTATCTCGTTACTATTCCATTGCGTTTCTAATTAAATGTGACTCTATATCTTCTGACTCGAATAAATGAATTTATGTAGGTACTGACTCTGACGCTTCAATACCTTTAGACAAGTGAAGTTATGTTAGATAAATTAGACAGCAAGTGAGTCGATCAGGTGCTTTACCGTGAATCGCTCCAAGAGAAATTTAATAATGAGTCGATCAGGTGCTATACCGTGAATCGCTGCCGCTGCTGGCAGACGATTCCTTATATTGCGTTTATCCCCTCCATTTTCGCGTCTAACGTAGCTAGGGGATTAGCTTAATCCCTCGACCTATTGTCGTGTGATTGAGCTTGAATTTTTTTTGTATTAACCAGCCAGCCTGAACCGTTACAATACATATATGTACACGTGTGTAGGAGGATGAGGAGGACGAGGAACCCTGCAACAGAGAGCGAACCCGCGTTGTGAAACGAGACCGAAGTGGTATATATATATACATATATACATATATAAGTATATAGGTATACAGGGTAGATGGATAAAGAGAGCGGGATGGAAAATTCGAGGAGCGATTGCAGGGGGTTTTGGGTAGTAGAAATGGCGGTAGGAGAAGGGGGATATGGCCGAGGTAAAAGGGTAAAAGGGGGAATCCGGGGGTGGGTGGTTAGTCGGCCATTTTGGAAATTTCGCGAAAAACACACGCCCCGAGATACCTAACCCAGGGTCCAGGGGTAGGTATACCTACCTACCTATCTATCTACCTACCTACCTACCTACCTACCTACCTACCTACCTACCTACCTACCTCTGCCTGCCTGCCTCTGCTGCCCAGGGGCTTCAGGGTGTTGTATTAAGCACGAAATATAGATAAACGTTAAGCTATAGTCTATTTATTCCTATATATATACATATATAGATATTTATATATATATATATATATATATATATATATTTGAATATTTACACGAATATATGCATATTTTGGTACTGCAGGGTTTAGGGCACCTCTAGGTATATATACGCAGACGTAATAGTCAATGGTTATAATTATAACTGTTTTATATATACATAATACATATAGGTTTATTTATATTTTATATAAATATCTACGTTCTTTTACTATACTCTATATAAAAGAAGAAAAAAAAGTTTATTCCTAGACGATTTTTATTCCTATATACGGGATGAATGTATCGCTGATCTTGTTATATTATCGATCATCCCTTATAATACGGACGCGATACTATCGTGCTGTGTAGAGATTTTTTTTTGGATCTACGATTTTTCGTTGGTTTTTTTTTTCTCTATATATACACTTATACGGCTTTTATGTATATATCCAGATCTATGTAAAAACTATTAGATATATAGATACGTATGTGTATATAGAAGAACGTAAAAAAGTTGACAAATTTTGTTGTTCTTTTTTCTTTTTCTGGGTTTCCCTTTTTTTTTGTTGATATTTTGCGGTATCAGAATTTTACAAAAAAACGTTATTATATTATGAAAACTTGATATTATATATAATTATATACTATTATATTAAATAGATGTAGAAAACAATGATTTTCCATTGTAAATTGTAAATTGTAAATTGTAAATTGTAAATTGTAGATTACATTAACAATTGTATGTATAGGTATATGTATAGATGGATATTATACTATTATACATACTATACATACAGAGAAATTTCTATATATTCGTATTGTACCGATCAGCGGTTGTAAAGGTGTATTAATTAACAAATATGTAAATAACTCATATACCTTGCACGATATAATAATATAGAATTTTTTTCTTCTTCTTGTGTTTCCTTTCGATTCGATTTGAAATTCGATACTGAGATTACACGAGTTTTTTGTTTTTCTAATTTTTTTTCTTTATAATCACTTCGATCCACAAAATTCAGGGATTTGATTTTTGCAAAAATCGAACAATAAATATAATATAAGATTTTATACGGATCAGGGTTAATTCGATTGTCGTACAGTAACCCCCCGTATGTATATACAATACATATGTATAGGTATATACCTATATAGAAAATCGCGATCAGCTAACCGTATCGCCCTTTTTTTTCTCGTATCCCGGTTATATCGGGTGCAACAGGACAGAGAAATAGGTTTTGCGGTAAGAGTCGAAGGAAGGAGTTACCTCTGCGTGACGAACCGGCCCGCTCTTGGATAAACGACGCACAATATATACCTACGTAGTATAGAATCGCGAAAAATCGAAATTTGCAAAAACCACGAAACAAAAAGAAAATCCAAAATTCACCAAAAAAAAAAAAAAAAAAAAGAGAAGAAGAAGAAGAAGATGAAGAATATAAAAAGTTTCCCTTATTAACGCCGATATTAATTAATAAATTGATTAATTATTAATAATTATATCTCATACCGAAAGATAATTGGTTTTAAAAAAATAAATCACTAAATTTTCAACTTTCTAGTCTCCATTTTTTTTTCCTTTCGTTTTTTTTTTAACATCAAAATTTGAGAATAAAAATATATAAACAAATGAATAAATAAATAAAGAAGCCTCTATAATTTTTAACACACACACACACCCACCCAAACTCATAGGCATATATACCTGTATATACTAGTATGTGTATGCATGTATATTAAAGGTGGGTCGAGAGGGTATACCGTATAGTAGTAGTAGTGGTCCTGTGATGGTCGGACGGTTGCTGTGGGCCGAGATATTTGCAAGCCAAATTTTAATACCAGAATTAATTTGAACCCCCGCCTATATATGTATATTTATACATATATATATATACATATATATATATATATATATATATATATATATATATATATATATATATATATATATATATATATATATATATACATATATATATATATATATATATATATATATATATATATATATATATATATATATATATATATATATATATATATATATATATTAGGGTGGTCCTTATTTTGGATATTTTTGATTTTTTTTCCACGATCCCCCTAAATCGGTTCTAAATAAATAAAAAGAAATTCCTGCCAAATTGGAGCTCGATATTTCAATTTTAACCTGGCCCCCCCGGCAGTCAAAGTTTTAAACGGGAAAATACGTGTATTTTAGACTGTCAATTGTTTGAACATTTTTCCAACCTAGTGAAAATTAATATAAAAATTCGAGATAAGGCACAAATATTCCTCATAGTATAAGGTATGATTGAAGTAGTATATCAAATTTTTACATCCGTAATTTCTGGAGTTATGATCTATATAAATATCAATTTGATATTCATGAAAAAATGAATAAATAGAAGAAAAAAAATTTGATATACTTCTACAACTATACCTTATACTATGGGGAATATTTGGGCAGAATTTCAAATTTTTATATCAATTTTTACTAGGTTGGAAAAATGTTCAAACAATTGACAGTCTAAAATACACGTATTTTCCCGTTTAAAACTTTGACTGCCGGGGGGGCCAGGTTAAAATTGAAATATCGAGCTCCAATTTGGCAGGAATTTCTTTTTATTTATTTAGAACCGATTTAGGGGGATCGTGGAAAAAAAATCAAAAATATCCAAAATAAGGACCACCCTAATATATATATATATATATATATATATATATATATATATATATATATATATATATATATATATATATATATATATATATATATATATATATATATACATACATATATATATATAAATATATATACACAACTTATGTACAGCGTTAATTTACATCGAAACTTTACACCCTGGTATATATATATATTTATTTATATATGTATAGGTATATATTATAGATGCATATACGTGTGTGCGGGGGTAGTTTAGCTTTTATATTGTAAATTATTATTCCCTTCCCTTCCCTTCGTTTCACTTCCTTCCCTTACCCGACCTCACTTCAACCCATTCTCGATACAAATGGGTAAAGTAAACTTTACCATTAGACAACCGTGCAAGGACTCGCTCGTTGTATGTTCGTTCGGTGGTAGCGCGAGGTAGGTGTACTACAGGGCAAGACTCAAACTTCCCACTTTGATATTTGCAACGTTTTTTCTATTCAGGCGAGTAAAAAAAAAAAAAAAAATTGAAATTTGCTACTTTTTGGCGAGTTAATTTTTTTTTTTTTCTAGTCCATTTCTTACTTTCGATTGTTACTTATGTTTATTCATCTTTGAGAGAGAGAAAAAAGTGTATAAATCGTTTCGTATAAGGATTCATATTGGAATACGAATTTAATATAGTAGAAAAATTAATTTCGGAAATTCCGAAGAGACAAAATATCAAAATTTTAATATCACCGAGTCGTATATAGTTTTTTGGAAAGTCTTATTTTCCCCGAAGTCCGAATAGTCCTTTCAAAAAACTTCAGATCGAAGACCATCGTAGGTTAAAAAATTAGGATCCGAATGGTTTCCCTCGATTAAATTTTCGGATTCTTGGACTTTCGGAGTTTTTGGTTGTCCCCATTATGATCTTTCCCAATTTTGATATCCCGAGCGTTCAACGTTTCCAAAAATTCGAAATTGTTTGAAAAGAAAGAAACTCGCAATTTTGACCGTTCAAAACTTGCAAAAAAAAAGTTTTCTCATCGTTCGAAAAACTAAATTAAATATCTCAGCTATATATTATACAGATTTGAAAATCCACGTTCTTCACGTCAAAAAAAAAAAAAAACCTCTCTTTCAATTTTCTATAATTAACTTTATTGTAATAAAAATATAATTAATAATAGCTGTGATGATATAAGTTGAAAATTTTTTCTCCTATTATTTTTGTATAATATAATTCCCACAAGAGATTTTCTTCTCTCATATATGTGGAATTCGCTGAGGAGTTACCACATATATGTATATGTATAGCTGTATATTTATTGCGTATAGAATATCAGTCGGAAAACTTTTCACTCTATACTATTTATATATGTATACCCTTATAGTAGGTAAATCTACGTGTCTATACCTACGTGAGAAGTCTCTCGAGAAATTTACTGCGGAAATATTATATATATATATATATATATTGTATATTATATATAATACATAAATGGTACGTACACCAGACTTGTACTTTGGTAATTAAACTATTTTTGTCTTGTTGGAGCCGGACGGAATTTTTTTATTTTTTGTCTTTTCTTACTATCCAAACGTTTGAAAATTCATCTTTCGCAAGAAAAAAGAACTAGAAGAAGAAAAAGAAGAAAAAAATGCTAACGTTTAATTTGTTCATTTTTCTCATCGTATATATATTGAATGAGTAGAAAAAAACATAGAAAGTCAAAGAAAAAAGAAAAATTGAAACAAAAAAAACACAAAAATCTGAACGAAAAATTGAATAGGAACAAAATTTTGAATTTTTTTTTTTTTTTTTTCTTTACATTTCATTTTATTTATTTATTTTTTGTTTCTTTCCCTCTAACTTACCTCCGTGATATATACATATTGTATATAAAGTTTGGTCAGACGCCGCGACGCGACGCGACGCGTCGTCCTCGCATCTAATTCGTAGGCGCCATTTTGCAGCGTCGTTTAATCGATCCTGCGCCCACGCGTCGAGTGGAGTGATATGTTTTTTTATTTTTTTTTTTTTTACTTTTTTCCCGCCATTTTAATTTTTTTTTTTTTTTTATATATATATCTTTTATTTTGCCAAATTCGCGCCATCTTTCGTATCTACCAAATCTTCTTCTTCTTCTTCTTCTTCTTCTTGTCAAACGTGAAAATAAAAAGGAATAAATTTTCTACAGAATAAAGACATCAGCATCAGAAAATTTTTTACGCACGAAAGAGTGGAAAAATATTTTTTAAAAATCGATTTCGGATCACGTTATATAGATATTGATAAAATTCCGCGCGACTTTCCCGATGCACTTCTATCCGTAAACTGAACTGCCTATGAGCTGAGCTACAGCACGGTCTGACTGCCCTCTGATCGTTGAAGAAATAGGAGAATGGTAACCGCGATCTGCAAGCCCAGTTTAACCCGTTTTATATAATATATACGCACATATATACATATATACGTATATACGTATAATCACATTTGCATAGAGCTAGGCTAGGCCCGACAAATGATTCCACAGAAGAAAAAAGAAGTTACTATACCTATGCCTACCTATCCTTTATACCTCTTTGTTATATACCCCCAGCAGAGCTGCAGCTATACCCCCTCCACTTGCAACCACATATGCTGATGTCGTTCGAGATGTCTGCAGCAACGAGTATCGCTGCTGCAGGAAAGTCCTCGGACCCGAAATCTGACTGCACGCTTCAGTTTTGACATTCATTTCTTTATTTTTTACAATTTTTCATTTCTTGTTTTACAGTTTTCTCGCCAAACTCATACCATTTTTGGAATTTTTTGAAAACATGTTATCCATATGCACGTACAGCGGTTTGAATTATTTTGGAAAATGCTCCGAGGGATTGAGGACAATTTTTTTTGTTAACCTTTTTTCAGGATTCGCAGACTTTTCGGACCTTAGACGACTTCAGAACGTGTCTTATGTTGTTCGTTTCGCCAATTTTTCAGATCATATTCAAAGTTCGTTGGTCTATCTTTTTTTTTTTTTTGCTATTTTCAGGACCTGTGATTCGGGTATTTTTCAGTCAGATTTTTACCATAAACTTTGATCCCATCAGATTTCACTTTGGGAATTTTAGAATTGATTTCAATGTCCTCAAACGGGTGTTATCATATTTTTAGAAACCTATTCAGGATTTCGGAGGAAAAAACTGAACTGTAAAAAAAAAATTCTCTGCAAAGTCGTCAATTTTAAAACCAAAAATGACCGTTATACGTAAAAAAACGAATTTAAGTCGACGTTTCCAACGGTCAAAACTTCCGGCTTATCAACGATATACATATAAAGAAAAATAGAGAAGGGATGAAATGAACGTACACGTAGATTTGAGAATCCATCCCTTAGCGTGAGAAATTCAAGTTAATTGCATAAAGCTAGTTCGCATATTAATTCGCTAAGGATAAATAGGAAAAGAAAAAGAAATAAAAGAAGAAGAAGAAAGAGAAGAAAGAGGAAAGGAGAGGAAAAAATCAAACGCACCCTTAGCTCGGTCTATATTCGAGATCCTCTGCCTGCTCGCAAAAGTAAACCCTTTCATGGGAATATCTGTCTAATGAATAAAGCTAGATATCCGAAAGTATCATAGCCGATGTTTGACGGTCGTTCAGTCCTGATGAAAATTATAAATGCATCGTACGAAAAATGGTCGTTGTTCCTTCTAGTGTGTCCAGATATGGGAAACGACCCCCAGCAAAGAAGATACGAGAACCGGTCTTGCAGACTCTGCAGCGCCAACACCCCTACAGCCTCTCATTTTTACACTGGGGTAGGGTATACCCGCAGAGTGGGGGTAGACCTCGAATTTAGGGGACAGAAACAGGGACAGGGATGAACGAGGCGGGGTCAGCAGGTTGCTACGGAACCATAACCTGGTACCAGGGTCGAGACCCATGGGTCGAGACACCTTTGACCCCGCACAGGTATAGGTTACCAAATTCAGTGTCCGCGGGTGAGGAACGGAAAACCGGATTTCAAGGGCGACGGATTAAAAAAAAAAATCCCCGTTTCATTTGTAGACCATTTTTTGATTTTTTTTTTTTTTTTCACGATTTTCAGAAACACGATTCGATCTCTTATTTCAACCCGATCGAGTCGATTCTCGATTTTACTTTTTTTGAATCTACTATTCAGACTCTCTTTTCCAAAAACCGTGAATCGCTGGTATCGAAATTGGGAATTTTGTATAATTGAACTTGGATCGAATCCCAAATAACAAACAAACAAAAAATGGTAAACCGTTGACCTTTTTCGAAAACGAAAGTACACAATGTACATGTATGTATATACGTATATAATATTTATACATATATATATATATATAAATATATTATGGACAGATAGTTGAATGGCAGTATTTGGGGAAGAGGGGTAGACAATAACCAATCATGTACAATTAACCTGTGACACGGTGACACCTAAATACCCCAGTACCTACCTACCTACCTACCTATATACATGTACATACTATACATACCCACGTGTATATAGTAATAGTATTTAGTAATAGTAGTAACGGTAGTAGTATAGGCGGTTATGTCCCCATTATGTGGGCATATCGACATGTGTTAACCGCTCTCACCGCCGCTATATACATTCGCGTATTGTTTGACACATAACTGCACAGAGATAACCAATTGGCTAATAGGCCTATCGCATCATTTTCACATCATATCTGAACAGGATTTTAGTGATTAGAACGTCGAGGATCGTCCATGACGTCCAGAGAAATTCTAAAACTAAGATTTACGAGTCAACTTCTTACACTCATTCTGTAGAAAAATGAGGTAAAGAAGCGAAAAAGTGTGTTGCTTGAAACTGGCCAGTGAAAAAAAAAAAAAAAAACTGTTTCAATTTTTTTTTTTTGGGTGGTTTGTTCTTGTCTGTTTTGTGAAAATACGATTTTCTCTGAACTGCGACATGTAAGTTCAATTTTTATTTTATTTTTTTGAATAATTTTCTACAACTCCGATCGTTCTCTATGTTTCTGTTTTTTTTTTTCTTTTTCTTTTTTTCTATGGATTGATGTGTTTGAATTCACCCTGCAGTAATTGGTCTCCGAACGACGATTCGATTCGAAACCGTACAGATGAACGTTGCCCGAATTTTAAAGGACCCTAATAATTTTCGAAGCCGATTTTTTCCCATCCTTCCGTTTTTCTCAACGATCTCCGGTAAGGGAACCACAAATCGCGTTTCCAATAAGACAGAAAAGAAAAAAAAAAAAGTTCCCGATCCGTTGTCCCGAAAAACCGTTTTTTATTTTTTTTTCAGAATATTTTTTTCGACTTTTTTGTTTTTCGATCAAAAAAAAAGAGCGGAGAGTTGAATATGACGGTTCAGGAGTAATGCCACAGCGGAGACGCTACTCCCCAGTTCACCAATTCAACTCGTCCAATAATCGATGATAATGCAATGTATGTGGGTGCAGAGAGCGTGCAGGGATCGGTATCCTGGTGCAGTAGCGAGGCCGGGGACGTTTAACCTTGACACTGGACCAATTAACGTACGTTGACCCCGAATCCATGGGCTCTCGAATGCTATTGTGCCGGCAACTGCATAGACACAGGTATATGCATACGGTATACGTATGTCTATGTCCTATACCTGGACCTGTACATGCATATAGATAGAGGTAGATAGATAGTTAGATAGATGCAGTTTGGGTGTAACATGCATCCAACCAAATCCTCCCACGTGGCCAACGGCTGATCCAAATGTAACGATCATAATACTCCTTCGGATGCTCGGTAATGATTGATTATCGTAATGAAACCGAACTGAACATATTTTTAGAAAATCGTTATCGATAGGAACGAGGAAATAAAAAATAAAAAATTTCACTCAATGGTTTACAGTCCTGGAATTTTGAGAATATTTTTGGAAAAATCAAAAGCTTATTTTGGTGGTTAGCAGAATCACGAAAAATCTGAATTAAGAAGGAAGAAAAATCTGGATAAAATCCTGTTTCTAAAATATCGTAGTGATTTAAAAATGAACAACTCTCCCAAATGTTGACTTTTACATTTTTTTTTTGACGAGGCAAACTTTACCGAAATGCAAAAAAAAAAAAAAAAAACCGTTTGAAATCCGTTGATTCGTAATTATCGGGATAATTTTTTGCTGAAAAAAAAAACAAAAAAAAATTTTCTCTGGACCTAAAAACGTACCCAGATCGGATGAAAATTGTGATCGATTATGATAACTCGATTTGTTTGAGAAAATAATTTGCATAAGATGAAATAAGGGGTTTCGATGTGCGTGAAGGGATGTAAAAAAAAAAATGATCTTCTTTTTTTTGTCTGTAGAAGAGGATGAGAGATTGGTTTTCGCATTCGATTTCATGGAGTTTCTGCTTTTGCTGCAGGGTAGGGGCGTCAGGTATTTGGATTTTGAAGACTCTTGAGGGTAATACGTTCTTTAATAGACTTCTCTCTTTTCTACCCTTTTCCCGTTCCATGGGTACCCAGTTCCCGTTCTTCTGTTTGTATGAAAAACAGGAGGTTCTTCGTTCCTTGGTCGTATATATACCCACCGTAGATTGGTTAATATAAAACTTGAATTCCCTTTCAGCCCTGAGGACACCTGTTCTCCATAGGTCCTCCGGAGCAGCAGCATCAGCATCACCATCAGCAGCAGTAGCTCGTCCCTCTCCCGTATACATACTCCCTTTAGTGTAGACTAAAACTCGGCGCAATGACTGCACAGAGATTGAAGAAGGGAAAGAATTTTTAGAATTTTTTACCAAAGCTTTTTTATCTTTTTTTTTTTATCATACAATTGAAAAACGAGAGGGTAAGGATAGAAGGAGAGAGAATTATAGCTGTATAAATCGCGAATGAATTTTCATCAACGTTTAGAAATTGAAGATATAGAAGATATACTATATAGGGTATGGTAAAGAATGAAATAAAAATTCGAGGATATAGGTATATATATGGGTCATTCCATGTCAATTCAACGACGTTGCGACGGTGACCCTCTTCGATTTTTTTGATTTTTTAATATGTTTTCATACATGTAAAAAGAAGTCTTCAGCTAAATTTTTAGCTCTTTTTCTCCACCCACTCCGAAGTTATCGATTTTTGCTTAAAAAACGTATATCTTTGACTATAATCATGATAATCTCACTTTATAGGAGTCGTTCTTTTTTTTTTCAACGCTCTTTCTGAAAAAGAATTGGAAAACTGGAATAAAAAATTTTTAATGCTTTTCCGGCCATTTTTAGTCAAAAAATTAGTTTTTCGTTCAATGGGACACTTTTGATTTTTTTCAAAAAAATTCACAAAATTCTACCTTAAAATACAAAATTTTTGAGCCATAAACCAAGATGGGCTTCAAATAACTTCTAGTAAAAAAAATTAAAAAACGAGGAAAATAAATTGAAATTACAGGAATAAAAAATTGTTTTTTAATTTTTTTTACTAGAAGTTATTTGAAGCCCATCTTGGTTTATGGCTCAAAAATTTTGTTTTGTAACGTAGAATTTTGTGAATTTTTCTGAAAAAAATCAAAAGTGTCCCATTGAACGAAAAACTAATTTTTTGACTAAAAATGGCCGAAAAAACATTAAAATTTTTTTTTCAGTTTTCCAATTCTTTTTCAGAAAGAGCGTTGAAAAAGAAAAGAATGACTCCTATAAAGTGAGATTATCATGATTATAGTCAAAGATATACGTTTTTTAAGCAAAAATCGATAACTTCGGAGTGGGTGGAGAAAAAGAGCTAAAAATTTAGCTGAAGACTTCTTTTTACATGTATGAAAACATATTAAAAAATCAAAAAAATCGAAGAGGGTCACCGTCGCAACGTCGTTGAATTGACATGGAATGACCCATATATTTCGTTGCGTTGAATATGAAAAAATGGAAAAATATATAAAAAAAATGAAAAATCCATCACTATGGTACACACACACGCGCACACCTAGCTTCATATACACGTGCAAATTAAATTCCGATTTTCTATAACCCTGCGGGGGTCAATTGTGAACATAAATTTTATATTTTTAATTTTTGTGGTTCCTTTTTTGTTATTTTTTTGGGGGGGAGGGGGATTTTTTGTTTCTTGTTTTTCTCACAGGAAAAATACGCGACGATACACTATCAAAAATTTGAATAAACAGAAAATAAAATATAATCAGCCGTGATCAATAGAGAAATGTATGAATTTTTTTTTTTTTTTTTTGTGTGTTTCGTTTTTGATCTTGGTTTTTATTCTCTCGAACGAAAAATTATGTAAAATCAAATTGTCGATCATAAAATTAACAGAGAGAAAGAGATAATTTTTTTAATATAAGGTGAGAACGAAGAGGGTCAAAAAATTGACTCCGATTTTTAATAATTTTATCAAAAATCGACGCCTTATTTGTGGGACTTTTAACCATAAAGTCAATTCAAGTTTAATACACGGTGAGAAATCTTTATTTACTTTTTTTTCAAACTAAATCGTAGAAGCAACGAAAATTATCGTCCGGTGGATACGAACTTTTGAAATTTATTACCTTGTCTATGAAATTTTTGTCTAAAAAAGCTTAAGACTGAAAGGTCTAGTCATTTTCTATCCGTGATCGGATCGGTTACCAAAATTTCGTGATTTTATAACAGATTTTTATCTTTTTTTGGACAGGTGGCGCAGAATTAGAAAAAAAACGATCTTTTGGTTTTTTTTTTAATTCCAAAAGTCGGTCTAGCTCGAGTTTCGATGTGATAGTTTGAGGTGAACCAAAACTGTCTAGTCGGTATCTCAAATTTTAGTCGATCTGAACAACCAGAATTAAAAGATTCTTGCGAATTTTTATGATGATAAAAACTGATTAAAAAAAACTGACTTCTCTCTCACCAAACTTCGATTTAACCAAAGAAAAAAAAAACCGTTGTCTCATCGGATCTCAAAATTTCTTCTGAAGAAAAGTACAGTAAAGAAATACAGAAAAAGTTTGGTGCAAAAAAAAAAAAAAAATCGTACAGACTTTCGCTGATCTTAGATCCCATAGTAAAAATCGGTTCTGCTCAAGGAACCAACACCCACCTTGATTCCGAAATGAAGTAAATTTTTTTTAAAAATCGTTGGTCTCCCTGCAGAGCCGCAGAGAATTTGGCGTTCAAAAATTAAGAAAAAAATCATGCAGTCTTTCGCTGATCCTCGATCCCATAATAAAAATCGGTTTTGCTCAATCGATGCCTCCTTGAATTCCAGAACCAATAACTAAAAAAAAAACATAAAAAAAACCCTCACCTTTGCGGAGTAAAAAACCCGCAAAGACGCGCTTGAAGCGGTGTAACCATCACCGTCGGGGGTCCCATTAAGTTCAGTTCAGTTACCGGCGGGTGTGCATGCTGCAGCAGTATCGGTGTCAATCCAATCAATGGTTTATTAACCGGCGTGTGAACAAGAGCTGCGATATACCTACACATTGTAACGTCGAAACTGCACACACAGACCCGAACATCAACGAGAGTAGAATAGTACATCGAGAGGGATAGGGACAGGGTGATATTCAGGTAAAATAGAGAGCAGAGGCCTGGTTACAGCTCGAGCATATCCTACAGGATGAACAGAGACGAACTATCTCCAACACGTATCTAGGTTCTATCCCTATTCGTCCTGCAGGGTTTGTTTAGAGAAAGAGAGAAATAAAATTTCCTAGGCACACAATTTCGTGGGCACGTGGTGGTAAGTGAAATTCGTGTAGGTGTAGATTTTTTTTCCTTTGTGTTCTCTTTTTTGTGTTATTTTATAGGTAAAAGTGTGCGTTTAGTCACAGTCGTACTGCAGATATATATCGATACAAATATATACAGGTATACAGGTAGGAGTACGGGATTAAAAAGTGACGTAAAACTGTGTGGTAGAATGAAGAGTGGTCGGGTATTGGCTACCGGTATTGTTTCTCTTCCCTATCCTATCTGAGGGATATCGGTTATTGGAAATCTCTATTTTTATAGGCCACTGCAGCTCTTCCGGTCGCCCCCATACCCCATTAAACGCATCTATCTAGAATCCGTCACGTTGCCAGACGGAAAATATACCTACGCTATACACCCCGACACACCTTTTTAAACTTGTTTTCTTTATTTTTCGACGATTATGAATCCTCGTTGAATTTATTTATTCAATGAAAGCGTAAACGTCGATTTTCTCTTACTACAAAGAATTTTCTTTTTTTTCTATCTCGTCAAACTTCGAGGAAAAATAAAAAGCAGAGCTTCTTCTTTTCTTACCGCAGCTTTCGTCAGACTGACTTATATTTGATGGTTGTAGTCTTTCTTTTTTTTCTTTTTTCTTCTTTCTTTTCTCTCTTCTTCTATTCTTTTTTCAAACTCGTTTGGATACGAGTCCAGGCCCCCCATTGGTCCCATTGACTGCTGGTCATTCGGGCCCACTCCGATCTTACGGTCCCACGATACGCACGCTACCTGCTGCAGTCCGACTCTCGGAGAAGACCTTTTAAAAGGGTCAGTCTGTGTCGTGATCTCAAACCTTAGGGATATAAGATAGTTTTAAACTAACGAAGTGATTTTTGTGATTTAAATTAAGTCTGATAATTTCTCCCTTATCTTTTGATTCGTTTTTTTTTTTATAATTATTCCAGTCTTTGCGTTACTTTTTCACAAATTTTACAACATTTTTTGGATTTTCTACTGCTTTTCGAAAGCTGGATCTACTGTAACAAAAATATGGAAATATTATTCACAGTATACGATCATAGTCAAAAAATGCGTCAGAAAATTATGGAAAATATCGGAAATTATCGAGGCTACGCAGAATCGAAGGAATAAAAAATCTGGTCGAAGTACATCAAAGCGTGAGCTAGTCAATCAAACCCAAAATTTTTTTATAAATTAAACTTTGATGTAAAATCGAGGAATGACTATTCGTTTTTTTCTACGGTGGAAAAATTTGGAGATTAAATATCGAAAATACTGAATTAAAAATCAGTATTCAGTTTCCACGAATATCGAAAATTTGACGTATAGTATTTCGACTGTTTTTTTTTTTGTCGGAGAATCTATTTGCTTTTATGCAACAATTTTCTTTTTCTTCTTTCTTGTCGAAGAGGCGAAAAACACCCGCCGACGGATCCCCAAAATTATTAAAAAGAAACTTGAACTCGTTCTTTTTCTGGTTTTTCCGGGAATCAAATTTCTTCAGTTTCCAAATTTCGTCAAGTCATTTCGTGGACCAGATGTTAGACCCAAAACCGCAAAGATTTCATCAAGTATTTACCCACTTTTCGCGGTTTTTGTAGATCTATAAAAAAAATCCCGGAGCATGCGGTCAACCTCGAGAAAAGATACGAGAAAAAATCTACCTCAAACGGTTAAAATTTTTCTTTTCTGAGTAAATTTCGACGAACGGAAGAAAACATTTGATAAATGAATTACAAGAGGAAGAAAAAAGAAAAGAGAAATTTTTTATACGCGCCGCGATGCTCGAAGGGAAAATCAAAAAATGAAATAAAAACGTAATATTGAGTTTAAAAATAAGTTATATGATTTTACCGAGATCATAGTAGACGGGGTAGTTTAAATGTTTATCACTAGTTGGTGCAGTTTACCCCGCAATCAGGGGCTGCGGATAAAAATGAAACAGAAAAACAGAAAAATTGAAAAAAAAAACAAACAAAAACCGAAGAAAAAGGTGACAAAAAAGGTTCAACAAAAAATGGATAAAATCAGGCAATTGCGTAACAAAAACCGATAACAAGTGTTCACACGCTCCACTATTTCGCTATCTATCCCAAAGTTCATTCAACGTTTCATATAACCTGCCGTTTTTTTAGTTAATTCCAATAATTTTCTATATCCAAAGAAAGAAATATCTATAAATCTATAAGATAGATAATTTTTACCGGACGTACGCGACACCGCGACGGCCAGAAAATATATCCAACCCGTTTAATTCTTTTCTCAAAATGAATTGCCAATTTTTTTGTTCATGCCAATGGATAAAGAAAAAATTGCCTATAGGTCAATTTCCGGTTGTTCATTGGCTCCCCTTTTCCACCGGCGAAGAACTAGATTTTCGTATTATTCGCATAGTTTTTTGAATTTTTTTACAAAGCCGACGGAAGAATTTTAACCTCGCGCCGTTTATGAGAAATTCAAATTTCTAAATTCCGTCTTAGACTTTTCTTTGCGGACCTTACGTTCCGGGGATTCGGATAGAATCGTAGAAAATATTTTACCGTTCATAGATCGAATAATTTCATCTTCGGCGATGTAATTTTTGAAAAAGAAACTTCGCTATACCGTCACGCGTCGCCTTTTTTCCGTCGGTCTAGAAAATCCGAAAAAATAGGCCTTCGAAAATGATAAAAAAAGAAAAAAACTACGCTATAATATCAGGCGATACTTTTGCAAGTTTTTTTGCTAATTAGATCGGATTTTGATGTACCAAAATCTAATTTTTTTTAGGGGTGGGGAATTTTAGTCAGGAGAACTTTGATCCTCGGTATATTTATTCCCGACGCGCGTTGGATAAAAATCAGGAAATATTAAAATCTGATAAAGATTTTCACGTTTCGATCCTGTTTTGCATTCAGGTCGATCGAATGAAGGAGTAAATGAAAAATAAAAAATAGAAACAAAGAGAGAAATTCTTTTTTCATGCTCAAACTCAACAGCCCATTAAATTTATCAAATTTTCTACACATCTATCTCGCTATGGGCCTTCACTCGATATCGGTTCCTTTTGCCGTTTTTCAACCGTTTTATAAATCGGTATACCGCTGCCAATTCGTGGGGAATATATTCCCCCTTGTTTTTTCATTTCTTTTCGCTTTTTTCCTCTTCGTTTTGTGTTTTGTTTTTTCGATTTTGAAGAGTTATTTGAAAAATAACTACACGACAACGTCAATTTCTTGTCTCTAGCTTAGATAAAACTGTATACTTTAATCACATAGAGAAAATCGAGAAATATAACCGATAAATAGATCGCAATCTCTGAATCAAGTCACCCGATAACGTTTTCGATGATATCTCGAGAACCGATAATTATATCAAGATAACGGTCCGTATCAAAAAAGTAGTTAATTAAATTCTCTACGAAAAAGATAAAATACATTTTTTTCGTACCTCTATTCATATCGCTGTATTTTGGGAATGAATATTCGAACGTTTTCAGTCGTTGTAAAACGAAAAAATAACATTTCATGACATTCCCCGTCGAATTACAGCGAAACCGATCAAGATACGGAAAAAATGTATTCTATCTTTTTTATGCAAAATTTGATTTGCTCTAATTTTTATATGTAGTGTCAACTTGATATTTTGTACGGTTCTTGAGATATCGTCGGAAAATTGATTTGGAGAACATATTTTCGGGGATACGGTGTCGTTTGTGCTCTTCGAGTTGCGGATTTCTGATACTTTCAAAAGCTAGTAATAATGAACGTCTTTTCTACGGTTACAGTTTTAGTTGATGTTGCTGTTTCATTTGAAAAAAAAAAAAAAAAAACAGAAAAATGTCAAAAAGGGGATAAGTTTTTTGGAAACATGCGTAAACCGTGGAGATCAAATAAAACAATAGAATTAATTAAAATTAGGCTAAAAATCAGGGACAAAAGCATCGCGGCGGGATAATATCTCATTGTTACCGGTTGGCGGTTCCCGTTATGGCTGACAATATTTCAAAGTATAAACAGACAATGGAAGCCATCTTCCGCGAGGTGGATGCCGGTTTGTACGCCTATCAACAAAGCCTACCTACCTGCCGCTACCTACATAAGCGAAGTACGAAATCATTTAGCATTTGGCTGCGCCCGCGAGTAAAGCGAAGTAAAGCGATTCTGTAAACAAAAGAACATTTGCGTATTCACAAAGCGCCACGTCCTCCTGCTGGATGCTGATGCTGCTGCTGCTGCCATACCGAAGCTCTGATCCTGATCCCGATCCTGATGCTGATGCTGATTTTACCCATCGTGGTACCTACAGCTACTACTCGTCCGAATCCAGAATCCCGATCAGGATTACCGCGAGGAACGCGGAGCCAGTCATCCTCGAGCTCCTGCAAAACCTCCTCCTCAAGGATTATACAGGATCACGTTTTGCTTTTTAAAATATTTTTTCCTTTTTTTCTTCTTCATTTACGCGTCAAAATTAACCGACCCGCTTATGCCCGATCGTGAATCTCGATTTTTCGAACACTTTGGGGTAATTTATTCGATTTTCAAACACAGAAAACGAACCTGGTCGTCAAATATTCTCAGACAATCGACTAGAATATCGAAAATCTTTTGGCTAGAAGACAGAAAATAAAAAATAAACGAATTTTCGAGGCTTTGTTAGCGAAAAATTGATCGCTCTTTACGGTTTTTATAACCGTTCAAGACCGTCGCTTGAAAAGAACTCCAGCAACGCGACGGAAAGAGCGGAAAAATCGAACCTTTCGGTCTGAAATCGTTCTACGATATATTAAAACGTTGATTTCTCGATTTAATCGACTGGAAATCTGAGGGATATGCTAGTTTCCACTTTTGGTAAAGCAAAAAGAAATTTTTGCGAATAATTTCGGTCAAAAAGTTCGAGTATTGAGTAAAACAGTGATTAAATATTCTATTTCTATGAAAACCGGGTTATAAAACATCGAAGAACGTTGGTCCCACTGTCTTCGTGATGATATTAAGAAAATTTGAACCTTTTTGAACAATTTTACCAATTTTTCAATAAAAAATAACCAAAAATCGTATCTCTTCGTCAACGGCCCCGATCCGTCGGCGGCGGACGCCGCGCTATACGCGCGAACTTTTGTTCCGTGAAAATCTTTGCTTTTGGATGGAATTTTTTAACAAAAAATCATCCAAACTTCTGACGTATGAAGTAAGGAATACCCTGATATTTATAGCCGATAAATTATTCCCTTTTTTCAATCAAATATCAACGACGCAGTACGAAGACGGCCGGGTTCACACACCTCGCTGTTTTTGACGGTCAATAAATTACCAGTTTAATTCAATCCCGGGTTAAATATCGATCGAAATTTTTGTCCAATTTCCTTGACATTGATCGGAGACTGGATTACACAAATGTGTTACCAAAAATTGCCGTTTTTTGAACGAGAAATAATAAGAATGTTAAATTTTCTCTGGAGAAACTGAGTCCTGCGGTTTGCAGTTTGGTATAAAATAATAAAAAAAATACTAAAAAGAAGCTGGTATCGTTCAATTTTCGACTATATATAAATCGTGGAATTCTTTCGACATCCTTTTCTTCGATTTTTAATTTTTTTTATCCTGTTTTCTGAGTAAATTTTGCAGACGTAAAAATTAACCCCGTGAGTTTGATTTCCTTGGAAAGTGATATAAACTATTTTACTACTGTCGATCTTCGCTACGATATTTCCCAAAAAAAAAGGAACGTACGTGTATAAATTTTTTTTGTTTTTTTGTGCTAAAAAATTGAGTTAAAATTTTTTAACGATCGAAGTAAATTCGAGCTTGGTTTATAATATCAAGGCAAGCTGGCAAGGTTCTCGCGTATATGTAGCTTGAACCCTTTTTCGGCACACAAAATGGCGTCGCGGGAACCGCCCTCGCGCAAAAATTAGGCCTCCTTCCATTACGAGGAGTAAAAATTAACATGAAAAGAGGAACTTTTTTTTTTTTTTTTTTTTTTTTTTTTTTCAAATTTTATTATTATTTTTTGTTTTTTTGTTCTTTGTTTTTTATGATAAAAAGTTTACAACATTTCATTTTACAATCCTGCACCTGGGTTAACGTTACCACAGGGTTCTCCAACAGATATATATATACCATCGTTATGTGTATGTACATATACGTATATGTACTATACATTTATATAGCATTTATTATATTTACGCCATTGGCACTACTTACCAAAGTCGCGTATGTACCTACCTGCCTTTCTACGTTATATGTAGATATTTATGTATATACTATATATATATATATATATATATATATATATATATATATATATATATATATATATATATATATATATAGGTACATATATTTTTATATATGAGAGACACATTTTGAACGTAAATAAAATATACATTCTTTTGCCGGTACCCCCAAGCCGTTCGCAAAAATCAATACAAAACCCAACACACCTTCGTCTGTGTGTCACGAACCTTTATACATAAGTATAAACCTGAGTATGTATAAATGTTATATACAGTATATATATTTACTATATATTATATATTCATTTTTTCAAATATTTTATTACGTTACATTTTATATTTTAAAACAAAACGAAAACGAGAAAAAAAAAGAACACGTATCGAAACGAAAATCACAATAAATTGGGGGAAAAAAAAGACGAAAGTAAAAACAATGTGATTTACAAAATTTTTGAAAAAAAATCGTAGACTTTTTTCATTTTTTTTTTGTTTGTTCGATAAAATTTTTACCGTTTGAAACACACAAATTAACGCAAATAAGAGAATTAAAAAAAAATCTAATGAAATATTGATATAAAAAATAGAGAATATAGACAGGAGCTCTTTACATATACCTATTTATATAAAAATGTATGTACATGTATACTTTGATATGAAAATTATCAGAGAAAATTTGATGCTCGATCATTAGTATATATGTATAGGTATGTATAATATATGTATATCTATCCAACGGATTTGTTAAAATAATATTTACCCTCGTACCTGCAACAGCAGCTAGTAGAAGCAGCAGCATGATCAGACCTACAGACGTATATATACCGGGCCGTCGATGCACCGCGGTTAATGAGAGGTGCGAAAAAACGTAAAAAACAACAACAAAAAAAAGCGATCGTTTAAATATATAATTTGTAAAAAATTGCGATAAGCAAAAAAAAAAAAAAGAAAACCTGTACATTTTTTTTTTTTTTTTTTCACTATTTCATATTCGTTTTTTCGGTTCGATTTTTCTCAATGTATGTACCTATATCTATACATATATACATATAGTATACACTGTGCAGTGCAATTATCGTTTTTTTTTTTTTCATATATACACAGTTATATCGTGTATATGGTACATATATATACGTACAATACATATATACGTATACAATATACAATCGGTTAAATAATTGGTTGTTGACCTTCGCCATTGACCTCAAAAACACACGGGGGTGATGGCAGGGGGGGAATGGTGGTAGTGAAAATCGATGGGAATATTGTCAACGTCCTGAACAGGAATCGATGGACTCGACGTTTATATCGCGCACATCTCCCCGTGTCGCCAATATCTCTGCAAATGTGTGTCGCCGATATATATACAGCCAATGCCAATGTACGTATATACATATGTATATATATCGCGTTTCGGAGCGGGGCAAGGGACTTCGCCATCAATTTCTTCGATCTTTTAATACCAACCGATATATTATTATATACACATATATGTATAACCAGTGCCTGTGTGTATTTTACACGATTTGTGTTGAAAGAAAAAATATAAAAATTTTAATTAACCCATCGTTGTCAACCTGCGGGTCAAATTCAACCGGTACCCAACTTTGGAATCACACATCTATCGTTAAAATTGCCCTACGATGGAGATTTTTTAACTTCCCGTTTCTCTGATATCAGAGAAAAGAGGAAGTTATTGTATTCACCCCGAAAATGAAAAGTTGAGTTTTCACTAGATCCCGACGTTTTGAAGTCAAGAGAATCATCTCCGATCATTTTCAGTAGGACGTCTGTGTGTATGTATGTATGTATGTATGTATGTATGTATGTATGTATGCGATCAATTTTTTTGGCCGACGATATCTCGAGAACGATTGGTCAGATTTTGATCAACTTGGTCTCAATCGACGCGCCTCTTCGAAACTTAGAACTGATTAGATTTTGGTTTCGATCGGTTTAGTGGTTTTCGAATTATTTAAAATCAAAATTCTGAAAAATAAAATAAGAATCATGATATCTTGAGAATGGATGAATGGATTCAAATGAAAATTGGTACCACAGGGTTTTTTGGAGCGCTGATTACGAACCTGAAGTCAGATTTTTTTTTTCGATTCATTTAAATAACAAAATTCTGAAAAATGAAATAAAAATCGTGATGTCTTGACAATGGATGAATGGATTCGAATGAAAACTGGTACCACAAGGTTGTTTGGGGCGCTGATCACGAATCTGAAGTCAGATTTGCAAAATTTATGATGGCGATTTTTTTAAGCTCGAATTAGCGTGAGAACGGGAAGTTGAAGGGCTGGCACATGGGCAGCCTAAACCCGCTTGTTTTCGGGCTAGTTAGGTATCATTTGATTTCTTATATTTGTAACAATTCTGTTGCTACATATTTGACAACGTTCAAAGTATCTTTCATAATTTTTTAGACCCCAATCGGACGGACAAATTTTCCACAATGCAACCATTCGAAAATCGGTTGCGGGTCAACGAAAAGTTAAGAAAAAAAAAGACTAAAAATAAATTGAATCCAGTGAATTATATACAGCAAAATGTTTGATTGATCAAAAGACGGTATGAAATTATAAACATATTAGATTATGGAATAATTTTTTATCCTGGGAGCAAAAAAAAATTTTTTTAATGGAAGAAAAAATTTAAGAAAAAGAATAAAAAAAAATCGAAAACCTGAGTAGACGGGCATATATACCTACGGGTATAGGAATATACTTTTTCCATATATCGTAAATATCGTACCCTTCAAGCTGCCATGGAATAATATTAGCAAGCAGTTCAGTTCTTGGCAAGGAGCCGCTGCCACTGACAGCGACCATTCATATCGTTTAGCCGGTGCTCGTGGTACTGCTTCTGCTGCTGCTGCAGAAGCCGGCTGCTGTAGAAAAACCGCAATCCGTGCAGCAGTTCGAGAATAAATTTAGAAAATGGTAAGTTTTATGGATTAGTGACGATGATCAATTGGTATTGCTGGTCATTTATTATTGAATAAATTATTTTAAATATTAAAATTAAACGAGACGACCGTACTGGATTTTTCATCTAATTACTGGAAATCGAGACGAAACGTGTGTCAAAATTTTTTTTAGGTAACTTGATTGATTTGTCAGTCAAATATCTAAAACTCCATTTTTTATTTCTCATCATCGTCAATCAAATTTGAAAGACGATTTTTTTTTTTTTCGTTTTTTGAATTTTTTTCGTTCTGGTAATTAAATCGAACGTTCGAGTTGAAATATAGGCATGACAATTCTTCCTGCCGATCATATTTGGATTCCAAATCGTATAAATGTCATTTTTTTGACTTCCCGTTTCTCTGATATCAGAGAAAAGAGGAAGTTAGTGTATTCACCCCGAAAATGAAAAGTTGAGTTTTCACTAGTTTTCGACGTTTTGAAGTCTAGAGAATCATCTCCGATCATTTTCAGATGGACGTCTGTGTGTGTGTATGTATGTATGCATGTATGTATGTATGTGATCAAGTTTTTTGTCCGACGATATCTCGAGAACGAGCGGTCAGATTTTGATCAACTTGGTCTCAATCGACGCGCCTCTTCGAAATTTGGAACTGATTAGATTTTGGTTTCGTTCGGTTTAGTGGTTTTCGAATTATTTAGACAGCAAAATTCTGAAAAATAAAATAAAAATCATGATATCTTGAGAATGGATGAATGGATTCGAATGAAAATTGGTACCACAAGGTTTTTTGGAGCGCTGATTACGAACCTAAAGTCAGATTTTTTTTTGCGATTCATTTAAATAACAAAATTCTGAAAAATAAAATAAAAATCATGATGTCTTGAGAATGGATGGATGGATTCGAATGAGAACTGGTACCACAAGGTTGTTTGGGGCGCTGATCACGAATCTGAAGTCAGATTTGCAAAATTTATGATGGCGAATTTTTTAAGCTCAAATTAGCGTGAGAACGGGAAGTTGAAGGGCTGGCACATGGGCAGCCTAAAGCCGCTTGTATATTTTTTTTTTGATCTGGAAGTTTCTGATATGATTCCTTTAGTTTTTAATTTTTTTTTTCACAGCTGCAATCTCTCCGCGGATGTTGAAAAATTCGGAAATTCTTGATGAGAAGTAAAAATCGTGTAAAAATTTTTTTACGAAAGAAAGAAAAATAAAAAAAATGGAATCGAGCCACTCGATTGATTATGGAACAATTATTAAATTCCTTAATTATATAAAACGGCGATGAATGACTTAGAGCGATAAATTTTTGGGGATTTTCCCAATTTTCTTTTCCTTCGTTCTTTCTTTCTCTTTTTTTTTTTTTTTTTTTTTTTTCATTTTTTTCTCTCTTTCCCACTCGATATATAAAATTCCTCATTATATTTTCTACATGGAATATATATTCCACCAGGGAAGGTAATATATCCCTGTAAGATCTCGGAGTGGGAGGACATTAAGGATAACAAATGAGGCTCGAGGTCCTCCCGTAGGACTCTTCCGACTCCAGGACCCGGGAATGAAAATAAGTGTTTTTCGCGTCTAATAACTCGCTGAGCCCAACCCCAAGCTTTTTTTTTCGTTTTATTCTACAAAACTGGAGCTTCTGCGATGATCTAAATCTTTTTTTCTTTGTTATTTCTCGTTTCTCTATCTTCTTTTCTGTCTTTCTCGTCATCGTAATTAAAGAAATTATTATCACTATTGATAACAATAATTTCCACATTTTTTCTTCTGTGCTTCTGCGAAAAAAGAAAAATTGTAGAAAAGAGGGAAGGAAAAATGGGAAACGGGGTGGAGGAATTGATCATAAAACGGTTCAGGTATATGGTGTATGTATTTATTTATTATTGTCACCTGTGGAAGCGAGTTAATTAATTAATTGTGTACAACAAAACAATTATATCAATTGTCTCTTTGATATTTAGTATAATGAAATATACAGACGAATATACCCTACTGTATCAGGGATATTATAATGACGTATTAATATCGGTGTGATAATTCACTCAATTATATTTCTATATATACGTATATATATATATATATATATATATATATATATATATATATATATATATATATATATATATACTATATATATATACTATATTAAACAATAAACACCGGGGCGTTAGCCGTTGGCCAATTCATTTCATTTCATTTCATTTCATTTCGTTTCGTTTCATTTCGTTTTATTTCATTTCAATCCATTTCGTTCCATTCACAATGTCCAAATATAGGTATATAGGTATGGGTATGTTTATATATTGTATACAGTAAATCGTCGATCGACGTATTTCTAATTGACAAAGAGCTTATATATAGACACTGTCTTACTTATTCTACACACAATCGAACAATTCTAATCCGAGCGATTAATATCAACAGAGATTCTGACGACAATATAAATAAACGATAAACTGGATATAGAATTCATTTATTTCGGGAACGTATACAAGTATAAAAATTTCGACTTTTTCTTTATTCAATCATCACTCTCACTCTATCTCTCTATTTTCGTTGATTAATCAATCAATTATTATTTAGTCATATGTGTGTATGTATGTATATATGTATATATATATATATATATATATATATATATATATATACGTTACGGGGAAAATGTATAATTATTTTTATATAAGTAATATTTTTAATGATAATGAAATCGCAGGTACTTTCTCATAAGCCCGGCAGGACGTTGGGACCTGGGGTACCTGCAGCAGCTAAAGCGAGGCAAAGTTACCGAACCGAGTCTGCAGTCCACCTATACGCCTCCTCATGGTACAGCATAGGAATTTGCATTTCCCACCCATTAATCTAACTTTCGTACTGCTCGTTTTACCAGATATTTAAAACTGTCTCCAGCCACTTTCTGGATGCTACGTATATATGTATTTATGTAACATACCTGTATGTATAACGTGGTTATGCTGACCAGCTCGTACACCAGCTCTAGCTCTTTAGCTCTATACCAAACCACCGCAAGCTTCTGAAATATCTATAAAAGACAGAAAAGATTAACGAAAAACAGTTCTCTGCTATTATACGGTTATACCAACGGAACCATGAAAGGAAAGAGAAAAAATAATAAAAAAAATCGAGAACTTGGATCGTCAGTGAAAAATTAAAAGCTCATTTTTTTTTCTTTCTCATCGTAGAAGTGAACGTTCGAATTTATGAATGTCTTTCCGAAAACGTGAAGAGTCGTTGAAATTAACTGAAAACCATTTTTCGATGCGATCGTGATAAATATCTGAAGCCAGGCGTTTCTTAGTTTTTCATTATTTTCAAAATTCACGTGACGGTGTTAAAAGTATTTAACAAAAAACGGAAATAAAAAATCTGGACATCGTCCTCTCTTTTTATTCTTCTTTTAATTTTTTTACTCGAGGTCTGCACGTTTCAGAAAAATACCTACACTTGCGTACATAAAGAATAACTTGAGTCTGGGCGAGGTCGTCTTCGGTTATAATAATTTCTAAAATTCAGTTTTACTTCGCTGGCACGTTTCGGGTATAAATGAGCTTTGCACTATCTGGCTGCAGTCAAGCCATATCCTCCGCATACTATAAACGTAAACCTTCGCAGCAAGGATCACCTATAACCTAACTTCTTATTGCTATTTCCCCCCCCCCCCCCCCCCCCCTCTTTCTAAACAAATTCGACGATCGTCATTATTTTCAGACAGTTTTTGTACCCGTTTATACGTACAGTCGTAATTCTATTCTCAGAACTTGGTATACCATCGTCTCGGACCCTTTCAGTCGTTGGTATCAATTTTCTCAGGATTCTGACATCATCGCAATTGCCTATTCATATTCAGTGTTCACAGATTTTCGAACCGTTCTTCAGTATTTTTGATTTCGTAACACGTCTTTTTTTTTTTTTTAATTCGTTTTTGAGTGTTTCAGATCGTTTCGATTCGTCTTTCAGCTCGTTTTACCCGATTTCAACAATTTTGTTTAAACCATTTCAACGTGATTTGCTATTTTTTCAGATCTTCTTCGGCTTCAGATCTGTTTAAGCTGATTTCAAACCGTTTCCGGCATCTTTCGGCTCATCCTTTTAACGTTTTTCAGTTGATTTCAACACGTTTAAACATTTTTTAAATAAAATTTAAACCGTTTCAGATGATCTTAGACCGTCTCAGTATCTTTCAGCTCGTTCCAACTCACCTTAAAACATTTTTCAGTCGATTTCTCTTACGTTTCAACTATAATTCAAACATGTTTCAGTCAATTTCAACATACCTTAATTATTTTTTCAACGTGGTTCAGCTAATTCTGAAATTACTTATTCTGTGATTCAGCTAATTGAACTTCGATTTTCACGACCTGTCAACCGATTTTAACACTTTATTCCTTCGATCTTAACGTCTTTCATTTAAAATCCCGTTTAGACCGTTTTTCAGTCAAATTTAACAAGTTTCAGACTATTTTTCAAGCATTTATTGTTCGTCCTGAGACAATTTAGCGTCCTTAGTGAAATTCCTACGTGTTCCAGGCTGTTTCAGTCACTTTCAACTAATTACAAAACTGTTTCAAGTGTCATTAAATTTGTGCAGTAGAAAATGGTGAAATAAAAAATCGAATTACTCAAGTCTGCAAAAATTTTGTCGAGATTTTGCAGAGTAATTAACGGATGGTTTCGTGATCAAGGTATATGTTTGATGAGACAAGATACATATTATGAAATGAGATTGCCGGTTGACGCTGAGTAGTAGGTATATATATATTATATATTATACGATATAAGGTATGTATATATGTATATTATATATCCGTAAAGTGACCGTTCCTGCAGCTAGATGACCAGTAATTTGTTAAAGGTATGACGTCACGGAAATTGGATAATAAACGAAGCCTTCGCGTCCTCTGTCCTCCACTTTTCTACCCTCCCTGCAGCTATATCCTTCTTCATATATTCCCTCTTCTACGCGCCGCCCGATGTACCCATCTATAGTATATACGAATTCGCAACCAACCCCCTTTTTCCCTCCCCCAACGAACCCCTTATAGTCGCGACTCTCGACTCCCGGTGTATTATTTATATCATTATTATACCAACGGTGGCCGTTGCCACTAACGCAACGCCGTTCGAGGTATACGTATACAGATATATCAGGTATGGTACTATAACTAGTGACGTTGCTGCTGCAGAAGTATCAAATTCATCATATAATTATAATTATACACGTTTCAAGATAAACACAGCTTTTCAACTTCAACATTTTTTTTTTTCTTTCTTCTTCTTCGTTTTTTGTTTTTGCACAAGAAATACGAGCAAATTGTTCGAGCTAGGTATAGGAAAATTAAATTTTCCACTATCAAAGATCGACGACATTATACCAAAAAACCACAATATGAGAAAACAAAAATAAAATTCCCTCGATTTTTCGGTGAAAAAAAAATATATTCCAAAACAACAAAAAAACTGTAAATCAGACTCTTTTTCGTTTATCTTGTTTTTTTGAGGGTTTTCTTTGAAACTGAAAATCCCCTGGCGAAAAACAAAAAATAAAAACTGTATAGTCGTGAAAATTATCCGAGGGTTGTGCAGTTAACGTCGTGGATAGTCGTTAGAATGTAAAGTAAAGGGTTAGGTGCTACCTATACGGTATCAAGGGTTGGTTGGGTATATGGGTGCTCATCAATCAACGTCTTCTTCGTAGGGTTTTGCGCCTCCACGGTTTGGCACGGTGTGGCGGTGGTGGTCTGCAGGGGTCTCTAACAGCTTTTAAAAAGTTCGCCAAAATGGCGCCCTTTCTACCCGCTATATACCCATCTATGTACGTACGTACGTATGTACCATATGCATACACACTTGTACCTTATATACATATATATTCGCGAATCGCAGTTGTTACGCGCGCGCTGACGGACTCTGCAGCAACGATACATATAACTATATAGATACGAGCATATACTTACTTATACGTGCAGGTATATGTATTATACATGTATAAATCTATGTAGGTATGTATATATATACATTATACAGCTACCCCTGCACACGTCACTTGGCCAAATTGTTCTGACGATTTTTTATCCTCCCTAGAATGTAGATGTGTGACGTAGGTATATATGTACGTACGTATATGTATACATAGGTTGATAGGTAGGTACTTTTGGGACACCCTTTCCTCTCATCTCCGCCCCTATCTCCCTCTCTTTCTCTCCCTCTCCTCTCCCTCATTGCAAAAAGCAACCCGAGCGATCACCCGTTTTAAACCACCTACCCTCAACCCCCTCCCCCTCCCGGGTAACAACCTATATTTACATTCCTGTATAGTAGAAGAGGAGGAAAAGCGAGTTTTTGTAAGGAGGCTAATATTTCAACGTTGTATTTGTGCAACACACCGCGTAGAAAGAGAAAGAGATGAAAACAGATCGCAACCCCCTACTCAGTACCTTTCGTTAATTTCTACCTTTTTATTTCATTCCTTTTTATCTCCGGCCTTTCCTTTCCGTTTTTATCCTTCGGTTTTTGGTTTTTCTCTGAAAACAGGGGGGTACCCCAGTTTCGAGAAAACCTCTCCACGGTGGAAAAAGGTCTATCCAGTCATCGTTCAGTCTGAAAAAAAAAAAAAAAAATTTCCAAAGCGCAAAAATGGATATGAAAACGTTTAGAATACCTTCAGAGGGTTCATTTGCCTCAGGGTTGCCTAAGGGCTGCCTTGAGGTTCCCTTTCGGCCGCTATCGAACGTGTAGAGAAACGTATCTGGAGGAAACAGTTAACGCGTAATTCGCACAAGGGGTAGTAGTTCAGGTTCGGCTTCAGTTCCGTTCAGTTCAGTTTAGTTTAGGGTTACGGGGGGTTACGGGTTAGGATTTTCTGGGTAGGATAGGTAGGTAGGTACGGAAGGAAGGAAGGACGGGGTTGGTGGACCGAAGGTGGAGTAGAGAAATTTCGCGATAGACAGAGAGAGAGAATGGAGATATATGCCTGGGGCGGAGTTTTGCACACAGTTTTCAACGAATAAGGTACCGAAATAGGGGCGCATTGCCACGCCTCCACTTTATATCCACAAGGCACCCCCATAGAGTTTTCCCTCTTCCTCTCGTAATCAATGAGAGACGGTTCGCTTCGCTTCGGCCGCGTCGCGGCGCCGCACACCCCGGCCTCTGCACCCCTCACAGCCCCGCCGTAGCCACGTTCAATCCTGTACAGCAGAGCAAAACCGACCTTATACAGTTATACCGAAATTTACCCCCCCCCCCCCCCCCCCCCCCCCCCAACCCCCGAACTCCCCGTAAAAGAGAAAACAAAAAAAAAGAAAAGAAAAAATAGATATAAATAAATAAATAGATGCACAGACGGAACTCATTTTTATAACAACCCTTGCAGACTTCACCTATTAACTACCCGATAATTATAAAATAATATTAAAAATCGAATCGAATCGACCAAATTTATGTTACCAAATTTTTGCGGAAAGATAAATAAATCGAACTTAGAAGAGAGTTAGTCGATTTGATTAACATCCCTTAATTCATTCGGTGAGAAATTTTTCTAGTCGCAAAATTTTTGAATTCACCAAATTTTAGTTAATTTGATTAATTCGTTTATTACGCGAGGTGCGTGCGTGTGTCGGTAGATGCTGATTCACCTAGACTATCATATTATTTTATACCTATGGTAAATTACGGGTATATACTGTATATATCGAGTAATTATTTATTTAGGCTCGACCACCGACAACGCAGCGATTTCAGGAAGAAATTAACATTTCAGGAGTAGATAGCCTAGGTTAGGTTGGTCGGTGTGCTACCCTTACGGGGGTAGCTCGTTCGGAGACTATCGAGACGTCTCTGAAATAACCGAATAGTACCCTGTGTACGGATAAAAATTTATACCCTCAGTTTCAGGGGGTTAATGTATAAATTATAAGGGTGAAAGTGAGAGCTTAAATTCTAGTTTTTAAAGACTATCACACATACAGAAAAAAATTTAGAAACACAAGCGGAAATTGATCGTTTTTTTCCTTCAATTACCGAAGGATATTTGAGGATGGGAGCCTTATTTCTGATCCTCCTGCGGGAAACCTAAATCCGAGTCGTCAGAAACACGCGATTTTTCTAGTCTGTTTTCTCTCCTTCTCTCTCTTTCTCTTTCGAATAGCGGATGGGTAGTTTTAACGTTCTAACATTTTACTCGCTTTCCACCCTACCGGCACGGACCGTTTCGTTTTAAGGGATGATTTTCCACGCGGTTTTATGGAGCGGACGTCGAGTGAAATGGCTGAGAACTCGATTCAACGAGAACGAAAAAAAGTAGCCAAAAAAAAAAAATAGAGAACAAAAAAGGAAACTTATAGGTATGTATGAATCTCTCTAAGCGTTTGGTTTATACCTATATGTACAATTAGAAAAACAATTCAGTCAATTTCAATTATTTATTTCATTTTTTTTCACACATTTTTTTCTCCAAATTTCGTTATATTCTATCGAAAATATATATATAATAGTTAATACGTACGTACACATATGTAACTACCCTTTCAATCGCCATTTACGAAGATATAGTATCCACAGTTACTACATCCAGTCTGCACAGAGGTGGAACTCTGACCATGAGCGACGAGAGTGAAGAGAGATCGAATATTTTCACCTGCGGGGGTAATAAGTGCGATAAAACGAAAGTCCCATTTCCCCTTGCCAATGCGTTTCCTTCCTCGATTTAAATCGCTATTTTATTTCTTCGGGATTCGGGAATCGACAGCGCAAAATTCACACACCCTCGCGTTCTCCATCACTCGATAGCTTTCTTCCTCGATGTGAAATTTATCTATAAATTAAGGAAATGATCAAGTTTTTTTTTTTTTATAATTTCAACTCTTACCTATACTTCGATATTTAATTGCTGAATTTTTGATCATATCTACGTTCGCAATGAAATCGATGCAATAAAAAAACGAATTCTTCTATTCGTTTTGTAATTTATAAATTATTTTCGAAAAAAAATTTCTTTTCTTTTTTTTTTTTTTTTTTTTTCGGAGTGGTGAAATAGCTGGATTTCTGCCGGACTTCTCTATGGGAAAGTATAACTCCGTTACATCCCTTATAAAACGACGACCTTTAATACCGACAATTTTATTCACGGGTTGTTTAAAGCTACTGCAGAGGCCGTTTTACCGACCCGCCGAATTAACCCCCGTGGAAAAACTGGTCCAGAACCTGGGGTGTTCGACCATTTTCCAACCGCGGCGCCACCGTCACGAAAATTCAGAAAAATAAAAAATAAAAAATATACGGGGCGGGAAAATGAATAGAGGAAAAAAAAAAGAAATTTGAAAATTCTGGAAATTTGAAATACTGGACGATCAGCTGTTTGAAAAATGATGAAAAAAAAATTTCTCCTTTATTCTTTAGTCTCATTTTTTTGTTATTTTTTTGTTATTTTTCATATTTTCCTAGATAATTATTTAACCATATATGGGATATATGATATATTCTCATTAAAACTGACAGAATGACGTTGGATTAATTAAAACGTTACCCAACGATTACGCCGCGATTAATAGTTAAGTAATTGTGTCAATTTCGATCACCCAAACCATCCAAAATCCAAACCCTCTCTACCCCTGTACCTCAGACCTTTAATATTTCACTACGTTTTCACACGATCGACGAGAGAGCGAGGATTAGACCGTTTTCTCTCTCTCGATTCGAAATATAAGTTACTACACACGCATAATATGTCTGTGTGTGTACATATTTAAACGAAATTTTATTATAGTGGTCGGTCCTTTTTACCTTTTAATAGATCCTCTTTTCGGTTTATCTACCGTTTCAGGCATTTTTAGTTCATTTTAGACCCCGCTTCAAACTATTCCAATTCATTTCATTTACCGTTTCAGTTGTGTCTCTCGATTAGATTAATCTACAGCAATTTTGATAGTTGTCTTAATTAATTTGATACCAAAATCTCGACCAAGAAACCCCTTAAAGAAAAAAGAAAAATTCAAAGCTCGTGAATTTGATATTATACTAAAAAAAAAAAAAAAAAACCACTATACCTAATCATCATCGTTTAATTCACATATATAAAAATCGATATATCCTAAATGACCGAAACGGACGTAAATATATACACGCCAAGTAGACATATAGATAGATATAGAAGCAAAAAAAAGAGTAGGACGAAAAAAAGTTCCGATTTGTAGGGGGGTACCGATCGGGGAAATTGCGGATAGGGTAGGGGGATTTGGGGAGGCACTCGTCGAGCCCCGTTAAAAAAGTATTCGTGGTAAAGAAAGAAAAAAAAAAAAATTATTTTTTCCCCTTCCTCCCTCCCTCTCTCTCTTCTCTTCTCTTCCCACATTACCACATGCGAACGTTATACCCATAGGTGTACATATAATATACACATAGATATATTTATACACGATGCAGAGATATGCAAGTGAACACACGCATACATGGAAAAAAAAAAAAAAAAAAAACTGACAGACAGTACTGACTGACTGACTATAACTAGCGCGGCGGAAAAGAGAGGCGGATAATTTTTACCGCCTTTTTTCTCTCTCCCTCTTCTCTGCTCCGCAGTTTTCCGATATTTACCTATATGACGGAGGGAGACGGAAGAACCTAGATTTTTTTATCCATTTTTTTTTTTTTTTATTTTTTTTTATGGATACGTGTGTGTGCATACGTGCTTCTCTATCTCTGTCTCTCTCTCTCTCTCGCTTCGAAACAAACGAATTCGATCACCGTATCCGATTGTTGCCAATCATACGTTTGCGGACAACGTCGACGTGCACCTAGCAGACTAGTAGCTGGCTAGAGCTTTCGACGTTTACTACCTCTACACCTCTAACCGTACCTATCTCTGCCTGCCTGCCTGCCTGCCTGCCTGCCTGGCTGGCTACCTACTGTAACCACTACTCGTTCGACTGGCCTACCCTGGGTGCTGCCTATACTACTGTTACTACTCGAGCCGTTCGACGATTCTCACTCACTCAAGTCAGTCAGTGTTGCATTTTTACTCTCGCTGCAGTACCGTACGTACGGTGACGACGTAAACGTATTCAAATTTGAGTAATAAAAAAATAGTTACGTCGGTTTAACACATGCAAGTTTACCTCGTTATGTATACATATATGAGGGGGGTAAATTAATTCTATTTACTTTATCAATTAAATAATTAAACTAACGTATGTATACATATACCTACGCGAAATTAATTTTCATCGTGATCGGTTATTTAACGCATCGGATGCATATGGGGAAAAACACGAGGTAGAGGGCGGGAATAACCGGGGTATATATAATACCGCAAGGGTATAAGTAGGGTAAAATTAAAGGAAGAAAAAAAAAATTAAAAATCAAGACAGTTTCGTTGGTTTCTAATTGTCAAAAATCACATTTATTAAATAGTTACAACAGTAATAATAATAATAATAATATGTACATTTATGTATCTAATTAGTGCAGTGACTGTATATATATAGTGTATTTTTTTCTTCTTCTTTTTTCGTGATTTGTTGCTTTTTTTTTTTCGGGATTTTTGGGATTGATCATCGCGTATATACGTACCGTACGTTCGGAGAATTTCCACGCTCGTATACCTACAGCGCTGCCGTTGGCATTCAATGATTGATGACGAACTACTGCCGATGGTGCAAGGCGCGGGCGTCGCTGTTACGGGTACGGGATGACGGTGAGGGTGAGGGTGAGGGCGAGGGTGTGTGACGGTGCTGCAATGATGATTTCAAAAACAACCTCGGTATAGGTGTAGAGGTATCAGTATAGCCACTGCAGGTATGTACACACGTATGTACGTACATTATATATACCAGTTATACGTACAAACTGTACGTACAAATTCTGTACCTATAACACACAACACCCCCTCTTTGACTATAATTAACAGTACGGTAAAAGGAGAGAGAAAAATTCGAAAATTCAAGAAAATTTTGAGATCTAATTATTCACAAATTAGACGGGAGAAGGAGATAAGAAAAAAGATAGGAACACGAGCTAAAGAGGCAGAGAGAGAATATAAGAGGAAATCCATGGAAAGGACCAAGGTGAGAATTTATAAGCATTCGAAATTGATTTTCATTTTTATTTACATGTTTTTTTTTTTTTTTATCGATGGTCAGATTTTTGATGATTAGATTAGAGAAGCTAAGGTGCATTTTTTTTTTCTTTTTTCAAACAATTCGAATTTGGATTACGTTTTTTTTTTTTTTTTTTCTGTTCTTTTTTGTTTCGTCTTTTGCCTCAATTTCGTTAGATTTTTTTTTATAAATAAGGGACGATGGTCATCGTTGGTATTCTAAAAAACCAAAAAAAAAAAATCTAGAATTTTTGAATAACGATGTGTATAATAAATGTCTAAAACGGAATATTGTATCGGTTTAGTGCGAGTGACTATGATAATAGGTATACGAAAATAATATAATGCGAATCATATCGTCGTTTGAATAATAATGGCAAATAATTTTCAAAAAAAAAAAAAAGAAAAAATGAATAAATAAATTAAAAAAACTAGGTGTGATGGCCCAGGGGATGGTATAAAACGCTTGTGAACTATAATCCAATATATGCAAATATATAGAAAATTTATTAATTAATATTTAATCGATCAACGCGCACATGCACCATATCGAGATAGACAAAGAGTGAAGGAGCTGAAAGAGAAAGGGAGAGGACTATAACCGCCTTAAACTGACGAACCGTGTAATAATTGCTTGTTATTATTCTCTCGATTTTAATTACTTTAGACTTTAGTTTATTATATTTACACGGTGTACGGTGTATAGATCTATTATAATACGTGTTGTATAGGTAAACGAAAATTTCTCATCTCACGTGGCGCGTTGTACGGTAATTATTATTAACGTATAGGTCAGAAAATAATTACACATTGTATATCTTGATTGTGAAAAATAATACAAGAAGAAGAGGAGAAGAAGAAAAAAACTATACAAATATGTCTAAGAAGTCAAAAATAAAATTGGTAAAAATTTGGTGTTTCAAAAAAACGAGTATATATTCCCTTCTCTCTTTTTTGTTGTAATCTTCTCCTTCTTCATCTGCACCTCTCGCTTAACCCCGTCAACTAATTTAAAATCCAATACAAAGAAGTAAAGCTGATTAAAATTTGAAACAAAAAAAAAAAAAAAAAAACGAATTGATAAGATTGACGCGGCTAAGAGTGTTGATATATCCAAAAATTCATATACGATCCCCTTATTATTTTCTCTGGGAAAGGGGTTACAGAGGATTGAAAAATGAAAAGAAAACGATGTAAGAAAGAAAAAAAACAAGAAAAGAGAGAAAATTCAAATTCGAGTTTCAGTTTCACGTTAAATTCGTTGAACTGTAATACCGTAAAAAAAAAAAAAAAAAGAAAGGAAAAGAACCAAAAAACGGAAATAAGTTTGAGTTAAGGTTCAAGTCGAGTCACGTCAAGTTACGTTTCGAGTTACGTTACGTGTTACGGGTCGACTATAGAGACACGTATATCTCAACACGTCTCTGGGTCGGTTGGTTGGTGTCGTAGGCGATAGTGCGATGGAGTCGAAACACCGCGCAAGCGCTTTAAACAAAAATCAATAAAGAGAAAAGCTTACCTAATGCTATACCGAAGAGAGGGCCCACGTTCGTTCGGCCACCACCACCACCACCATCAAACCAGAATACCCCTCTTCATACGCCCGACGCCACCACCGCCACCGTCGCCCCCGCCTGACCGACCTACCCTGCGAGGGTGATGCCTGGCTGCAGATACGCGAAGGGGTTGACTCCGCCTTCGCCTCAACAGCTCTCTACTCTAGCTACTATACCTACCCTATATCAGAGCGAGAGAGGAGATGAAATAGAACGAGAGAGAGAGAGGGAGGAAGGGAGAATCTAGGGGTTGGTTGGCGGGAAAGGCTGCGATCGCGATAGATACTGACATTACCAGACCCCATACACACTCTCACGATTATCTAGATGATTTTACAGCTTACCTATATACATTATATCATGGGACCCGCATCGTACAGGGTGACTCTACGCCCCTAAAAAAAAAGAAAATACGAGAGAAGTGTGAAGAATATAAGACGGAAAAAATCGACTTAAGAAAATCTTAAGAAGAATTGATCCTGATTTTTTTTGTTTTTTCATTCGATTTTCTTCTCATGGTAGAAGAATTCGTAAAGATTTTTGAGAAACGTACCAGAATCAAAAAAAAAATTTCTTAGAATCGATTCGTAACTTTTTTGGTCGCGAGTATTCGGCAACTTTCAAACTCTCATTCGCGCGGTGTTGATTTTATTTCAACAAGAATTAGTGGACAGTATACTGTACGTTTAATTTTGGTACTCGATTATGCGGCTTGTACAGTTTCTGCTTTTCCATGGTACACGTGTATGTAGGTACGTATAGTTTCGCAAACCAACGTCTAAATCCTGTTGCTGCAGTCGGTTCTCCGCTACATAACCGAAGTACGTTAGGTATATATGTGTACGTATATAGTGTTGAACAATTGCACCGGTACCAGCGTCCTCCTGCATCCTGCGCTGGATGCACTCCGTGGAGTATATAGACGGGGAGAATTTACTGGATTTAAACCCCCCCTCATCAGGTACTACTTTATTCCTAATCAGTTTAAACCGTCTCTTATAACACGATTATATACACCGTACAACGAGTTGAAACGTATTCAACACTGGTAAAAAAAAAAAAAAACTCTCCGCGTGATCCAACCCCCTACCGATTTTTGTCTTAAGAGCGGAAAAAGAAGGAACGATAATCAAGAATTCGTAAAAAAAAAAAGCAGAGTTCATTCGGTAAAGGATTAATCGCCCGATAGACACTTATAAACCGAAGTATAAACATCCATCCGGTGAACGCGCTACCGTGTCGCGGTAGGATATATAGGATCAAGAGTTCCGAAAGCGAAAGCTTCGCGGAAGAAGGGGGATTTTTGAAGAGGCGCGGAGGAGGTTTAAAATCGTGAACAAAAGTGAAGAATTATTTTCTTTTTTTTTTTTTTCTTTTCTTTTTTGTACGAGTTGAATACTGGAGGGGTTAAGTTTTTTTTTTTTTTTTTTCCTGTTTTCATGAAACTGGGTTCGCACGCTGGTTCTCGGGGTAAGAGTTCTGGAGAATTTTGTCATGACTGTACCAGTAGAGGTAACCCTTCAAGTATAACCACCCCCAGAGGTTACCATGACGACCCGAGGACCCGAATCCCCACCTTCTAACTCTAAAAACAAGTGTGTAGTTGGTGGTGCTACTGGTTCTGTTGGATCACGTTCGTCCTAGAGAGTTTCGTGGTGGTGGTCGTGCTCGAGGAAGATTTGAAGGTAGGGGGTGGCGGTTGAGGCTTAGGAGAAAGAGGAGGGTAGGTGACGGGCATTTCGGGCGATAGAGGTAGGGAGGATTCCGTTCGAATAAGGGAAGTGCCGAGGATATAGGATAGACCCAGAATAGGACAGAAGGGGTAGTTCCTAATTGCGTCGAGCTCGCGGTGTTAGGGTTTGGGGGGGTAGTACGTGTGCCGGAGGGGCTGCGGGAATTGATGCTTGAATTTTGAGCCTGACGTGAGTTCTGGCTCTTGGCTCCTCTGAAACCGTGTAGAAACCGGCGGAGAGCTGTGTGATCGTCCTCTAGACTTAAAAATAATTCGGTAAGGGTAAACCGGGACATAAATGATAAGGGGTGAGGTATATTTTCGGAGAAGGTCTGGAAGAACCCTCATCCCTTCTACAATACGATGATAAATCCCAAATGAAATGAAATGATTTTTTTTCTTTATCTAAAATTGAAAACCTATCTTTAATTTTTTTCCTATTATCTACAGATTATCTTCTTCTACTCGAAAAAAAGTTTTCCAAAAAAATTCATGGTTCCCGCTATTTTTCGTTATTCCTTTTCCGTTGTTCTCTCTTATTCTACTTCTTCGTTGAATTTATTTTTTATCTACTTTTTCTTCCTCTTCTTTTTACGATTCACTCGTGCAACAGGTTGAAAGCGGGCATATAAAGATTCGTTAGAGAAATTCAACGTGTACGTACCTATGCATGTATATGTATGTAGGTATATATACACGTATGTATATTTGTATACGTAGGGAAAGCTCAGGGGTTGACAGTCGCGGTTGTAAATCATTTTTAATTCTTCTCTCCATACATACATGCTACATACACGTAGCTACATACCTATATTACGTTATGTATATAAAATAAAATATATTCAGATACACAATATACAGGTATGAATATGGTGTACCTGTTGATGAGAGAAATATCGATACCTATGATCAGTAATTCCACAAATAATTTAATTTCGTGACTTATGAATGATTGGTGATTAATAATTTTTCGTTTCCTCGATTCTTCTTTCGTCCCTTATTCTAATGACTTCAAAAAATTTCCTCTCATTTCAACCTATTTTGAAACAAAAAAAAAAAAAAACAATCTTACAGCCGATTCTTCGCGGCTCCGCCCTGTGAGTGGTAAATTCCTCCCACTCGCACCCTGCACCCTATACCTACTCTCTTCACGCTCTTCATTCTCTAGTCGACGAAGAGAGGACCCGCACAGCAAAAGGATGGCTGGCTCGGACGATCAATGAAGAAATTGCGCGCGCATACCCGATTTTTTGAACATCTACCCGCCAACGACAAGTCGAGGCTCTGTCCCCAGGTGGTCCCTGATAATTCCCAGACTTCGTTGAAATTAGAACAATCCGGGGTGGATTGGTCCATGGTATACATCTAACAGAGGACGGACCTCGACCAAAGGGAAACTTGATAAAATGAAAACTTTACCATACACATCAGATTTATACCCTAATTTTTCATCATTTATTTATTATCACTTCGTTATACTAACAATTTATTTTAAAAACAGTATATTATATGTATAGACAATTGTGATCAAAACTTGACCATGTCTGTGTTAATTCATTCAATTGCTATAGATTAAAAAAAAAAATAACTTGAGGGATTAAACACCATGATAATAATTGCAACCCCTAGATCTATACTCTGCCGATTAATTAATTAATTCATTCGTTCATTCGTTCATTCAAAAAAAAAAAAAAAGACGAGGAAAAAATACATTTCTTCTAAATTAATTTCCAGTGGATGTTTTTCTGATATTGATAATCAATCAAATCGCTTATACGTATATATCCTTCTGACTTAAATTATATTTATCTTGATCGCAGGATCATTCGTCACCCCCGTTATTGCTCCGTCGGTTTAAATCCGTTGTCGTCGTATTTGCATCAGCTTGAACCACCCTCGGAGAGATGGCGCAAGTCGACGCTTTGCGATAAACGACGGCCTTTTACGGTACGGTATAGAGATACGGTGTAATTTTAGATAATTGACTGATTATCCTATATAGATTCAATTTTTAACATGAAATATTGAATTAATTTTATGTACTATAAAATGATTGAATATTTTCTTTGACTGATAGTATATAGCTGCAGGCTATCCTTAATTCGTTGTACAAATTATATAACGTACATATACCCATAAAATTTTATGCTATTGATACAGTTCGATCTATCTTTCGATAATGTATCAATCTTATTCGCTATATAAATCGTTTTATATATTTTTCAACATTTTATCGATCGAAACTCAAGACTCGTTAAAAAAAATTAGAAAAGTCCGATCATGTGAGAGTTCAGTTTGAAACGGAATGAAAATTAGTAATTATTTCTTGCAAACAAATATTTATCTGACAGTATTTTAACACGAGACGTTTGACTAATCATCAGATTTATATTCCAGGCTCTCGTTTAAACTCGAAATACATCGGAACCAATGAAGATACAAGAAAAATGTATATCACCTTTTTTATAGAGAATTCAATTATCTATATTTTTATACTTATCTTCATTTTGATATCATCAACGGTTCTCGAGATATCATCGAAAAACTGATTTCGAACACCTGTTTTCCATTGTAGGTAAAAGCCTTCCTGTTTGACCGAACTAGTATGTCTGGTTGCCTGCAATCGGGCGCTCGATTTCAGTAGTAAGTACCTGTACCGGACCGACGCGACAACCCTTGGATCTGATGGCTTGTACGTTGAGTTGCCTGGTATTAGGCGGACGTTCAAAGATTTTTTTATATACAAAAAAGAATCTAACTAAGAAGCCTAAGAAGCCTAACTTGATTTGCTTTGATATTTTTTCAGAAGCTCGACGCTATTCATTAAATCATTTCTCATTTCATATTTACAACTTATTTAATCTAATTATCTCTAAGGTTATCAGGATGAGGTATCATATTGTGAAATCTAGGTGTAAAAACGGGCTGGAAAATATCATCATAAGATCAATATGATAAGACGGGATATTTTGTCTTGTGATAATCTCAACAGCTTTTAGACCTGAGTTCAATAACTGATCGACATTCTTTCTTCTAAGAACTTGACTCTAATTAAACGAGGAGATAAGATAAGGGAGACTGATTGATAAAAGGCATTAATATTCACACGTTTCAAGTCGTGATAACGGTTCTTTATTATTTATCATCAAGAAATATCACATATATACTTTTTTTTTATCAAATAACTACAGGCAATAAAGTTTGATGTATATTTTATCGATGAAATGAATTCGCTGCTTTGACTGCGGTGTTGTATCTGTAACAGAAAATGTAACTCGATTAAGAGATACGTAGAATGGGATATTTTTATTAACTGATATTGAGGAATAAAAATTTCCAAGCTTTTTTTTTTCTTCTTTTTTTTTTTTTTTTTTTATTGCGGAAGTGAATGTTTTAAATCGTGGAACTGAAGCGAGTGATAAAAAGGGCGGGTTGGTAACGAACGGGCGAAACGAATTAATTAAGTTGAAGAAGTGCGAGCTTCAGGTTAAACCGTAACGAGATTAAATGGTGCTAACAAGCTCGCGTCAGTTATTGGCACTTGTCGGTAACAAATTCCATTATCTCCAGTTCTACGGTGCGCGTGAAACAAAGCGAGAGGCCAATTGCTCGCTAGAATTGCGATAGAATTGCAACTCGATTCCGCCACTCCTCCTCCTCCCACCCTTCCTCTCGTTCTCATTCCCATTCCCATTCTCATTCCCATTGCTGACTGGAATCTCCATATTACTTCCCAATATCTGGCTATCCTCCGGTTGCACGCACGCACGCACATCTCTTGTTAATTAAACCTCTCATCTCCCTTTCGAAAAGATGCAGAAAAAATTTTGAAAAAGAAAAAAATAGTAAAGAAAAATTGTCTTCGGTTCGATCAACCCTGCAGCCTAAGTAACGGTAAATCGTGCAACGGAGGTCGGGATCTTTCGCCTCTTCGGTAACGTTGGCAAATCAACTTTGACCGTTACATATGTTCACAGGCTTCGTGGAGCCGGTAACCCAACACCTTGTTAGCCTGACAAATTTCCACCATATCTCTCTCTCTGACTCCCTCGCTTCACCACTTTCTGTAAAACCCTTACCTACTACCTAGATGTAGTCAAATCAAATTATGACTCCAAGGTACGCGAAATTAGTTCTTCGAACATATCTCCGAAACCGTTGCCGATATCGAGATGAATACGGGGATCAAAATTACTGGCAATTAAATTTCCTATGAAAAAAGTGAAACACATTTTTCCTCTATCTTCATCCGTTTCGCTGTATTTTAACCTAGAATGTTCTGCAAATTTCATTTCTTTTTTTCGCTGTATACGATGACTGTAATTTTTCAAATATTTAGCCTGAAATTACGGCGGAACCAGTAAGGATAGAGAAAAAGTGTATTCTACCTTTTTTGTAGAGAATTTTATTGGCTTGATTTTTTGTACTCAGTTATATTTTGATATCATCGACGGTTCCCGAGATATCATTGAAAAACTGTACTCTGAGTTCAGGATGTCTGAATATTATATTAAGTAGTGAAAGTATAAGTTTTGAGAATATAAAGAATCGGAGTTTCCCCGATTCTCGAATTGTTAAAACGTAACCATTACGAGAAACGACTGGCTCTAGCTAGTCGAGTATGTTTCTCTGCCAGGAAACCCGGCTGCTTGATTGATCAAGATAGAATTGAGTTGCGGTCCGCGGGTTCGGTTTAGGACCCACCCACCCTTAACCGCCCCCGCCTCACATTTATACCCGCGTATCTCTGCGGCAACGCCGATTATTATGGATATTATTTTGAGGGAGACGCCATTTCGAGGGTATTCGTAAAACAGAGAAAGAGAGAACGAAGAGCAAGAGAGCGAGAAGGAGACAGATGGATAGATGATGATGATTTACTAAAATATTGACATAATTATATAATACGTTTCTTTCATACTCTCGTTATTTTCGTCTCGGTAAAACTCGCTATCTTCATATACATACACGTGCCTGCCTACACCTATACCCGAAGGTAAAATTAGAACCAGCGTTAACGAACTTTACGATCAAAACCAACGAGTATATAGGTATTCTATCTATCTTCTCGGCAATCTAACTGAAATAGGGTCGAGTTAGACTAGCTACGGCGACGTACCTAGAAGGCTTTGCCCGGTCTGTGCTTCGGCACGATGTGGGGAAACGGGAGAGACAATATTATAGACTTATCAAGCCATCCTAATGGTCTCATCAGGATGCAAGCCAGCAGATCTCATCATCCCCGTTATACCCTGCAGACCGTACGAACTCACGGGGTTCCTTCTCCCCTTGGATAACGGAAAAATATCGAAGAATACATATACTCGTGTAAAAACTGTAAATCGAAGAATTTCCTCCATCTCATCTTCGCGTGTACAAACATACTTCGCAGTAACCGTGCACACGTTACGTTTGTCTGTCTGTATATTTGCGGTCTCCTCTGCTAACCAGAGAATTGCATAGTTTTGAGGGTAGGTATATACACCTATGTCTGCTGTTATTTAGTATGGTTTAGAATTTCCATAGATAACGTAGAATTATTATACCAGGCATTCTGCAGAGCGAGCTAGCGCCTGCACAGTTGGGTATAGACAATACTAGATCCTCGTTGTTACTTCCTCGAGGGTATTGGAACCGCCTGGAGTAACGATGAGATACCATATCGATCGGACAGATTGAGAAATAGAATTTTTTAATCGTGGACTTTGTAATAGTTCTTCTCGATGTTCTAAAATCGTGACCGGGATTTAATTTTCGGTATGGACACGATCCCGGACGCAGATCAACGGACAAGACTTTACCCTTCGCCGGGCTAGACCTGGTCTACGCGTCTATGTTAGGTTTAAGCAACTCGATGGAAGTTGAGAGCTGGGGAGATGAGGCGGCGGACGGGGTGACCTGGGGGCGGCACACGCCAACTATTATAAACTGTGGCGCCTCAGCATCCTCCGGAGCACACGAGGTGTACCTTATAGCTATATCTAACGTTCTAGGCTCTGGCCCATCCAACACCAAATGACCCAGGGGCCTGGCTCGCTGGCGCCAAAGCCTGAACTAACCCCGGCGCACACCCTGCGGCAAGAGTTTAGTTGAACCGTACCCTCTTCTCTCCTCTCTTCTCTTCACTTCGCTTCTCTTCTCCTGCTCTCGTCTATCTCTATCTCTCTCTCTCTCTCTCTCTAGCCTCTAATCAATCAAAACCCCAGAGGCGTCCGAACCCGCCTCGACCAAGTTGCTAGGTAGGTAGCTAACGCGGTTTTTCTTCGCAAGGAGTTTCACGGTAGAGAACTCGAGGATCTATCTATGTACCATATGCGTTATACTATGTATTACATATTAGAACACGTTCGAATACGTATCGACGGACCACGAAGAGCCGGTTATCTGCCAAAATCCGAATCGAGGTATAATCAACCGGATTCCAGTCTGTGTCTACTTTTATTCCTAAAAAAGGTGCATTGAAAGTTCCTTATCGATATCTCGAAAAGCTATTTAGATTTTTTTCCAGTTTCCTCGACAATCTGTTCTTCGGTTGATTCAAAACGCGGTAAAACAAAGAAGAGGAGAAAAAAAAAAAATGAAAATAATTATTATACCTTACTGTCCGAAGCTTAAAGAGTGTTAAATGAGTTGTACGTAGTTGGGTTGTGTGTAATGAGGCCGTAGCAGTGTGGTACACTCGACTTGGTCGACGGTTCGTATAATCGTGTGTAGATTTCGAGTGTGGCGAAGTGAGACTGAGCCCATTTTGAGCCTTAAATGATCCCCACGTGAAATAGTAGGGAAGAGCTCTTTCCCTTTCTCCTTCGCTCTTTCTCTTTTTATCTCGCTTCCCCCTTTTCCCCTGCTCTAAAAACTTAAGAAAAAGGGTCAACGGGGTGAGCAACGGCACGATACAGGAAGGGGACTGCTGCTCACGCTGTGCGCGTAAAATCGACTGAGCGAATGATGTGAAAAACTTTAAAAAAAAAAGTAGATTCATTTTATCTATGAATTCGTGATTCTTCGAACCCATTATCAACCCTAGAATCCGGTGCGGGATCTTCCATTCGAAATATTGAACACGAAACTGGGGGATGAGGGAACCTGGTTCCTGCAGTATAAAACGGAAATAGGCGTAATTATTAGGAAATGACAGGCGTTCCCCGTTCGCGGTGTGAGGAACGGAATATACCGAAGAAGAGGAATAGCAAAGGATTCGAGAATTGAAATTGATTAAGAAATCTGTATAGTTTTGTGGAAAAAATAAATTTGTTTTTTGGTTTCTACGAACGCTTTAACATATTCGTCGGCGTTTTTTGAACCGACAAATTTATTGATATACACGATGTATGTACATATACGTATGTATGTAGTACATACAAGTACGGGATGTATACATAAAGTGAGTCACTTGATTTTCGTAAAGGTCCGCATGTGTGCCAATTAATATAATTACTCTAGACAGTTCAGTTCAAAGTCAACCAAAGACCCATCTGTGTACGTGTTTCGTTCAATGGTAGCTTTGCGTTTATGGTGCGGTTAACTTACCTACCTACCTACCTAACGTCCAGCCTGCTCACGTGTACTGACGTTTCGAAGAGTAGAGTAGATTCGTCAGTAAACATTGAACCCGGTTAGGGTATATACATACCTATACATATATGTATACATAGGAATTTATAGAAATTTGATTTTCGGAATATAAGAAAAAGTTTCATCGATTCTGAACAAATTCCAACCCAATAAATTGATCAACTTCGAATAAAGAAGGGAGCAGATAGTCACGTAAAACTCCCTTAAACAATACGTCGCGATAATCCAGAACGTCCAGGTGTTGCCATCCAGCAAACCTCCTGAAATATTAAACAGTTTTTGGGAGATATACAGCCGGTGTGTTTGCGTATGTTGGTGTGGTTGTGAAATATTTAGTTTTCAGCGTTGAAAGATATGCTCTAGGCTGCAGTGCTTTACACACAAATACAAACCCACGTGTATACAGATGTAAATTTCAATGTGCAGGTGTATACCAGTCTGCCAGCTAGTCTATACATTCAAGGAGTAGCTTTTGCGTGCTCGAGGATGCTCTGCAGTGTGTATATTCACTGCCACCTTATCCTGCACGGGTCCAACGGACTAAATGCATGCTGCAATTCCGAGTGGATTACCCACTGTAATATTCATTTAATTCACTGTTTCGTTAGTTCAGGTATTTCGCACATAGGTATAGATGTAAATACATAGAACCGCCTCTGTGTATGTAGAAACGATTAAATAAATTCCTTGCAGATTATAGTTTTTTGCTACGAGTCTCTAGCTGCATTTTCATTTCTGATCGGAAAGAAGGAATGAAAAACGAACTGAAAATAAAAGAGAAAGTGCATCTGGTCGTTGTGCGACTTCCAGTGAATGAAAGAAATACAGTTCTGCATGTGTGTGCATGAATTAGACGCAGGTCGTTTCGTTAATACATATCTATCCTGTGAATTAAACCTGAGTCTATGAATACCTCAATCTCTGAACAAGCTGCACTAATTTTCTATATACTCATCTACTATCCCATATATCAGGATCAGGCTGCAATTCGGAGGTAAAGAAATGCAGAGATATGGATTAAGTTCAGTGTGCGTGAATCGTGCAGTTTAAAAATTTTCGGATTTTATCGAGGATCGCCTTATATAAAACCAGGTATAATCTGTTTGGGTATACCTAAAATCGCTCCGATCATTAATCCCATTGATTATTTGAATTACGTTGATATGACTTATAGCAAAACGTGGTATCTTAAATTCCGGTGGAAAAACATGTTGATATCTGCTGTTTGCGATATCGTGTTGTTCTAACGATGATTCAAATCGCCATAGATTTGTGATGATACATATTTTTAGTTTTTTTTTTTTTTTTCGATATGTGATGCTAGTTGAACTGGGACGCTACGATTTTTCTTTCAAATTTTTCCGGGTAAAATTGTCGAGGTTACGAATTGTACGAATTCTGCTTTCCCTAAATTTCATGTTGTTTTTTTTTTTTTAAACACTGTAACTCCAAGACCCATGGTTTTATTTAAAACTATCACATAACGAAAATTGCGTATTTTGATATGAACTTTGTAGAAAAATTTATTACCCAATTTTTCCACCCCTATAATCGCACGAAATCCCACCTGAAAAGTGAAAAATTTGACTAACAAGCATTTCCTTCGCAAACGATGATGAGTTTAGGGTGAATTTTGATCAATTTTTCCTGCATATCGTTGTTTTTTTTGTTTTTTTTTTCTCATCTTCCAAAAAATTATAATTCGAGATTATGGTACAGCCGGGTAGATGATCGAAACGTTTGTATATGTATATACGTTTGTGTATAGATTGGAGTTTACCTTTCTGGGCGAAGACTCCGCGCGTGGACGACGGTTTTCGTCCAGGGAGAAAACGCGCGGGGGCGAACGGGCCGCAGTAGCCACCAGCCACTGACCAACCGCCACCCCGCCCTGCCCCACCCGCCCCCTAGCACGTATGTACATTTCTAATCAAGCGATATTGTAACTGCGGTCTAACATCCAAACACCGGCGGCTACCGGCCACCGCCTAGCCATAGCCATAGCCTAGCCTAGGTTCTAACCATCTCGCTCGTATATACCAACCTAAATTGCATTGCATTGCCATGCCTTCCTTCCTTCCTTCTCTATTGTATATATGTGCAATTATACTCTGCAGCAAATGTTAACGAGTTGTATTGTACATACAAACGAGCGAAGTTCGAATTTGAAACAAATTTGAGAAAAAAAATGAAACTAGAAAATATATAAATACCGAAATTTCTCTTATATATATTTAGGGAAATTCTTGTTCCAATTTTTCCTTTTTTTTTATTCGTCCAAAAAATTTCCAAAAACTTCTGGATACAGATCGATCGAAGAAATTTTATCAAACGGTCCAGAAATTAAATTTTACCAACGTCGAGGGGGTTTGTAATCGGAATAAGGCGTTGGCAGCCATCTTTGCCAAAGGGGTTTTGGGGCTCTGGGTTTTTGAGGGGGTGGCGAGAGCTCGACGGGTGGTAAAGGGAGCGTGAAGGGATGTGACTTCAAGACGTCGATACTACCGACGCCGACGCCCAAAGCTGCCTCTTAACTATAAATGCCAATATATTCTAGGTAAATACATAATATACATCTGTTTTCCGGGATTTTGAACTTTTGAATAAATTTAACGATACGATCGATCGCCGTTTAAAAAAGCTATCAAATTCTATACCCGAAAAAATTCGTTGATTTTTATTTTTTCGATTTTCTGAAGCGAAAATACTTCCCACGAATATTAGCATAATCAGATTAGACCGTTGGACCAGGTCCAGAAATCTCCGATACATATAAGAACTTGATTTCTTACGTCAAGATCTCTCTTTTCATCCCCAATCGTTCCAAGGGAGCGAAATAGAGTTTAGAAAACCAGTCAGACTGGAGGAGGACGAGGTTGACGCTGCAGCGCTGGACCACGAACGAGTAGATATATTCCCACGGTACGTTGACCAGTGGTCACTCGTAGTCGTCGTCTCATATACGGTGTAATAATTTTTTATTCTAGTTTATGAAAACGAGTTTAACGGAGAGTAAGATGAAAAATAATATATTAGATACTTGACTCGACGGAGTATGGAAGATTTTATGGTCAGTCTAAGAGATGCTGTCCTCGGTGCAGCATCTCAATAACCTATTAAAAAAATTCTCGGATCTTGAACTAGACGAGTATCTTGTAGTTTAGAAAAATAGTCAAAAATAGCAACTGAAAACTGCACTCCGTATTTCTCGACACGGTAAAAATAAGAATAAGAAAATGAGGTACGTAAGAATTTTCATTTTTCATTTTTGTTACAAAAATTTGAACCAAAAAAATTAGTTCCTCGAGATTATCTTTATTTCGTTTTTCTTCGAACACCGTGATAACGTCGATATACGTACGCGTTTGTACAGCCGGGGGTGAAAAAGCTCTCTTTGGGCTGCAATGGGATCTCCCACGTTAAACCTTGACCGTATAATTAATCGTATTTCAAGTAGTTATATTAAGCGAGCAGAAGATCTCCTTCTCTTTCATTTCTCTCAGAAACGAAATTATACACTAAAACTCATCGTCAAACGGATTTTGAAAGGTCGAATATTAACCGGGTATAATAATTAATGAAGTTGGGTTGGAATCTTTCTTTTATTTTTTGTTTTCTCTCACTTCTTGTGACTAATTTTTGTTAATTCCTCCCTCTCTCTCTCGAATGAAGAACAAATTAAACCATAAAAATTCAGAACAAAAAGTATAGGAATAGAAAAGCAGGACTAATAGTTAAATTATTCAGTTTCTTAGCATCGTTTGATTTTTATAAAAATAAGAAAACAGAATCTGCATGTAGAAGATTTTTTCTTCTTCTTTGGCTATAATAATTATACTCACGATATTCAAGAATCTCGATTCTGACTTTACGATAATGAATTAATTGAGCTTTTCTTCAATGATTCTGAAACAGCGATATGAATTTTGTCAAATTTTAATCAAGCCTGTGGTCTTCATTAATTAATCGTCTCTCTTGAAACGTGTATAAATAAATAAAGAGTATATATTCAACAGCTTCACATATAAATGTATTGGAAAAAATAATAATAAATATTATACATATAGGTATAAACACATACGGTATGTAGATATTGACGGATTGCTGTATAGGTACATAGATACAATGGAGGCGAAAGCCTCGTTCATAGTGTAAGGAGCGAGGAGCGAGGAGGGAGGGGGATTTTGGGGGATGAAAAGGGAGAATATTACGAGGTTGAAAGCGGGGCTGGGTCGGGGGGCGGTTTAGGTAGTAAAGGGGGTTCCCCTAAGCCTTCCCCTCCTTAGTTGAGAACTAAGATGGCAGCCAGAACCCTATCCTGCTTGCCTAGGGCTCGTGTATACCTATATATACCTACGACACATATAAATACCATAGACACATACCCGCAAACACATACATATATACATAAATGTAGTTTCTAGGTAGATACATAGAAATAGGTAGAGAGATACGCGTAGTTCTAGTTGAGGATAATTTTCTCAATTTCACAGAGTCTCCCGCGGGTTCGGTCGTTAAGGGCTCCAAGAGAGATTCCAGGGGTTGACGGGGGTCCAGGGGAGAATAAGGGTGGCAACGGGTAAGGGTAACGGTAAGGGTAAGGGGCAGGGGGTAAGGGAAAGGGAAGGTTGGACCGTAAGATAGTTTGATAGGCTTGGTTACCAGGAGACCTTTAAAGCCTTAGCCAGCAGCCTTGGTAATGCCCGAAAGGCTTGGCCGAAAGCTCTATCAAGCTCACTGAATTATATACTAACTAAGTAAGAATTTCAAGCCATTATCTAGAGGAATGAAAAGGAAATTTTATCAAGAAATAATCGAGATTATACTTTCAGACATATCAGAGAAAAGTTTAAGCAAACCTCTGAGCTCACATACGAAGCTTGCTGCATTCTGGCAGCGTTTCAAGAATTGAAAAGTTTGGAGAAGCTTCTTAGCTGAGATATCAGCTTTAGACTTTGAAAAATTCGTCGAGATTTCGATAAGGAAAAAAGATCTCAACACAATAGTCGAAAAATTGGAAAACTGTGCGCGAAAATAATTTTAAAATGCAGGGAAAGACTCTGGGAATTAAAGACGAGGGTTTTGAATTTATAAAAGTCGTTGAAAATCTCTCAGGAAATTTGAAAAAGTTCCAAAAAGCTGTTAAAATCTGAAGAACAATTATGGAAACTAATTGAAAAGCTCGTGAGAATTAAAAAAAGGTTCCAAAAATCTGTAAAAAGGACAAGAAAACATTTTTAAACGGATTGAAATCTTAGAAAACCGATAAGTAAACGTCTGGGTGTAGAAGTGCGTCGAGTAACTCGTGTCTGGAGCTAGAAAAGCTAGTGGGAAGGAAGATTAGAATTCCAAGCTTTGTTATAAAAGGAGATAAAAGTTGAGGGGTTGGTTTTTTTGAGCGATTGATAATTTGGCGAAACCGAATTTCCCCGGCGTTCATCGTTGGATTTTCCCTCGGTCCTGTGCTTCGCGATATACATATTCCTATCGTTTTCTGCAAATTAACAAAAAAGCTTCCGAAGCAGCTATCCGGGCGTTGGAGCAGCGCGACCTTGGCAAAAACAAGACGTACCTACGCCTGCAGTAGGAGAGAGCAAGTTAAGCTCCGACGTACGATGCTGGATGCTGAGAGAGTCCCTTGGCCCCGGGGGTGGTTAGGTTCGGGTATAGAAGGGTAGAAACGGCAGAAGGGTGGAGGGAAACGAAGCGAGGAGGCATCGCAAGCAGCCGAGCAAGAACAACCCCTTAGTCGTGGATCAATAGAAGAAGGGGGGTGAATTTCTGGTGGGGGCTAAGAGGCATTTAAGGGGAGGAAAAATCTTACTGGCTAAGGGTGAACAGGACGGTTTTCCGAGGGGGTGGTGGGGGGTAACCTTAGATCCGAGGCGTGGCCAACGGGAGAATCGCGTCGCGGCGTCTCGCTCCGTATCCCCAACGTACGTCCGTCGAGTTGACCGGGTTGCTGGAAGCACCCTTGGAGAATATATCAGTAACGGAGGGTTACTTGACTCTCACAACCCCAGAACCCAGATACGAAAATACACCAACGTTTTATGAAATAAGAAGAAAACCGTCCAGTTTAAGAAAATCTTGAAAACCCGAAAGCACAAATTCTTATTATTCTTCTTCACCCGCGCACACACTTCTTCTCAAACGCTCCTGACGCTTTTTTCGTACCCAAAAACCCTCCCTACGATTTTAGCCAAACTTCTCATCCCTCGTTTCTCTCTCTCTCTATCTCTCTCGCTCTCTCTCTCTCTCGCCACTTGTTATTAATTATTCACGCACCGCAGGCGCGACGAATTAGACGATGACTACGACGGTTAATATTCGAGTAGGTATACTCTAAAAGCTCGAGCTTAATTTTGAACTACGACTTTCGACTTTCGCGTCAGAAAAGAAAGTTTTACGATCGTACTAGCTGCTACGGGACGTACGGAAGCAATCCTGCACAAGTTCGGTGCTTGCGGCGGAGCTTTTTTATCGACGACGCTCAGGTCTAACCGACGCCGAGTAACGCTCGGTGCTTTTTTTTCATTTTAAACGGCGCATGCGGCTTAGTACCGACGTCGGGCTGCTATATTAAACGAAGAGTGGGAGTCGACGGGCGCGTCGAAAACAATTTGAAAGTATTTTTCTATTAAAAAATAAAAAAATATATTAAAATTCACATCAAATATCCGAAATTATACACCCGCTCGAAATCCACTCCAAAAGCTTCGAGGAGACTCGCCTGAGTTTCGCAAAGTTAAAGTAAATTTACAAATTTGGCTAACTAATAAGAAAAAGCTCGTTGAAAGACGTCAAAGTTTTAAGAACTCGTTTTTCAAGCACCAAAAAATACTTTCTCTGTCAAAAGCCTCGGGATTTGTACGGAAAAAACGTCGAGAAAGCTCCGGAAAGTTTATAAAACTCATTAACATCCGCAAAAAGCTCATTCTCCGACTCAAAAAGTTATAAGATCGTATCGATAATTCAATTTACGAAAGACAAAAGGCTCCTAAATTCACGGTAAAGCTCGAGGAAACACTAAGAAACCAAATCTGAGAAAATCTCATTCCATATATCTGCTAATTGATGACATTCCGTGTGAAAAAAGCTCCGAAAAAATTTTCGAAGCTCTAAAAAATGGTAATTCCCGGACTTTACCGATCAAAAAAAATTGTTCCTCGTTAGGCACTTGGATTTTGTGGTCCATTTTTGTTTTTTCGGTGCACAGCTTTCGTGCTTTTGATATTGTACGGACGAATTTGTAATATAACGGTGTTCGTATATAACGCAGTTCATACATTTGAGTAACATTACTAAAGCCTACCTAGCTAGACATCATCGGATATACACTGACGGGAAATACGAGCATAACTCAGCCAAGGTCGACGGCCAAGCTAGCCAACAGTAAGCTAACATATAACGGGCCACCGAAAATCTCTCCTCCTATATTCTGCAGGGTCCTGCAGGGGTAGCTGTACGAGTTGTAGGTATACGTACATTCTACTGACTGATGACGTCATTTCCTCACCACCCATTGTACACTTCTCCACCTGTATTTCCTGATTCCTATGTCAACCCACGACCGGTGGTGTTAATATCCAGAAAAAAAAAGCTCTGACAAAAGTATGACCATCATTTTTCAACCCCTAAGAAAAAAAAGAAGAAAATAAGAGAGAAAATTAGACAAAAAAAATTATTTCCAAAATGATCTTTGATCGTTGAGCTCTTTCGATTGAGATTATTTTTATGTACACACATCGCGATTGCTGCAAATTTGTATAAAAATTCTTAATTAAATCGTTAAAATGAAATTTGGATAATGCCCTATTAGAAACCCTGAATAATTTTCGTTTTATGGTTGCGGGGGGTAAAGTGCCTCGGTTGTTGTCTCGTTTAACGGTATACAAATCGAGATTTCAAAAGCTTAATAGAATCACGTATAAACTACCCTTAAAATTGAAAATAACGATTTATTTCGAATTCATGGTTAATTTTGCTTTTCTAGTCGATTCCTCGTCTGACGATCTGGAAAAAGCTCAAGACGGACAGTGAATTGGAAATATTTTCACTCTCCAAAACCTGTTGTCTATATTTCTTACTTATTTAAAATTTTTTTTTTTTTTTTTTTCGTTACAAAAACGTGGTATGAAATTCCCTGGCTGACTTATCAGAGCGTAATTAACGATAAGTAAAGTCTGTGGGAATCCGCAAAAAGCAAACCAGCAGCTAGCCGGCTAGCTAACTCCCTTAATACAATCCCCTAAATTTCCCGTAAATTTCGGCTCGCTTGATTCTATCCTAGGGATAGAAAGGACGTATACCTATTTCGGATCGGAGCTCGGCTCGGCTCGGTTTAGGTACGAGAATATGCGGCAAGAAATTTAGGTCTTGTTTTGCCATAACTGAACTAGAAACTAACACCCCCCACGGTCAAAGCTCGACAAAATTTTCCGTTATTATTACACATTAGTAGATGTATGTATAGATATTAATCCCGGGATTAGAATTCATTGAATAACCGTAACTCTTGGATCAAAATTGTTTTTTTCTCGATTTTCTGTTATTATTATCGTCAACTATTATTTTTCTTTCTTTCTCACGCTATTTTCATCTCGTTTTCTATTTAACGGACAGTCATTATCGGAGCCTGGAATATCCCACGGAACCTGTTAGCCACTCGTGGTCCATTCCAGAATCTGTAATGTCTTTTCTGACGGTAGGGAAAAGAATAAGGAACTGGTTATTCCCGGTTATTCTGTATACGCAGGTTAAATGTCGTGAGAGTTATACCGTCCTCCAAACTGGTCCAGAATCACACCCTTTGCACCCTTTCCTCTGATTCTTCTTACTTTACGCTTCTCAAATCGGAAGAATTATAAATCCCGCAGCATCTTTCAAAATTGGGGAATATCATTTTCCGGTTTCTCAATTCGTTGGTGGGAAAAAAATAAAAAATCTTTCATTCTTCGCGTATTTTAAACGAGATAATTAAATCTTGGCAATTTTCTGTCAGAGAAGAGAATTCGGACAGTAACGATTCTGAGTGAAAATATAATTAATATACAGGATTGAATTTGGTCGTTGATAGGGAACGGGTTGTCAGCTGACGTCTTTCACGGTAGCTCGTGTCACATTTTTCTGAGTTTTAACGATCTACTTCATGTACATATATACAAAATTATTCATAGATTATAATATGAGACAGTTTATATATCAGTGTCAAAGTTCTTACGATACGAGTTTTGAGTAAATTAGCAATGTCAAGGAGTAATATATAGTTTGATAAATTATTCTGACGTAAACAGTCTAAATCGCTCACAGAAAGAGACAGAGAGAGAGAGAAATATAAAAACGGGATTTCCGCCCTTCTATAATTTTATAATTTTATGTGAAAAATATGAATTCGTTGTTGTTATTGTTGGTGTGAGAATGATCGTGGCACAGCGTTGAAAACCATATAACCAACAATGGGGATCGAGCGAGTAGTAGAGAGGCAGGCAACATTTCAAATTCGGGTTCTTACTTAATCTCGAAAACAATAGGGTGGCCAAATGGCGGCCGGGCGCAATTCTACGGGGGGTTGACGGGGGCCGAGAGCAAAGGAAAGAGGATGGAGGATGGAGGATAGAGGGAGGCGTAGGTGTGGGTCGAGGGATGTTATACCGTGCGGGGTGGTGCATGCTGAAAGCAGGAGAGAAATAGAACAAGAGAGAGAGAGAGAGAGATGGAGAAAGACCGTCGAGAAACCCCCTTCGAAATTCTGTGCAGGGTGGTCAGTCGGAGGGCGGTCACTTGGCGATTAAGAACACGTAGTGTTCCTGCTCGCTCGCCTCCTCTCGCCCTCTGACTCTCCTCTCTTCTCTCTACACTCTCTTCTCTCTACACTCTCTTCTCTTCTCTTCTCTTCTCTCCCGCCTCCTCAACCCCTCGACAGTCACGGTTTTCCACGAACCACCCGACCCCCCCGTCTGGACTGGGATCAATATGACTTAACTTCACCCCTTACACCCCCTCCGCCACAAACCACCCACCTACCCCTTTCCCTTATCAACGCCAAATGTTCTTACGTTAGAGCCGTGAAACATCTAAGGGGTGGCCCACGGCCAAGGGACCATCTGCGAATATACAGAAAAGAGCGAATAACAACTTGCCCGGAAATTCGGAGCTTTTATTAACATCGATATGGATATGAAGAAGATTGCCTTTGTCTTATGTCGAGAGGATCTCATTTATCTTGTTCTGAAACGAGCTTTTTATTTCTTAATTTTTTCTTGTTCCCCAAATTTGAGACGAGCTTCTTGATTTTTTCAATTCAATTCATTCCGAGCTTCTTATTTTTTCTTCTCCTCAATTTAAAACGAGCTTTTCTGACTCTTTGTCAGCTGTCTTTGAATGAATTTATGTTAAAAATTCTCTGGTTATTCTGTTCATTTTATTTATTCTCTTTGCTCGAATTTTCGCCGAGCTTTTTGTATTCCTCTTTCGTCTTCTCAATTCGTGACGAGCTTAATTCTCTTCGTTGACGGTTCACAATTTTTTTTTTTTTTTATATCTCTTTCTCTCTCTCTGTTTTACTTTCGTCGCCTTCTCCTTCTTCAATGCTCAATTAACGACGAGCCTTTCGACGAGATTTTCACCCGTTCGTTAAAAAAAAATAAATAAAATAATAAACAGAAAAGGGAAAGGAATAGAAAAAAAAGTTCACAATCGTTGTATTCTTATCTTCCCTGCAGCCCTGGCGGCGTACGACGCCATGGAATATCCGCCCCTTTTATAAAGGGACATGTCGACGTAAGGCGTAAATTAGTTTATTGAATTTTGAGAGACACTCGGTAGGTGCCGGGTCGTGGTTGAGGGAGAGGATCGTAGGTGTGTAAGCCTTCTTACGATCAATAGAGGTTAGTCTCGCCCAGTTCCTAGGGATGAAGTAGCAGAGAGGCTTGGCTCAGTAGAGCTTGCGTACATATACTACGTACATATATACCTCGCAACAACCCCCGGCATTGAATACTAAAATAGTTATAGTCGTGGGAAAGGGATGCGCGAAAATAACCTCAGACTAAAATCTTATTCTTAAAAGAGCGGGCGAGCTGGGAGCTTGCAGACTTCCAGATCTCAAACCATCCCCCCACGCCGACGGTACCGACGGTAGAAACGATTCTGCGACCGTTAGTTTGGAGGGGAGCCTTTCAACCCTGTTTTACCATTTTCACCGCGCTTCTTCTTCGCCGCTTCTTCGCTCTTTATTCAACGATATAATTCTCTCTCTCTCTTTCTCGCAATTCACTCGAGCTTTAAAAGCGCTCTTCAAATCACTGGGAAATCTCTATTCGCAAATACGCGTAGTTATTTTCTCAAATATACGCGGAATTTGTCCTAAAAAATTAAGGATCTATTTTTTTTTTTTTTTTTTTTTTGGTCTCAAGTCGAGCTTTTCGAAAATTTTCAAGTCGATAAAAAAATGTAACATTCCACGAATCATCCCAAACTTCACACGATTTTATATCCTGTAGGTATAAGGAGCATAAAAAAATTGCCAAAGCTCTATAAATTTGAAAGCTTCCTTCGATGAGAATAATAAAGAAATTGGACTTTAAAATTTTTACTTTGAACCTATAATTACTTTACATACGTACAATTGTTTACTTCAAGGTGATGAAAACTACCCCCAAAAAAAAAGGAAATAAAAAATCGTGTCTTGTCTTTGACTGCGATTTTTTGATTTTCTCTTTACAACTGGACTCGCTAGAGTCAAGTTTTAGACAACAACGATTGGTGAGTAGATATAGTTGCCTAGGTACAGGACGAGGCAGTACCAACCCCAGCCTAGCAAAAGCGATTAATTACTTTGAGCAATTTGCTCAGCAACTCGGTACTCCGCTAGCAGAGAACCGACACTATTCTCATTTCTACCGTCGTGCCTGGTCATCCGCCGCCCGTTGTATAGGTATACGTGTATATATACACCTATATACTATATACACTGACTTTACATTCTATGCGTAAGAATTTACACCCTCGTGGATTTCCAAACATTTCTCAACATTTTCTTTAAATTTGAATTCAAATATCGAGAAAAAAAATAAATGGAAGAATAGTTTCTCAAATTTGTTCTCTTCTTCGTCATAAAATTTTGGTCCAAACTATTTTCCTGCTTATATTCGTTTTTTGACGCAGTTTTATACTCGTTTCCTAGACTTACCTAAAAAACGACTTCATATAATAATAATAATAATAATAATAATAGTAATAATAAGTTTTGTGCAAAAGTTACGGTGGCAGGGTTATATGCATATAGGTATATGTATATACTGCACATGGGCATATGGGTATACATGTGTGTGTGTGTTACGTATGTACGTATATGTGTGTACCCATCTACTGCAGATATTAAAGTAATGAGATTAATTAATAGAACAGACCCCAGAGTTAATTTAGAGGCGTGTGTCGGGTCGACCGCAGCACTACTCGACTCGACGCGACTCGACTCTACTCTACGATGTATGGGTGAAGTCGTCCTCGTCTCTATGTCATTTATACATCCAGTATCTAGCCGGCAGCTATATCCTAGCATACAGAAGATAATACGGGGTGTACCTCATTAAAGAGGGTAAATAAACCTACGAACATCGTCATCATCATCATCATCATTGCAATCATTTAGTTTTACTTTATCTTATTTCTTTCTGCATGGTTTTTATCTTCTAATTCTCAATTTATTTTTTTGATCTTCATTTTGACTCTGGTTTTACTATTCATCTACAGTTTTTCGACTGTACAATCGAACGAAACGATATATAAAACGCTGTGATTAATTATAACCGATTAATCCCGGTCCCTGTAAAAAAATTTCACACCATCAACATCCCTGGTAAAAGAGAAAAAAAAAGAAAATCAAAATAATTCGACAAATTTCTACTACCCATCAAACTTCGAAAGGTTTCAAAAAGGTTTTTCTGAAATGGAATAAAATCTCAGGGGTAGAAATTTTCACGATGGATACTAGTGGATGTATAATTTTCCTGCAGTTATTAGATATTATACATATTTCGACAATGTTATAGACCTCACGAATGTATTCCAGGCTCTATTACTTATATCAAATATAGAGATGAGCTGTCTGTTCCTGACACAGACTGCAGTAGTTTCGTATACGAATAAACAGACAGACAGACAGACAGATGGATGGATAGAGAGGATACACGTTCTCCAGACGCAGGCCTAATCCACTGCAAACACACAATCCCATCCTGTGGATAAAAAATTTCTTGCAGACACTAAAGATTTTGAAAATGATCGATCTTGTATAGAAAAAAAAAAGATCCAGGAGTTCGTATAATTTATATACGTGTTTGAAAAAATTATTCAAATGTCTTCTCGTTTATATGTACAAATTTCGTGAATTTTTTTGTATATTTTTTTTCTTTCGTTATTTCCAGCTCCTCCATCTTCCGGCCTCGGGGGTGTCTTCCTGAGCCGGAGAACTGGCCTGATATAAATGTCTTACTTCCCCTACTTCTGTACCCTGTTATGGGTCGATGGCAGCCATCTTGTCACCCCTGGAGGGCAGAGGCAGGCAGGCAAGCAAGCAAGGGGGAGCAGGCAACGTTAGACCATGACCAACCCTTGCGCCTTGCGTCTTACCCCCACCCCCCCCTTCCTTTTAGTAAAGAGGGGTGGAAAATCAACTCCAACCCCTTTACAGCAGGGACACTTATCCCCACGTTTTCAGAAGATCTGAATGGAGGGGAATAGCCGATAGGTATATATATATTTATATTTGACGAACATTGTTAATAATAATTATCATCGATTATAATCAATTTCGTTTATTCATTCACCAAAAGTAGAGAGAGAGAGAATCAAAGAAGAAAAAAAAACGAATAGAAAAATTGTGTGTAGAAGATCGCGAAGGAAAGGGATGAATAAAAAGAAGCAAAAATTATAGTCGAGAATCTTTTTCGTATAAAAACTGTAATCCAACGGTACATTTTCATCGAATTACTCAACCGTATAAGGAATAACCATGGAAAGTCATGTTGCAGAGTTAGACTTAATCCCTGCAGGGCCGTGTCGCGGCTAGATCCTAGTCGAAACAGTTACCAAGAGATCGTATATATTCGATACTAAATCCTCTAATTCCGTGAATAAATTGGCCTAAGATTTGCAACAAAAATGATCAACAAAGAAACCCCAAAAAATGGTAAAGATAAAAATTCGTCATTCTCTGTCGAAGGCTGGTCCATCGCAGAGTCTCGAATCTCTGGTCAAGCGAAGATGACTCGAGATTAGGCGAGCGTTAGGTGTGTATAAGGGTGCTTAACCAGGTGCAGAAGGAGAAGTAGGTAGGTAGGTAGGTAGGTAGGTATAAGCGCGAGAAGTGGTTCTCTCCTACGGTCTGCGATCAATACCCAACAAACTCTGTACACACGTAGCTAGGTAGGTAGGTAGGAAGGAAGGAAGGAAGGTAGGTATCTATCTATCTGTCTATTCGTATAGTGTGTGTGTATGTGTATACCATAGACGAAACGCTGCTTTCGTACGTACATATCGATGTATGCGTGTATTAAACAACTTATGTACGAGTGTATATTATATATATATATATATATATGCGCGAATCTCTGTATACTGAAGTATATATATATGTATATATTTTGCACCTAGAAACGTCGTTACAGTTCAGCCCTCCTCCACCCCCCCGCCGTTTACCCGCGGATGTACATATACGTACACGTGGATATAATATACGTACGTAGATATACGTATGTACATACATACACGTATGTGAATAGAGAGGGTAGGAAAGGGGGCATCCCCAAGGAACCGATCGAGGCTTCCCCCCGCCCTATTCCATCCCAGAATCGAGCCTTTGGCCAATGAATTCCGAGAAGGGACATTTACCCTTCGAATAAGGGTAGGCATGCCTACCTTATATGTACCTACCTACCTACAGCTATCTACCTAAATGTGGCGTGTGTACTATGCCTTATAACTCGGTCTAGGCAAGCACGAGGGGGAACCTCTTTCAAAGGAGATATCCTATCGTCGGGAACCTAAAACCTTAAAAGCTCGAAAGCTCGCTTTGACTCGATTAAACTGAATGAAAATATCGTCATTTTTAACAGGGGAAATAAAACCTCTGCCATTCTTGAACCGGATTTTACACGGTTCTGAAAAAATTCAACAAACTTTTTAATCGAGTTGACGATCTTCTGTCAAAATTTCAGCTCAATCGGGTCACCCGTTCGTATTTTAATAATTGTTTTTGGTGTTTATTTTTTCTTTTGATTACTTTTTTGGATCTTCGACCCTTGAGTCTTCTTTAATTGTATAAATATGTAAATGAATGAAAATAAGAGACGGGGGATGTTAATTTTATGTATAGATATACATACGAGTACCTAACTCTTACATAGGAGGCGATAAAAACGTAAAAGAGGAGAGAAGAGGATAATAGTACCGATTGCGGAGGATGAGGATGACCGAGGGTCCATTCATGAACGCGTTTTATTGTTCTAAGGTTTATATACAAAGATCAGCTATAACGAAGGAACGAAGGAATAGAGAAATGGAAGAAAGAAAAGGAAAGGAAAATTGAGATTTTGAAAAGGTCAAGAGAAACTGCCGTTGAGGACAGTGGACCCAACGAATATAATATACCGGAGAGGAACCGGAAGTCATAAACCTACGCGAGCGAGAGTACAACACTTTGAGCCCTTTCTCTCCCTCTCTCTTGATGGTGGGAAAAAGAAAAATTCTACGATAAACAAAGATGTGTTAAAAAAAATAAATAAATTGCCGAAAAACAACCCCCCGAAAAAATTAAAATTTACCTAAGACAAAATCTTTTTTCCTTTTTTAATTTTCTGTGATCAAGTATATATATTATTTGATAATGTATATTATGTATATAGCAGTGTACGTATGTTTGTTGAAAACTTTTCGTTGTTTTGAGTAATTCAAGAAATTCTTATGCCACGCCCCTATATTCAACGTCTCGTTTAGTTTCTACCGCCTGTACAAGTATGTGTGTATGTAATATGTATGTATATCTATATATACAGTGTACGGTTTACATCCCTTTACCACCGAAACTAGTTTCTCTTCAACCCTTAGTCAGGGGTGTCCAATTCCTCCTTCTCGCCTAGATACTAATACCAGTAATAATAAAATCGCGTAGATATATATGTAAATATATACTCACACATGTATGTACACGTATTACATGCGTATACCTATGTATACTCTTTTCTTATCTGTTTAATTCATTTATTCATTTATTTATATATTCATTTTTTTCCTTCAAGAAGATTTTGTGAAACTTTGTAAATTTGAAAAGTCTTTTTTTTTCGCCTAAACCATATAAAACGATTTGAGAACGAGAAGAAGGAAAGAAAAAAGAAAAATTGATAATCGTCAAAAATGAGAAACAGAAAGTGGCAAAAAAAAATTACAAATTTCAGGAATTATTATATACTATTAAAGCCTGCGGCTAAGGGTTAATTAAATGGCAATTAACATATCGTTTTACTTGAGCTGTTTCTGGTAGGATTGAAGCGAGAGAGAGAAAGAGAGAGAATTTTCATGGTATAGGATTTTGAAGAGAGCGGGAGGGAGGGTGTAGGTGTTGCTTATAAATAGCACGTTGTTTTTAACCCTCTTCCAGAACTGCTCATGGTTATAGGTATATACAGCTACAACCTACAGCCCACCTTACTGCACACGTTGGTAAAAAATATGTCCAAGTATTTATACCTAGTCCTTTTTATCACTGGTTGCAGGTTTGCTAAGGGACTAAATTTTCTCTTCGGGGTTTTAAACGGGGCAAAGAGGGAAGTAAAAAGGGGTTGGTTTTTCACACTCGTGTATATATATACTCTGCTTTCCAACTCTTTATCTCTCTCTCTCTCTCTCTCTCTCTCTCTCTCTCTCTCTCTCTCTCTCTCTCTCTCTCTCTCTCTCTCTCTCTCTCTCTCTCTCTCTCTCTCTCTCTCTCTCTCTCTCTCTCTCTCTCTCTCTCTCTCTCTCTCTCTCTCTCTCTCTCTCTCTCTCTCTCTCTCTCTCTCTCTCTCTCTCTCTCTCTCTCTACGTGCCCTGGACACTCACACTCAGACCATCGCGGCACGACTAATTATTTAATTATTTATTTACCCGAGTTAAGTTTATTTCCCTCCTCTTTACCTCCGCCTCTACATCCCTACATACGTACATATATACCCCTACACCTTTACCTCCATCATCTCCACATAGTCGGATTATAACGCCGCAAAGTTTTATTTTTTATTACTTCCTATTAGCCCGAGCTACGGCTTATTTGACTATCTTTTTCCCTCCCTTCTTCCCCCTCTCTCTCTCTCTCTCTCTCTCTCTCTCTCTCTCTCTCTCTCTCATTTACCTAATTGCTTATATAAACTTTTTTAGCGAAGCTGCAGCGAAACTGCGAATAGCGATTCTTCGAGTGGAATAATATTCATTCTCTTATTCATTTTTACAAAAAATGGATTTTGAATTGAAGCTTTGTCTTCTGGTTTCTTTTCGTTTGGAAAACAATTTAAACAATCAAAACCTGTGACTTATATTTAATTTGAATCTCAATATCGATGGGATTCAATGCAGTTTTTTGATATCCTTCTTCTTTGCGGAATAATGATGATAATTATTTTCAAAAAACGGCCCCATTTTCGAAAATATATATATGAGAATCTTGAAAACTCTGTGAGAAAAGGAATTTATTGAATCGTGCCATATGAGTGAGTAAAGGAATTATGTAAATGGAGTTGAGCATTGATTTTATTTTCGAATTTTTTCTCTCTTCTCTTTCCTTATTTATATTCTTTTTGAAAACCAGTTTACTCCAAACGTCGTTGCAGCAGCTGGACCACTGCTGCAGGAGTATGTATCATCAATAAACATCTGCCATACCGGTTGGTCATCTCACGTAGATATACATACGTACGTACTGTATATACGTGGATTTTGAGTGACCAGTACTACTGACCAGTGTCCAGTCCGGTACACACAATTAAATCCCCACACACATGCATACGTAGATGTGTTATACTGGTCCATCAGGATGCTGCACTCCCCGTTCTTTATGTTTCTATTTTTTAACCCCTAGCGATATATAGACGACGACTAGAAAACCTACCCAGCTCGTTTCTCATTTCCGGTTATCATCGGACAGAATTCAAATAGCCCAGCGAATTTGTCAGTCTGTATTAAAACGTCGAGAAGAATACAGCGCGATGATCTACCGCAGGATCACAGGATATCAGGTAAGTAATAATAATTATAGTAAAAATAGTTATAATCGTGTTCTAAAAAATTTCTAAAATATTTTTTTCCGGCTTTATATCCCTGATTTGAAAATAGGGAAATCACTGTAAACCATCTCGCGATATGAAAAATCCATCCCCGCGGTTTTTGGTCCACATAAATCAACTCTGACCATTTTTGAGATGTCAATTTTTTTTTTTTCTTTTTATATCTCTGATAACAAATCAACGGATTTTGATTTTCGTTGATTAGATTAGGAACCGATTAGAGTCTCATATTTTATTCTCCCTGCAGTATAGTTTTTCAGTTATTCCAAATTGGAGAATCCCTGAATCCCTTTATCTTTTTCAATTTACAGGATCTTTCCTGACTCGAAACTTATCCGATTTTTGGATCGATAAAATCCATAGTTTTTTTAGTCAAAAGAAGCATATTTTTTTTCTTTCCTTTTTGGTCTCTGATTTCTTAAATGAGGTCCGATTTTTTCCACTTTCAAAAATTTCAACAACCCCTTGGAAAATAATCGCCCGCTGTTTTGTCGGCTGTGGTGGATGACCCAGGGTTGACCGGAAGTGAGGGGCTCAAGTTTACCGTTTACTGAGTAGAGTTGAGCTAGCCCACCTAACTGACCAGTCTACAGTTTGGCTATTAGTTTACAGGTGGCTCTGGTGAGCCCGGGAAATGACCGGATCAATAATTATATTTTAGGGGATGAATTTTCGGGTTGTCAAAATGGCAACTATCGCGCCATCTTATCATACCAGCGGGGATTAAAGTTATCCGCGATTTTATTCAAAAGTTTTCGCCGATTTTTCGGTGATAAGAAAATTAAAATTTCGAAAAATGGAAATTCGGGTATAGTCCGAGGATTTGAAATCCTGTTTAGCTAAAGTTTACCGGTTTCACATATACTTCGAGGATTCAACAACGAAAGAATTAAAAAATTCAACGGAAGTTTGTTCACTGAAATTTGTACAAATTTCGTAATAATATTTTATAAATTTTCACTAGAATTTCACTTTTATTTTTTCGTGTAATATCGAACGAAATTTCATTATAAATTCTACAGAATTTTTCCTTAAAACTTGACAAGACTTTACAAATTTCCCTAAAACTTATTGTAGATTTTTCCAAATTTTGGCAAAAATTTAATCAACCGTCGCAAGATTTCCCTAGTTTCAAAATCATCTTCACGATATTTGAATAAAATTCGATCAATTCTTGTAAATTTTGACTAAAACTTGATCGATATTTGTAATAAGTTTCTTCAAAATTTTACAGATTTCCTTAAGAAAAAAAAAAAAAGAAAAAAAAAACCTGATCAGTTTTTCTGACTATAAATAAGGATTCGATGAATTTCATTTAATTCCATAAAAATTCGTATCAAAATCGCGTCGATTCGAAGCCCCTGTCGTTTACGCTGGTTCAAATATCGAAAAACTATCTAAAAAAACGAGACAAAGAAATTAATTTCTGCTAACTCAGCCATCTCGCAGTACCTACCGAAATTCCCTGTAACTTTTCAAGGCGTTCAATCACGGTTAGCTCGTTCGTAATTACCTCAAGGGTACGATCAGTCGTAAGTCAACCTTTAAAGCATAAGGATAGCCGGTGCTGAACCAGAATCCCAAAATTTAGTGAAGCTGTTTAATTGCTGATAGAAAAAAACGATAACTGGAAAAATCGAGGAGGAATTGAATAGTTCAAATTTTGGATTCGGTTTTCTGTGTCTAATTTCTTTATTTTTTATCATTTGAATGAACGTGTATGTACTACCTACGCAGACTTCTCTCTCTCGCTCTCTCTCTCTCACCCTCGGCTGTATATATCTACGCGAACTCCTCCTCTGCCAGGCAAAGTGTGAAACTATACCAGCTCCTAGGAGAGTCCTAGGTAATCACCGAACTTCGACTCTCCCTCGGGGAACCTACGATATAACTTTCCTCCTCCTAAAGGAGAAAGAGGAGTAGGGAAAGGAGGATGAGGAAACCCCGTCTACAAACTCCGGGCTAGCTCCAGACTCTCTCGATCTCCAATCTCAATAACGAGGAACAATTATTTCAACTGACCAGACTCTAGAATCTTGAATTGAATTTAGTCTCTAATCACTCATCTGGACTTTCCGTGTCCACATATCGATTTGAAAAATTGTACCTTTCCAAATTTCGGTTATAAGGAACAAAAATCAATCCTTTTTTCATGATTTGAGCACATTTATACATTTTCGGGCCCTTAGTATCCCGGAAAAAAAATACTAATCGCACGGATTTCAGAAGAAGCGAAATGTACCGTGAAAAATAGTCTTCCTCACCCCATTTTTGCAATTTTCCTTTTTCAATTCCTTTGATTTCTGGAAACAAAAGATCAATTATATCATCAAGTACGTAGATATGTACGTGTACTATACATCGTACAATCAAGTTGAAGGGTAATTATTTTCTATGTGGTAGGGTGTGTATAAATCTCGGATGGTATATGCGTCAAGAGACAATATAAGGGTATACTATACATAAGCGGGCGCATATAGGCGGTGCCAAAGCGCGTTTCGAAACACAATGCTGGCTTATTATCTTAGACAAAAGGATGAGAATGAGAGAGAGCGAGAGAGAGGCGGCGGAGAGAACCTGAGAGATCTGTTAGATGGGGAAACCCTTCGGGCTTCCTTGGCCGACTCGAGGAAAGATTCCTAAAGCGACTAGCGACCGAAGGACTACCAGTAAATGGGGCAGCTTGCTTTCACTACTACACCATCACCCCTAGCTAGTAAGCTCGCTAATGAATTCCTTCACGAACAGCTGTCGCCTTAAGATTGACCGCGCAAAATATCTCCACGAGTATGGACATGCGTCTGTATAAATCTGTGTACATTAGGGTGCTCCTTAATTTTGTCATATTCGAGATTTAAGGCTCCGGGTTCCTGGAGGAATTCTCTGCAGAGCTGACTCCAAACCGAAGAATTTTCGTACTTTGATAACGGTGATCCGTAGCTCCGAAAAATTATATCGTTGAATTTTTGTGGAACATTTAATGCTGTATGGGTAAAACAAGTTTGACAAGTGTCAGATTTTTCGGAACGATATCTGCGATAGCGAAAAAAAGAAAGAAAAATCAACCCCTCGAGTACGAAAACTCTGGGTTTCCTAAAATGTAAAAACCGAAAGCATATTACGATTCGAAGATTACCAATTCGAGGATCACCTCAATGAGCAGCAAATCTCGTAAGTAATCGCATTATTAATGACGAACGGTAAAATTTTGGGTTGAAAAAAAAAACCAAAAACAGAAAAATCGGATAAAATAATGCGATGGCTTTTCAATGATTTGCTTTTCTATATCAATAATCAAAAAATCGTGGACTTGAACTTCATCCATTTTGCATAAAGATACATGGACCACGAACCCCGCGGGTCGTAGTAGAATTTTGAATATTAACATCGTTATAAGGAATAGGCATAACTCAATATGTCCGTTAAGATGGTAGGCACTTTGTGGCGGTTTGGGATAGCGCGGGTTTCTCGCCAGGGGTGAATTCGGGGGGCATACACATCCACATACACAATCATATATACATACATACATAAAGGAGAGATTCGTAAGTGAGGCGGGGGCAAGATAGGGGAAACATTTGGTCCAGGGGTAGGAGGGAGGAGGTAAGGGTGCAGATTTTAGAGAAGGAGTAACTGGAGAAGGTAGTTAGCTGGTGGGAGAGAAAACGGGGGTGGTGATGGTGGTGGTGGTGGTTCAAAACTCCCCTGTGTATAGGTTATGCCGATGGTATCTAAGACGCGCGACCCCCTGAGAACCATTGTTCTATATAAGGGAGGGATACCTACCGAATTCAAATTCAACGCGACGCGACCCTGTCAGCTTACGTATATAATACTTAAATATAATACAAATTCAATAATCTAAGAAAATTTTATATGTATACATGTATGTACAAGTCTTCAAGAATTATCGTATATATCTACCCTCATATATTTATCATCGTTGAATTCATCCCTCAAGTTTTTACTCCTTTTTTTTTCATTCACCTTTACAATTTTTTTCCACCCCGAAATAAATAAATTAGAAAATCAGAAGGCTTGAAGATATTTTTGGAAACCTTGTATATACAAACACATAAGTATATAGCTATGTATGTATGTAATGATATCAATTTAGATAATGAGGTAGAGAGAATTAACGATGATAACAATTTTCGCAATTTTCTGATCGTTACAGTCTTATTCAGGTAATTTATCATCATCTACGATACTTTAGTCAATCAGTACATATAACATAGAGTCCGCTAGTTCTTTTTCAAATTTTATTAGCGACTATAGAACACGGTCTAAATTTTTGTCTAAAACAAAATGAAAAATATATTTCAAAGATTTTTCTATTAACAAATTCTATTTGGCATACACTCACATACATACATCGATTACTCACACTTTAGCATTTCATCTTCTTAAGAACCAAAAGAAAAAGCCAAAACACAAAAAGGAGCAACGAAAAAATACCAAAAAACTCGTTTTATGTATATAACTTTATCACATTTAATTATGATTGTTCCCGAATCTTTTTTTTCTCTCTTTGCAATGCCTTATATATATTCAACGTAAATACCGTCCGAAATCACTATCGACTATATGTATACATACATATATACGTACTATGTATAGGTAAAAACTTTTGGAACTTTCGAAAGTAAGACAAAAAATAAAGATACAAAATTTGGAATTGAATTTATATAATACACAACTCGTTACATACGTATTTATACTATATTAGGTAAATTATTCCGTACATAGGTTCCGCCCGACCTATGCTATACTTTAGAGTGAAAAATGAACTCCAGTATATCGGGGCTGGTCACAGTATACGATAGGTTCTGAATTTCCCGATCAATCCGAGTGCATGCGTCATGTGTGTACTGGCTGCACGCACGCTCGTAGTAGACCATATACCAGATATATATAAAAAAAGCCTTTGAAAAAATTGATATGGATATAATCAAAAAGTAACTCGTACCAATTTTTTTTTTTTAATTTTTTTCTTCATATTTCTTTAAAGGAGACAAAAACCCGAAATTTTTGTTTCAGACGATCAGCAAAATCGAATCAAAACGAACAAAAAAAAAAACTTATCGATATAATTATTAATATATCGACTGAAAATTTACGGTCAAAATAGTTTATAAAGTCCTTTGAATCATATTCCGAGCCTGTGGAGATCGCACATAGGCCGAGGGTGGCTGTAGGTGGTGAATAAGGGTGGAGACCCTTCGGAATTGCATTTCGGTCGGCCATATTTTTATCTCGAGGTTAGAGCTAGGAAGGGTATATAAGGGGAAATAATTTTCCTTTCATCATTGGGCAGCTTGGGGGTATGGGGTGGAAATATACCGGGAACGTTGGGAATTGCCGAGAGAAGCAAACGCTGGCCGAAGGTTTCGGCTTCTTCGTCTTAGTGCGTCGTGCAGGGGTTCCTCGTTCGGGGTTGGACGTCCAATCAGCCCTTGGCCCTAGCGCCGGAGTCTTACCCTCTCTCGAAAGTTATCTTTCTTGCCTTCCCTCGGCCCCCGAAACCCCCAAACCCCGTCCGACAGACCCTAGAGCAACGAGCGTAAGGGTTTGCGCGCCTCGAAGGTTCTGACCAATTAAACCATCCCCCGAAATTGACTTATATTCATAGATATAGAAAATGAAAAAATATTAGACAACGGTCTTCGCGAATCCCTCGGACGAAAATCGTCTCGTTTTTCAAAACGCTATAACTCGATTAAAAATTGTCCAAATTGATTTAAAAAATATGGATTTTGGAGCTCGAAATCTCAGCTTTCGTATTCCTACTTTGAACTTTTTTTAGAAATTTTTTGCACCGAATTACTCAATCCTGAGTAAGGTCAGTAAAATCGTCATTTTTCTGTTTCGTCGGTTTGATTCGCCTCGTTTTTCAAAACGCTATAACTCAGATAAAAGTTGTCCAAATCAATTTAAAAAATATGAATTTTGAAGCTCGAAATCTCAGCTTTCGTATTCTTACTTCGAATTTTGTCTAACATTTTTTTGCATTAAGTTATTCAACCCTGAGTAAGGTCAGTAAAATTGTTGTTTTTCTGTTTCATCGGTTAGTCACCTCGTTTTTCAAAACGCTATAACTCAGATAAAAGTTGTCCAAATCGACTTAAAAAATACGGATTTTGGAGCTCGGAATCTTAGCTTTTATATTCTTACTTCGAACTTTGTTAGCATTTTTTTTCACCGAGTTACTCAACCCTGAGTAAGGTCAGTAAAATTGTTGTTTTCTGTCTCATCGATTAGTCACCCCGTTTTTCAGAACGCTATAACTCGGCTAAAAGTTGTCGAAATCGATTCAAAAAATATGGAATCTGAAGCTCGAAATCTCAGCTTTTGAATCTTTACTTTGAATTTGTTTCAGCATTTTTTTTCACTGAGATATTCAAGATAACCCTGAGTAAGGTGAGTAAAATTGTTGTTTTTCTGTTTCTTCGGTATTATCTTTTATACATTTTTTGCCAAAAAACCAGATAGGGAGAGAAATATTAATACCAAGTAAATGATCGTCTTCACCAATTCGCCACTCCTTCGTATCTATGCGATACGTAGTTTAGAATATATATACGGCCGAAGTTGAATTGGAGATTGGATACGTTTGGCAATAAATAGATGATTGAAAGGGCGTTGGTGGGCGGCGGAAGGGATGTGAAATTAATATAACTCTATAACTCTGTAGATATGTATATATATATATATATATATATACCCTCGACTCTCTCTCTCTCTCTCTCTCTCTCTCTCTCTCTCTCTCTCTATCCTCAATCACAGATACATATACTATATACCTACACGCATACCTACGTCGAAAATTTGACTACTAAGACTATCGCAGCATATCGTCTAAGTTAAGGCATTCGAAACATCTTCAGCCCTTAGCCTGTAGCCCCTTTCATAAACCCGGATTTGAATATCGCAAGGAAATTGGCGAAATCTATTATATCTCTACCGAGACGAATATATCAACAACGTACGGAAACTGTATATAGCGCAAAAATTTTTGAATCCATCCCCAAATTCGGTGACTTCAATAATAATTAACAGCATGACGTAAAAATTCGAAATCGTCTATATCATAAAATGAATTCACGATCCATTTTTTTCGTTTTTATTTATTTTTTTTTTTCAGAATCTTAGAACCGTTTTGATTGAACCCCGGTCGAACACTCGCCCGACGCTATATCGTCTACGACGAAGTTAGAATCGTTGGGAGTTTCGAGGTGGTCATGGTTGTGTAGGTATTCCAAACGAAGTACACGACGTACGTACACCTACTACCCTCCTCCAGATAGAGCAACAAACTTGGGGGGCCCGCGCGTTGATGCTGGGGTAGTTCGGTAGTCACGACTATATTAGTTGACAAGGGGGGGTGGAGGCCGTTAGGCTAGCTACAGCTATAGGTACGAGGTACAAGGTACAGCTAGAATCTTGGGTATGTATAGGTGAGCTGGTGCCTATCCTAAGCCCCCAAAGTCTCGAGATACCTAGTCGTCGCGAGAGTCGCGAGGGGTAGTAACGATTTCCACCCAAACTAACTTATAATCAAGTCTTCTCAAACCCCCGACTATAACGTACCTATAGTCGACGTCGCGTCTTCTCGGACGAATATACACGCGTATAAAATTTTTTAATAAATACAAAACGGTTTCAAGATACTTTTTCTAATTAAATCTACAAAATTTTCTAATCTCTTCCGGATTTTAGGACTAGTTTCGAATATTTTGACAATTTTAAATATTTCCTATTCAAATTTCTGACCAATCAAGATCGTAGGTAAACGACCAAACCGCTGAACTAAAATTACATGAACTGAGCTGCAGGAATGGGTACAGGGCGTAGCTGAGCTCGTCTATAAGGGAGTAATATTGATTCGACTTAAGATTGCCGGAGGCAGGTTGGCAAGACTTGCGAATCGAGATTGCTAGTTGAGTTGCTGAGAGGACTAATGAAAGTGGACTTCGGGATTTCTCCCCCTACTATCCTTACCAAAAACCGAACAGAGGGGTAGGAGCCAGAATCTCCTAGCCAACGAATTATATACCCCGCGATAAGTTCCCGACGAACTCGTTTCCCCGCACGAGGAACAAGCTGCACCCTAAGCAAATGTAGAAAAACGAATAAAAGATGGTAAAAATCGTTCGAATTTTTACCTAAATCGTAAAAATAAAAATACTATCAGCCATGCTCGCTCGATCTATGTATATCTGTTTCTCTCAAGGAGTTGTACATCGGGGGTGGAAACTTAACTTTAAATAGGGTAGAAGTGGGCGCGCGTAAACTTGCCCCATGAGACGTACGGTACGGTACGTTGCTTCGAGGGATTAAGACGCCCATCACCGTATAATATCAAAAGGGCCAATGTAGTACGTAGTCCCTGATCGCCATTACGATACTATCAAAATTTCACGATACATAATTATCGGCGAATGATCACACGGGGATGAAAAAATGCCTTAACTTTGAAATTTGATTGCTTTTCTTAACGACAAACCTTTACTATTCAGATACTATCGGCAATTAGATACACAGACTTCTAAGGTGATAAAAAAAATGACTGTTTCATACATTTTGATTTTTTTTTGACAAATTTCTGTACATCGAACCCCCCTCGAATTTTGTTCGTTTGTTGTTTTAGTTGAATTAATTAACGACGCAGGTATATCTAATGTCTATCCATATCGACATAAGTCGGTCTGTTTCTACGAGTTTATTGTATACCTATATACGCTGGTCCGCAGCTGAAAGGATATTTAGTTAATCTTAGTAATCTTCAATGATTGCCTCGTTCTGTTACGCTAGTCAAGGCTACAGTAATAAAGGGTGGTAGAGATGGAGGAGCAAAGGGGGGTAACCGCATGGTAATTGTATTGAGGAATTGCTCGGAGGATCCGCCAATCACAATTCAACAATTCCTCAATCCGAAACCATGTGCAATTACACATATACTTATCCATTTTACAATGAATAGCAAAAGAAGACTTCTGATTATAATATCCCAATTAATTTTACCTCGTGATTTTCGGTAACGAGATTTACAGTCCCCCCGAGAATTTCTCAGAGAAATAGAAAACACGATTTCAGAACAAGATTTCACTTATTATTTTTTTTTTTTCTTTGGTTTTCGGTTTGTCCCGGACATCCCAGGGGAGTAAATTAGGCGAAGTTATCGGATTGGAAGGAAGGAAGGAAGGAATAGAATGAGGGTTGGGGTAAGCTAGCCAGCAAGCCTTGCTCGAAGGTTGAAGGAAGGCGGAGAGAAACCCTGGAGGGCATTTACTACCAGAAGGAGGAACTAATGTTGTGTACCTTAGGACGAGGATGAGGAACTAAACTGTTTTTGTTCAGTTTCTGTTCAGGGTAAGTTTGTCGGGGTATAAGGGACGATGCGATTCAGCGACGAAACCTGCAAGGTAGGGTACCTGTAGCTAAAGTCTAAAGTGTATAAAGTAATTTAGACGATCCGCTGGAAGTGAAATGAACGTAATTTAATTAATCGACGGGTTTAAACGTACAGCGATTTTTCTTCTTCTCTTTATCTTTAGAGAAATTCTGTGATCTTCGAATACGATAAAATTATAATAAGAATATTTCCTTTATCGATGATTGTCTCAGCTCTGTATGCAAAATTTCACAATTTATCCATAGAAAATTTAATCAACGCTGTATTATCTGTAAACTTTCGATAAAATCTTATCAATTAATCTAATGTAATCCTATTTAATTAAAATCCGAAGAATCGCATCAATCGCTTGTATCATTACAAATCAATGTTACGAGACTCTTTGAATTCTGGAGAGAAGTAGAAAAAAAATTTGTTAAAATATCTCAAAATCTATATAATTTTATACATGTAATTTAAAAAAAAAAAAACTTAATATATATACTAATGAAATCAAGTTCATATATATACTTTATTTTTATATATTATGTAAATATGCATAATTACGAATTAAAAACACTCAATTCTTATCGTCAATTATCTTTTCGTAATTTTTGTTATTTATTGCGTAAATGAATTCGCGCAATCGATATACCTATACATACTTAACACGCGCATATATGCAGGGAATATTTTTATCTCTACGTATAACGACATGCGTTTAAACTATATACATATACCTATACATAAAGAGTTCATCGCTGCAGAGCATAATATACATACATACGCGTATACCCATACGTATATACATATAATTATATACAAGACTTACTCAATAATGTTATTATATTACATTATAATGTATAATCTACGTTTGTTAAAAAAATTTCAGCCTGACTTACGTAGTTATAATACATACGTGTACTATACATATATAATATCATCCATGTACAATAATTGGACCGTATTAAACATATGAACAAACAAGTCGACCCCCCTCAGAGTATAGACGATATAACTATGCTGCGAATTTATACAGATTTCCTTCATTACTTCTCGTCTATTATTCAAACTACGAGCTGATATACGTATATAATAAGCACATGGTCAGGTCGCTGCTATATCAGGCCGTCAAGTGAGTCCTAATTTTAAACAATCTAATCTATATAATAGAATTATTGAATTATTGATACATTTTATTTAGCTATATTTTATATCGCGAAAAACGAAAAATAAGAACCGCAAAAATCGTCTTAAAATCATACGATATATTTAAGTAAGACTAAATCAAAAACAAAAACAAAAAAACACGATTTTCAATATGAAAAATAAATTTACAGAGAGAAAATTATAGTAATAATTATTTTATGCATATGTGTAGGTATATTTAAAGCTATAGTAAGATAATTAGATCGAAGAGAAGGATTATATATATATATGTATGTATATGCTTGCGATTGTGATACAATATATACGTATAATGCATTGGAGGGGTCAATTAATGTGTCAAGAATAAATACATGTAGGTATATGTATGTATAACGCATGAATAATCTAGCTTCTTAATCCATAATACATGATAATAACATGCGCGCGCGTGTGTGTATGCGTGTGTCAATTGTACGCTTGAGTCGCGTCGCGTTATCTCGTCTCTCTATACCGACGAACGAACACAACGTCGAAGTTCTCTCGCAGGCAGATTTAAATACCCATACGTATACATTTGGTAAGCGTTTGAGAAACGGGTCTCCTGAAATGAAACGAACGTAACGGGAGTAGGGGGTCCGCAGTATAGAGTCTGTTTTTCACTACGCAGGCGAAAGGACGTAGCAGCGTCGTGTTTATTACGACTTTAAATAATTTTGGAATTAAATATCGAGACAAAGTATATACCTATAACACAAAATCTTTTAAAACGACATCGATCTAAAGACTATCAAAAATATTATAAACAGAACTACCATCCATTTATATTTCAACAGAATTATCTCAACGAGAAGATCGTCTACCATGGCTCTCGATACACGTGGAGTTGTTTTGTCCGGCACGCAGTTAGCCAAGTGAGTATAAAACGTAGCCGGAGGAAAAGAAGCGAAAAAAACGATGTAGATATATTTTTTAAATATTTTATAATACATTTTTTCTTATTTTTTCCAGAGAGATTCGTTCGTCTTTGGCAAAAGATGTGGTTGAAATACGCAAAAAATTGCCAAATTTTTCGCCCGGTTTAGCCATCGTTCAGGTCGGTGGCAGAGAAGATTCAAACGTTTATATTAGAATGAAGATAAAGGCTGCCAGTGAGATTGGGATTATTGCAACTCACGTTAAACTACCAAATACTACAACGGAAGCTCAGCTTTTGAATAAACTCAATAAACTTAACAACGATCCCAACACTCATGGTATTATCGTACAAATGCCGCTTGATGCAGTGACCAAAATCGACTCGCATCTTATCACCGACTCAGTTTCACCAGCCAAAGACGTCGACGGGTCAGAATATTTATTATTTTTATACTCTTTATTCATAGTTAATCAATCGCTTAAAATTAGAAAGAATTTTTCGTAAGCAGGGAAAGAAAACATACTGATTTTTAGCAGCGTTTGGGTTCCTTTTTTTCTCTTTCTTTCTAATCGCTGAGAATTTTGGTTTCGGAAATAATCCACGAAGTTATGATCCTGAAATTTTATGTTACAAAGTACGAAAATATGTCTTCTATTCGTTTATTTTATTAATTTTTGATCATTCTGTATATATAATACAATAATTAATGAAATTGATATGAATGATATTTTGATGAGATCGAATTCAATAAACTGACGTCAATGACTGCGATGCAAACAAGTTGCGCAATTTGTAAATCGAAAAAAAAAAAGTAAAGATAACGCTGTATATATAAAGATAAAAGTAAAGTATACTCATAATGTATAAGTGTACGTTATTGATAAACACAAACATAATTATTGCAGTCATTGCGACCACAGATATAATTTTTTTTTAATAATAATTTCAATAAATGTATCGCTAAATTTTAGGATGACTTAGCGTAAATATTATACATATGTTATCATATTGTTTTTGGATCTAAGTATTTTTGTATTTTATGTATTTGATTAATTAATTAATTAATTTTTATTCATATTCATTTCAGGCTCAACACTATTAACGAGGGACGAGTAGCAATTGGTGATATGACCGGCTTTTTACCCTGTACACCGAACGGGTGCATAGAATTGATAAAAAAGTAATGAGAATTGATGAAAACTTCTTTTTACAGACCTAGGAAATTTATTTATTCATTTTTATATTGTTTTTCGTTCTATTTTTCGATTATTATACACAGTTCTTCACGGCCGATTGTTTATATAAATTACTTTCGGCAATTATTGATATGAACTTTTCGATTTTTAATTGAAAATAAGTAAAGAAATATCTGCGATTTCATTTAATTCAATATTTTATTCTTTTCCACTATTTTATTTTTTTTCTTTCATAATTTTATATATTTTTTTTTTTTACTATAGAAGCGGAGTGCAGATTTCGGGTGCTCAAGCCGTTGTCTTAGGAAGAAGTAAAATCGTCGGTACACCAGTCGCCGAACTTTTAAAATGGCAAAATGCTACCGTAACTGTTTGCCATTCAAGAACTAGGGATCTTCCCAAAGTGGTACGAATTAATTCCTCTCCTTTTTTAGTTTTCAAATTTTCTTCATTATATAACTTTTTTTTTATTTCACCTAATTTCATTGATTTTTTTAATCTAATTTTTACTCATTCTCTTTTATTTTCTTTACTTTATTTAGGTTTCTCAAGCCGATATCCTAGTTGTTGGAATCGGTCAGCCTGAAATGGTGAAAGGATCTTGGATCAAACCTGGGGCAGTTGTAATAGATTGCGGTATTAATTCTATACCAGGTAAAGAAAACGTCAAAAATCGTTTTTAAATCTCTTTATTAATTAGAATTCATCAAAAACCTCCCAATCTCCAATGATCTCAAAAATAAAAAACTAACTCTTTTTCAAGATCCAACAAAGCAGAGCGGTCAGCGTTTGGTAGGCGATGTAGCATATGCCGAGGCAGCACTAGTGGCATCATATATAACTCCAGTGCCTGGAGGAGTGGGTCCAATGACTGTAGCAATGTTGATGAAAAACACAGTAATATCTGCTCAAAGATCAGCAGAAAAGTTATTGACTTCTGCTTGGAACCTGCGATCCCTTCCGCTGATAATAGCGGATCCGATTCCCAATGATATAACAATTTCGAGAAGCCAAGAGCCTAAGAACATTGCCAGCTTGGCCGAAGAGATTGGTCTAAATCCGAGCGAGTTCAGTCTCTATGGAAGTAAAAAGGCTAAATTAAGTCTGCGAGTTTTAGACAGATTCAAAGATCAAAAAAATGGCAAATACGTTGTAGTAGCAGGCATAACGCCGACCCCCCTTGGCGAGGGAAAGAGTACAACAACCCTGGGGCTTGTGCAAGCACTTTCTGCCCACAGGGGTAAAAACTCGTTTGCTACGCTCCGCCAGCCTAGTCAAGGGCCGACTTTTGGAGTAAAGGGAGGTGCGGCGGGAGGCGGATATTCGCAGGTGATACCAATGGAGGATTTCAACCTACATTTAACTGGAGATATCCACGCGGTTGGTGCAGCCAACAATCTTTTAGCTGCACAAATCGACGCCAGATATTTTCACGAAAGTACACAGAAAGACAATGCTCTATACGACAGACTCGTGCCTACGATTAAAGGCGTGAGACAATTCTCAAAAATCCAACTTAGGAGACTCGAAAAACTAGGAATTAAGAAAACTGACCCTAATTCTTTAGACGATGAAGAAAAAGCCAGGTTTGCAAGGCTCGATATAGACCCTGATAACATCACCTGGACTAGAGGTAAACTAATAAACTAGTCGAGGTTTTGAAATGGGTAAAAAAGAGACAGAACATAATCAATTTTATTCAATTTCAGTGGTGGATCTGAACGATAGATTCCTACGCCAGATAACGATCGGTCAGAGTCCCACTGAGAAGGGTAAAAGCCGGGAAACATCATTCTGCATATCTGTTGGTTCTGAAATCATGGCTATCCTAGCTTTAGCAACAAGTGTAGAAGACATGAAGAACCGACTGGCTAACATAGTGGTTGGATTCAGTAAATCCGGAGCTCCTTTAACAGCGGATGACTTTGTAAGTGAATAGCTGCCAATAACTGCGTTTTCATTTATTAATTTCTGTTAATAATTACCAGGGAATGACTGGTGCCATGGCAGTGTTGCTGAAAGACGCTATTGAGCCAACCTTGATGCAGTCAATCGAGGGAACTCCAGTGCTGGTTCATGCCGGTCCATTTGCCAACATAGCTCACGGTTGCTCTTCTATAATTGCTGATGCAATTGCATTGAAATTGGTCGGATCCGACGGCTTTGTGGTCACAGAAGCTGGCTTTGGATCAGACATAGGCATGGAGAAGTTCTTTGACATAAAATGCCGAACTTCTGGGCATATTCCGGACGCTGTCGTCTTAGTCACAACAGTCAGGGCATTAAAGATGCATGGGGGAGGTCCTCCAGTCACACCCGGAGCTCCTCTGAAGAAAGAATACACCACTGAGAACTTGGATCTTGTTAATAAGGGGCTGCCTAATCTCCAGAAACACATAAGCAACGGAAATAAATTCGGAGTACCGGTTGTGGTGGCGATAAATAAACATATGTAAGATTTTGCTCAATAATTGGAGTGAAAATTCACCCAAATCGAGCTTTGAATTATTCTTCATGTTTCAGTACCGACACTGAAGAGGAATTGAATATCATAAAGGCAGCTGCCTTGAAGAGCGGAGCTGCGGACGCCGTGATATGTACTCACTGGGCCGAGGGAGGTGCAGGAGCTCTTGATCTAGCTGACGCAGTTGTGGCTGCTACAAATAAACCAAGTCATTTCAAGCCTCTGTATAGTCTGGATGCTGGGATCGAGGAAAAGATAAATATTATAGCTAAAGAGATGTACGGAGCTGGTCAAGTCGTTTTAGTCGATAAGGTGAAGGGAATTTCAAAGGATTAAAAAGCCAATGCCCTTTGGTTTGAGAAATGAATACTGATTGTGAAATTTCTTCCCGGTCTTACAGGTGAAACAAAAAATCGAAGAATATGCAAAGCTGGGATATGATAAACTGCCTTTATGCATGGCTAAAACGTCAAACTCTCTGACTGGGGATGCAGCGATCAAAGGTGCTCCGACTGGCTTCACCCTGGAGATAAATGATATATTTGTATCCGTAGGGGCAGGATTTGTAGTGCCAATGGTCGGCGAGGTGAGTTAAGAGGAGAATAGAGTTTGAAACGAGGATAAAAACTGTTGATCATTATTTTTTCAGATTCTAAGGATGCCTGGACTCCCAACAAGGCCTAGTATCTACGATATGGACTGGAACAGCGAGACAGATGAGATAGAAGGATTATTCTAAGCTCTATTTTAAGCTTATTCTAATAATAATAATAATAAAAAAAACAGTGATATATTCATTCCTTTTTCTTTATTTTATATCATGTTATTACGGCTTCTGATGACAGATGCTTATACTTTTATACCAAATCTATAATATGTGTAAATACATGTGTTATGATGTGTTATCAATATATAATTTCATTATTGTTTGATCATTAATGACTGTTATTGTGAATCAAGACTCTTTCAATGGCCCCAAAGCTCTTAGTTCAAACCATCATGTTTTACTTGACGCAAATAGCGGCCCTAAGTTTAGCGGATCTTGATCTAGGATTATCATCAACTTCCTCATCGTCAGGAACGATGACATGCTTGTGCATCATCTCCCATGGGCTATGCATCACGGATTCGATTTCTGAAGGATCTAAAACAATGCTATGGCTGGCGTATCTAAGAGGCAAAGTGTTCGCCCTACTATCCGATATGTTGCCAGATATGTGTCTCTTCACTATTGTATCTTCTAGAGAGTGGAAAGAGATGGTAACAAGTCTGCCGCCTAATTTTAGGTACTTTTCAGCCACCAATATCCCATAATTAATTTCGTTTAATTCATTATTAACGAATATTCTAAAAGCCTGAAACGTTTTAGTTGCGTTACTAGCGAACCTACCCAACTGATCTCTCCTCTGTTCACCTCCGAGCGCTGAATCTACTAACTGAGCAAGTTCGAAGGTAGTTTCAAGCTTTTTGAACGAATATCGCACTTCTATAATAGCCCGGGCTATTTTTTTCGCCTGTTTTTCTTGGCCGTAAGTCTTTATTATCCTAACTAAATCCCCCTCATCAGCTCTCGCCAATACATCGGCAACCGTGGGTTCATTAGGGCATCTAAAACCGTCCATTCTCATATCTAATGGACCGTTTTTTGATACTGAAAATCCCCTTTCAGGTACGTCAAACTGCATCGAAGAACAACCAAAATCGAATAAAAAACCATCCACAGAGTTCTGTCTGATTTTTTGTTCTTTGAGCAGAGATGGAAGCTCGGAAAATCTACCTAGAAGAGGTATTACTCTACCAGGATATTGCGCAGCTAATTCTTTGGCGATATTGTGAGCCACAGGGTCTCGATCAAGGGCAAATATTCTTGAATTTGGAGCTGATTCTAAAATTCTTTTAGCATGTCCCCCCGCCCCGAAGGTCATGTCTACAAAAGTCTGACCCGGTTTGGGTTCTAGGTATTTTAATACGGTGTCTTTCATCACGGGAATGTGAGGAAGATCTTCATTTATATTTGAGATTGTTGTATGGTGACGATATTGTAGTTTTGAATAATAGAAGCCGGTATTAGAAACTAAATTATAGCTAAATCTAATATTAATCAACTTAATGTTACGGGTAAGACTAATCATTTTGAGAGACATTTTTCTTATTTCTTTTGAATATCTTTGATAATATTCCTGCCTCTTCTTCTTGCCAGACTTCAAGGAATTCTGGTGATAGAATTATGTTGCACTGCTCTGCGGTCAGCCCACTTGCTGTACTCGTCGATGTACGTTTGTACAAATTTCCGTGATGGTTTGATGCCAGACGTTGAAGACTCTTGTAGTAACGTTCGCAACGGACTTCGTCCACTTGGTTTAAATCGCCTTTGGAAAAGGTGAGCTTCACTTGGTCTCTTATATGCTGTCCCAAATCTCTGGTTTAAAAAAGTAATAATTTAATTTTAGATAAAACTATTAAGTTCGAATTGTCTCGCCCTAGCAAAACATTGTTTGAAATTATATTCAATTCTTCCGCAAATATGTATATTTCAAAATAATTTCAAATTTTCCCGCAAATCAATCGAACATTGTGAAAAAAAAAAGTTTGAATTTTCGCGCCAGATATTTTAAGTCTGTTCACAGCGCGTCGGTGGCAAGTGGCGGAACTATGCATGATGCGTGTGGTGTAAGCGGAGCAGACGACTAGATGAACAGTTGTTGTTTAGAAGTCAGGAAGAAGATACTTCGTTACGGACGTTCAGCAATTTGATAAAATGCAAGTTTAGAGAGATAATAAAACCGTCTACTCACTTTCCAATTTTCGATTTATCCAATGGCCATGATTCAAGCAGCGTGAGATACTTCTTGTAAAAACCGGCCATGATTAGTCATGGGATAAATATCTCGAAGATGATACACACGCTCTTTGTATAAGCGTGGTGGTGAGATTAGAGACTTAAATGTTTTTCGATCGATGGAATCTTTCGTTTTGCCCTTGTCAAATTTAGTAATAAACGTGTTACGGTATGAAAATCAAATAACAAAATTTGTATTTAAATCTAATTTAACAAAAGGAATTTAGAGCGATTAAGAAGACTGAAGAAATCTTTGAATAGTTTTCGGGCGCGACCTAGTAGCGGATCATAGAACCATACAAATACCTGAAATCCGACCGCCGTGACGATCTATAAATCTGTGACTTCGGGTTCGGTTTTCTCTCTAGTCTTCTGACTCGCCCTCGTCCGTGTAGCCTAAACTAACCCAGCTCGCGAACCGAAAATTGTAACATATTTATTTCGATCGAGGATGGCCGCGATGCTGTCGAATTATTCGCGGTGCGTACCTCGCGCTCTGTGTCGTTTAGCAGTTGTTAAAAACGCTAGGGTGAGTAAATATTTTATTAAAATAGTTTATTAGACAAGTAAGAATTACAGTTTCTTTTTATAACCAAAAAATAATCCGGTGCAATAATTTTTTACGCCTAATGTAACTACAACGTATCTTCTAATAAGAGTAATTTATACGCGGAGGTGTGTAGGTGACTACCAATCACTAAATTTCAACCTCATATAACATACGTTTCTATGTGTATAATGCTATAACAGTCGTCGTCATCTTATTCTTGTTACCCTCAAACTCAAAGTTACATAATATAATGGCTAATAAACAGAATTGAGACAAATTTTCTTTCTTCTTTCTCTCACATTGTTACTTCGTTAATACTATTTATTTATTCATTCGACTGGTTTCGCAGTTTTCCTTTTTTAGAATCTTGTCAAATTTAGTAATTAAATGATTTCTAATTAACTATTTTTTTTTTTACGGTATTTTTAGCCGAAAACTCAAAGATCAAATTTTTTTGAATGAGATAGATCAAAAACATTTTTTTTAGTAAAATTCAATCTGTTTATTTCTGCTCTTTTCAGGTCACGAGGTCGCTGCACCACGATGGTAATTTAAATCGACGTTTTTTCGATTTATTATTATAGAGTAATAATTAATAATATATTTTCTTATTTTTCGTCATTTCAGGTCGTCTGCTAACGATTTCTATTGGAAAACGAATTGCTAGTTCTGAAAATACTGCTTCTCTGTGAGTTTAGTTTATTTAATAATTTACTTAATTTTTGTGTAAAAAAAATTATTAATTAAAAAGAAAATAACTCAATAATCGAATATGAAAAGTACAATTTATATTTATTAACAAATTTTATTCATTTCAGATGTACGAAAAACAGTTTCAACCATGAATGGAAAACTCATGTCAGACACATCAGGTCTACCTCTGCTCTTTGTAAGAAAAGAAACAATTTTTATCTGTGTTTTGTGTGATTTTTTATTTTTTTTTACACTAAAATAGAATTTTTCAACAGAACTATCAAAGGATTAGGTGAAAATATCCACATTTGTATAAAAACATGAAGGAATGAATGAAAAATAGTCATTTTCTGTATGAAAATATGATAAAATAATTCAGATACAGTCATTTTTGTATTTAAAAGTATATAATAAGGCAGGAAGTAAAGACAGTCTTTATTCGTGTAGAAATATGAAAGAATAAGATAGAAATTACCTAATTTCAATATAAAAACTTCATTTTTAATTCAATGTAAATCTTCTGATTCATATTTTAACATCTAGGGGAGCTTAAAGATGTGACGGTCCCACCGTTCGCGGAAAGTGTAAGCGAGGGGGACGTTAGATGGGACAAAAAGGCCGGGGACCAAGTAAAGGAGGACGATGTTCTATGCGAGATTGAAACTGACAAGGTTTACAGAAACTATATAGTCCTTGGGAATGAAATGAACGTCTAAACCCTTGAAAAATGACCAAAACATTATTGCAGACTTCAGTACCAGTGCCCGCCCCAGTATCCGGAGTAATTAAAGAGCTTTTTACAAACGATGGAGACACAGTTAAGGCTGGACAAAAACTTTGTTCCATTGAAGTCGGAGCTACGGGAGGAGCCACTGCTTCAGCTCCTAAAACTGAGGCGCCAAAACCAACTCCGCCTACCCCTGCAGCCCCTACTCCTACTCCTGCACCTGCAGCTACACAGGTATCTCCTCCACCTCCTCCTCCTTCTAGACCAATTACTCCACCTGCCTCACATCCTCCTCCTCCACAGAAACCTACCACATCGATGCCTGTTGCTGCGATAAAACATGCCCAGGTGAGAAATTAAATACAAATTTTATAGAAATTTATATCAAATTGATAAACTGTTTGATAATTAAGAAAGATCGATGAACTGAATTTAAAAATGTCGATAATTTCGATGAGAAATGAATTTTTAATGATTATTAAGCGTGTAAATTGATTCTATACTCAAGAGCGATTTTAATTGATTAAAAAACTATTTGAAAATGAACGAAGATTGATAAATGGATTTTAAAAACGATTGATATTGTGTATAAAATCGAATATTTTGTGTATTCTATAATGCGAAAGCCTCTAGATTCAGATTCAGGATGAATGTATCTCTATATAATACTTTTTGATCATAGTCTCTCGAAGGAGCAAGGGTACAGCTACCACCAGAAGATTATACGCGTGAGATAATAGGAACAAGAACTGAACAGCGTGTTAAAATGAACAGGATGAGACTGCGGATTGCAGAAAGATTGAAAGATGCCCAAAATACGAACGCAATGCTTACAACCTTCAACGAAATTGATATGAGGTGCATTGCTGTTTATTTGACAATAAAAACGAATTTTTTGACTCAAATAAAGCGATTTAAATCCTGATTCGAGTGAATCAGACCTAAACAAATTGATTTTCGGGTCGTTTAATGAGCTTTTTTTTTATTTCAGTCACCTGATGGAATTCCGCAAAGCGAGTCAAGAGACATTCACGAAGAAATACGGCCTCAAATTGGGTTTCATGAGCGCATTTATAGCTGCAAGTTCTTACGCGTTGAAAGATCAGCCAGTAGTGAATGCAGTTATAGACGGAACGGAGATAGTCTACAGAGATTACGTAGATATTAGTGTTGCAGTAGCTACACCAAAAGGTCTAGTAGTTCCCGTTCTCCGTAGCGTTGAAAACAAGAATTTTGCAGAGATAGAAATAGCCCTTGCAGCTCTTGGCGACAAGGCTAAAAAGGGAAAGATATCCGTCGAGGATATGGACGGCGGAACTTTCACCATCAGTAATGGAGGAGTATTTGGATCACTGATGGGAACTCCGATCATTAATCCACCACAAAGCGCCATTCTTGGTATGCACGGAGTGTTCGATAGACCAATCGCAATTAAAGGACAGGTAAATTAAACGGAATATATTTATATTTGGATTTTGTGTTTTTATTTCAAAATAATGCTCTCTACATTTTTTATGAAAGTTTGATCAGTTTTTTTGTATTTCGAACCTTTATTGACTTTGAGGTAACTAAATGATGCGAAAATTCGTTGAAAAAGATTCTATAACGTTGAGGATACGTTTCTAAACTGTGAAATCAACTCAATCAAAGAAAATAAAGAACGTTTTTCTTATTCCAGGTTGTTATCCGACCTATGATGTACATAGCACTGACCTACGATCATCGATTGATCGACGGTCGTGAGGCTGTGATGTTCCTTCGTAAGATTAAAAACGCTGTAGAAGATCCACGAATTATACTAGCAGGATTGTAATCTAGTTTCGTATACACACATATACTTTTTATTTTAATTTTTTTTTTTTTTGTTTTGTCTGGCAATGATAACGAATAACGGTGATCTTTTTTTATCGTGCCTCACACCCCCCTTGTCACATTACACAAATAAACTACATCTATAAATAAATAAATACATAAATAAATAAATGAATAAATTCTTACTCATTTTTTTATAATACTCTGTAATTAAACTATCAATAGTATTTATTACTCGTTATATCTACTTTAAGTAAAATAATATGTTCGATAAATTGTTAACAAGGTAAAAAAAAAAAGAGAGAAAAAGAAAATAACGAAAAATTTTTAACTTCGAATTTTATATTAAGTACTCTTTATTATTAAATATTTTTTGTTCTTTTTGAATACTTATCGTCGCAAACGATTGTAAATACAACGTTTTTTTGTTTTAACTGCTATTAATAAATATGAGAGCGTAATTCAGATTTAAAAAAAAAAAAAACCAAAAAAAACAGAAAAGAGAAGATAAAGTAACAAATACTGTGACTTTTGATTAAGAAAGGGGGTTGCGAGGCTGGGGTATAAAATAACTAACCAACTTTAGATCGTTATAATGAAAGTAAGATCGAAGTTAAATGCTTAATTAAATGAATAATATGAATAAATAGAGAAATAAATAAATAAACAATTTTATTGATGGCTCGGAGAGGAGATACGCAGGAATCGTTAATATTTCTCTCTTAACAAACAAAAAAAAAAAAGCAAATTAATTTAAAGAAGAAAAGAAATAAAAAGAGAAATTGGAATCTTCTTTGAACCGATATTCTATTTAACTTATTTTGTTAAGTTTAATAAATAAATCAGAGTCGTTGTCGTTTAAGAATAATATTAGTATGATTACATATTGATATTATATACATACATATAGTTACCCAATAAATTGTAATAATCATAATTGATAATAAGATTATGTATATCTAACTTAATAGTTTCAATTTATTTATTAAACATACACACATACATACATACCCGGTATAAAATACTGTGGATACAGCTTGTCAAGCGAGAAGATATAAATAAATTAATTAACTAAAAAAAGAAGGGATTCTAAATTTAAAAATTCGTGGCTGTGCTGTAGTCGTTATTTATCCAAATTATCATTAACATTATTATGAACTATTCTGACCTATATACGTGATATGAAAATAATAAATGACAAATATTCAGGTATAAAATTTATATTTAAAATAGATTTTATCGTACATACTGAACACAATTCGTAATTCGAGGTCGTAAATTAACTGCATTGTCAAATTCTTTAATATCCCCCCCATTTACTAGATATATGATAAAGGGTGGATTAACTCTAATCATTCATCAGGATGTTATACATTCACGTTTACAATAACAAATCATATAGGTATATATACATATACGTCATATAGTTAAATATTTCCATTATAAGCTCACTTGACTCGTACTGTTGATTAATCTCTCTCGAATCGCCGTGCCACTCACATCACGTCACAATCTACAAACAAACACAATGATATCTGAATTAATTTAATTCAATTATCACTTGAATTAATAAATACACATGGGCAAATTAACGTTTTAAACGAATTAACTACAGACTAAACTAAACTAAATTCAAACTAACAAACGGACACCTGTTGCGCCGCGCCGCGACCGAACGCGACTGAAGCGGCGCGACTCGGGCCGTGTTATAAATACAAATACAACAATTCTATGATGGCGGACTCAGTGATTGTCATTATCAAATATTTTTTATTACCAGATAAAGGCACTGGGAATCGTCGGAATTAATTCTGTAGATAATATCGAACCTATTAAATACTTTTCTGCTGATATTTAGGGCATTTCGAGATCAGAAGATATCAAAACGGTATACGATAAATATGATGAAGATATTTTGAACATGACCGCAGGACGCCTCGCTTCAAATCGACGAATTATAACTCCTCGAAGTATTTGTGAATAACAATTACCGTAGAAAAAAAGAGCAGATTATTATATGAACTAGTTTTTATTATCCTATCCGATATTTTCGACCCGGTATTTACCTATCTGACAAATATCTTCAGTATTTAATCTCTGTTTTAACTCCAGTCGTCATGATGTAACAACATTCTCCCCATTCCTAGTCTAATTTACAGTCTCACAGCAGACGACGACATTTGATGTCTTCTGTGTCAAATCACCAAAGACTAATCAATTAACAAAGTAAAAAGAAACGAAAATCAACTAGAATAAAATGGCTCGAGTATTAGTAGGCGTGAAGAGAGTAATCGACTATGCAGTCAAGGTAAAAAAAAAACCATACCTCAAACTTGAAATAAAAATAAATAAGCAGGCGAATAATACGACAGGTCAAAGTACAAGCCAGACCTTATCTAAGTAATAAAACACGTAACTAGGTCGATTGAGTTTCTAAAAAATCGTCTAAATGATTGAAAAAAATAAATAAATAAAAATTGGCAAAATTTTGTGTTTCTAAATTATTTCAAATCTTTAAAACGCAGATACGCGTCAAGCCGGACAAATCAGGTGTCGTAACCGAAGGCGTTAAACACTCCATGAATCCATTCGACGAGATTGCTATAGAAGAGGCTGTTAGAATGAAAGAAAAGAAGCTGGCGACAGAAATAATCGCAGTTTCATGCGGACCACCTCAAGCTCAAGAAACTATAAGAACTGCTTTAGCTATGGGCGCCGACCGTGGTATACACATTGAGGTTGCCGGAGCGGAGTATGAAACTCTTCAACCTATCCACATCTCTAAAATATTGGCAAAATTAGCCCAGGATGAAAAGGCGGACATTGTAATAGTCGGGAAACAAGCCATAGACGATGACAGCAACCAAACAGCCCAAATGACTGCCGCTGTTTTAGACTGGCCTGCAGGCACCTTCTGTAGCAAAGTAAAAATACTTGTCTTCTTTGCTTCAGCTTTATCTTTTTATCATTTTATCATTAAAAAATTACATAACATAGTTGCATAATGTTTGTTTCACTTGTTTAAGATAATACTATGATTTTACACAAGCCGGAAAGTTATTTCTTCAAAGTCTTGGTCCATTTTTATCTTCAGATTTCGAAAATTTTATCTAAACTTATGAGATTTTTATTTAATAGGTGGAGCACGGATCTTCCGGTGAGCTGACTGTGACCAGAGAAGTAGACGGTGGTCTGGAAGTACTTAAAGTAAAGACTCCAGCAGTCCTGAGCGCAGACTTACGTCTGAATGAGCCACGCTATGCAACTCTGCCTAATATAATGAAGGCCAAAAAGAAACCAATAAAGAAAATAACTCCAAAGGATCTTGGTGTAGATACTGCACCTAGAATTGAAATCGTTTCTATTGAAGAGCCACCGGTTAGACAAGCAGGGTCTATTCTACCGGACGTAGATTCTTTGGTTGCTAAACTCAAGGAGGGAGGGCACATTTAATACTGTAAATAAATGGAATATGAAATTATATGAATTTACTATTTTTATATAAATAGAAAGAGAGAGAGAGAGAAAAAAAAGGATGAATAAAATTTACATGATGTTTAAAATGTTGTTTAATTTCTCTTCTACTTGAAATTTATATTTACTAGAATACAAAATATGTTATTTTATTATAGTGACTGTGTGAGTCTGGAAAGTACGGTCAATTAGGACTGGGCGAGTTAGGAAATGAAAAGTACAATAATAATGAAATTCGTTAACTGTAATTGTATATTTATGGATATACATAAATTCAAAGTATTCCCACAAAATATTTTGTATGCAATGAAAAAAAAAAAAAACAACACGGCCTATAAACCTAAGTAAAAGATGAATGAATAATTATGAACATGAGCCGGAGTCTGCTTACGATTCATATACAAACATGGTATAAATGCAAACGAAAACCCTATACATATATAATGTATTGATTAATTTCGGCCAAAATTTATTGTCAAGTGTACGAAATGTGATCTATTAGCATAGTATATGTGTGATTCTAATCGCTTATTACTTTGAGCGTTGATAGAAGAGAATTTCTTATGCAGACGATAATTTTAATTATTATAATAAGTCCATTCTGTAGCGGTAATAAGTAAGTTCAGCGATATATAGAGAATTCAAACTTGTTACCGCATTATTTTTGCGGCGAAAGTAGTTCGCCGAGACGCCACCAAGATACCAGGCGACGCTTCCTTCTTGATGAGACGAGCACATGAACCTATCAATTCGACAGCGAGATGGCGATACCGTTCCAAACCGCGTTGGCGGGGAGAGCAACGACCTTGAACTTCAGTAGCTAGCTGTACCTGTTATCGCTAGGGTCAGTGGCCCTCGTGCCGTCGATGAGAACACATGGGCGTTTCGTTAACGAGATACAATTGCTTGTTCATCATTTTTTATTCATGTTTTGAAAGGAGGCTCGTAGGTAATGTTGACTACTCTTTGATTTTGACAGGCGAATGAAATTATCCGGATGATTAATCAGCGGATAAAAAATGAACGTCAATAAATGTAGAATGTATAAACGCGTATAAACTGCAATATTTGATGTAATTATGAACTAATCAAAACCAGTTTTCAGCAGATAATTATTGCCAATATAGGAACATTGATATTTTTCTTTTTAATCGGAAGTATGGATATTAAACTCAGTTTATTATACGGTATGGCAAAATAGCTGCATGGAACTACCACCACATACATTAATTTATGTAGCTAGGTATAATAGAATAGGATATGTTGAAAATAAACCAATACTGCTGGCCTGTTGAACTGTTTCTGTATTATTTATACGTGAAAAATAATAAAGTTTATTGCTGAAATATACGAAAATTTATTTAGTTTCAATCTCCTATTCGTCATATTCATCATAGAATAGTTTTTTTTTTTTTTTTCTTAGAGTTT